>OU015496.1:162495349-163095349 GCA_907164885.2 Dolomedes plantarius | reverse complement strand
ACATATTATCAGACATTCATCAGTCTGTTTTTATATAAAATAAGACTTGTTATCTCCATATGGGGGACCCACGTGTTTTTTTCTGATAGACATCCTGACCAGTACAACCCTACCCGATCATCTCTAAAAACCATTTCGACACCAACTCTTCAGCTGAGCCATTCAAATTGGATACGAATACATATAAATCAGAAAATTTCTCCCACCTGTTCTTTTACAGCTGTAAGCAATTGATGAATTCTGTTTTGCTTAAACACACAGTTAAACAATATATATGCAATTTTCACGTATTTATCTTTTCTATTATGTGACACGCACACAATGGCACTTCGAAGATCAAAAGAATAAAAAAAGATGTTCTGTCTTTCATACTCTGGCGTGTATGGAAGATACCTCAAAAAAACTTTGCCTTCCCCGGCACCTCTGATGAGAAACACCTGTGCTGAATTTCAGACACCTGCTGCATGTTCCTACCCTGTAATTACCAGGGGAGGAACATGCCACAGGTTGAAATGTATTTAATGTAACGCGCCACAATGCTTTGATGATCCTGTATATAGTGACTGTAAAGTTGATCAACAAATGGCTAGATTGATTACCTGCTGGGAAAAAAATTGAAGGTTTGATTCCTCTCTCAGCCTTTTCAAAGACTGAAAAAATCTGGATGAGTAGTTTGAGAGATAGGGTAGTTGCAGAGGCGCCTAGATGGAAACAAAGCGACATTCGATCAAGCTGGCGAAGGCTTGCAGTCTCTACATAGGTGCTAGAGAATCTATGATTGGTCAATAACACAGCAAGGTAGTCTATCAGCCAAGGATCTTGAAGAAGTTTTGTTAAATTTTTGACGTTGCCGTGATTCGTTTACAACGAGAAAAATGTATATGAATGTATCGTTTACAATGAGCAAAAAGTAGGAGGAAAAGATCCTTCTTTCATTTCCCACTCGTAATGACTGGGGTATGAAAGAAGGGTCATTACGTTACCCTGCGATAAGAAAATCAGTGGATATACCACTCCTTCAAGTCGTTGGGATGGTTCAGTTGCTAAAGCGCCTGATTCGAGGTTTGGAATCATTAGTTCGAGTCTTGTTCCAGGTAAGCTCCTCGTAGGCGGGGTAAAGTTAACGACGCTCCTTTGCCCCCAACCGTTGGAAAGTATGATCAAGGACCTTCAGTCAAGTTGTACGACGAAGATACACCATGGACAAGATTAGGGTCGTCCGAAATGAATAAATAAATAAAAATATATCCAGACTAATTTACACTCTTGATGGTATCAAAAAAAGGGAAAAATGAGCAAGGGTAGGTCGTTGCTAATAACACCCCCTCAACACCCTCACTTAGTTCAGGTATGTTAAATTACTGACCTCAAGGTTTGGAAACATAAGTTTCATCTTCACCCCCTTCGCATGTGGTCGTTATAAATTTAGCTATGGGATATGCCACTTTCCAACTGAGCCCAGCGTTGGCAGTTTCGTACGCCCTGTTTTACTTAGTCGTTAGTGGTAAAAAAAGAGTTACAGATATTCGATTCTAAGTCAGCCATAAACTTGAGGAATCCTTCTTAGAAGACATTTACACTGGGGAGTCAATAATTACTGTTATAGGTATTAGTTCTATAGCTGTCAGATATTATTTTTGGTTACGAGTTAAACTAAAGAAATCTTAAATTTATTCTATATACATAGTGTTTTTACAAAGAACATAAGATCAGAATCAAAATCACGTTTCTGACAGAAAAACATGCGGAAGACATGCTACGAATCATAGATTACATCTGTCTAAGCAGCTTTCGACCAAAAGAAAGTATATCAGGTTTCTCAGCTATGGCATACATCCCCGCTGCCATGTGAGTGTTGACAAGGAATTTTTCTCTACACTTAGTTACTATACAAGTATCGTACTTTTTAAACACTTGATTAAGAACTAAGTAATAGTGCTGCTTATCAGGCCTTTGGCAATTCATTTGATTGGCGTGCTGCTCACGTAAGCACTTGAATTTATTGATGTGGCCCTCTGTCCAGAGAGGTTGAAGATCCCTACATTATAATTTATTTTAATTATGATAAAATTCATCAGATAGGATTAGAAAGTTTAATAACGTACGAATGTTGCATCATATTGTTAGCTCGATCATGACAGCGGGGATATATGCCATATCTGAGAAACCTAATGTATTTTCTATTGGTCGAACGCTGCTTAAACAGATTTTATCTGCGATTCGTAGCATGTCTTCCGCATTTTTTTTTTGTCAGAAACGTGATTTTCATTCTGATCTTATGTCCGTTATAAAAACACTTTGTATACACAATCAATTTAAGATTTCTTTATATGCTCGCGTTTAGTTATCTTAAGCGAATCCTATTTCATGGTCTGTTTATCAAGGGATTTATCGAGTTTGTAGAATATTTATATCGGGGATTTCTGACTTTCTATGTTTTCGGACCCTTAGGACTGAGGTTATAAACTCGGGGCAACTTTTTAGAATTTTACATTTTTTTATTTTTTAAATATTAAATCAAATATACCGGGTGGTTATAATTAAACTTCCCCTGTAAAAGGCATCCTACAGCGCAAACGGGTGAACGGAATGGAACGAAATTTTGTACATGGGCTATACACGAGATGCGCTCACGGAATTTCGAAAAAACAAAATTAGTTCCAAAATGTCCACGAGAGGGCGACTTTTCGGGAAAAACATGAAATTTAACACAATAAACGACCAAGACGGAATACAGAAACAATATTAACATTTATTGACTAGTTTCTGATCACCTTGTCATCGAACCACATTAAGTAAAGGTAAGGGAGAAATTAAAACAGTTCAGTTTGCAGAAACAAGAACAGATTAGGACGAAATTCCACAAGAGGAGCAGTTGTTAATCGTGCCCAGGACGATGTAGGGAAAGCTGCTCCACGTGACCACCTTCATTCACCTGCAAAATTTCAAGTCTATGGACAGTGTGTTCAACAACAGATAGTAACTGATCGGTTGTGAGGCTTCGCACATGAAGCGTTATGGAGTTCTTTAAGTCATTCAACGTCGCAACACCTCCACGATACATCAAACGTGGAGCAGCTTAACCTACATCGTCCTGGACACGATTAACAACTGCTCCTCTTGTGGAATTTCGTCCTAATCTGTTCTTGTTACTGCAAATTGAATTGTTTTTGTTTCTCCCTTACCTTTACTTAATGTGCTTCGATGACAAGGTGATCAGAAACTTGTCAATAAATATTAATATTGTTTCTGTATTCCGTTTTGGTCGTTTATTGTGTTAAATTTCATGTTTTTCACGAAAAGTCGCCCTCTAGTGGACATTTTGGAACTAATTTTTTTTCCCCCGAAATTCCGTGAGCGCATCTCGTGTATAGCCCATGTACAAAATTTCGTTCCATTCCGTTCACCCGTTTGCGCTGTAGGATGCCGTTTATCGGGGAAGTTTAATTATAACCACCCGGTAGATTTTAAATATTAAATTAAACTTTAATTTATATCAGGAACATGTCGAATTTAATTTCAAATAAACACGTACTCCACTGCTGCTTTTATTTATTTATTTGTTTATTGAAAGATATAAGTAACAAACACCAGATTAGTATATATTAATACAGTTTAAAAAATAGCCATAGGATTCAGTGTAGTAGTACACTAGAGGACTACAGTGGAAACATTACTAAGACTAGTTCTTTTTTTTTAAGGGCAGGGTGGACATTACAAAGCGATTTTTGAAAGTTTTACCTCAGAGATATGAAATTTCCCCATATATTCATTAAAGTATAACTACATTAAACACCTTATAAAATTTGATAAATATTTTTTTTTATATTTTAAAAATTCAAATCAATTTTTTTAATTCTCCTTGTCATCCAATTGTTAACTGTCCCCCTTAATTTTGCATTTATGTTGCTTATAAATACATTTTGAGCAGAGTTATTTATTATTTTGTGCTTTCCGTTGAATAGTTAATTTTTAGGAAATATTTTTATGCTTGTAGTCTGAATTTTCGTGAATTTTTTTGTACTTTTCTACACTTAAGTTAAACTTCGATAATTTGAATGATGTCGAAACCTAAAATGGATACAAAAGTTTATTTTGATGTATTAGACGAGTCTTTATTCTGAATTTTATAAAATTTCGTCAAAAATTATGACGCAAGGAGCATTTCAAAAATTTGCGAATCTGGAAATTACTCATTTTGAAAAAAAGCCATTTAAAAGATGTTGTTTCACCTACCTTTAATACTCACTTTTCTAAAGCCACCAAATTTTCATTTTACTTCTCACTGCATATTTTAAATGCATTTTATTCCAGTTTTCAAATATTTTAAAATATTAATACACAAAAAAATTCCAATTTTTGTTCGATTTTTGGTAATTTGAAAATCCACTATCCCCTTAATTTGAGACTTGCAATTGGTGCTTAGAGAACAAATGTTTGATATCAACTTAATATTTATTTTAAGAGGACCCTACTAATATTTTTTTACCCCCCCCCCCCCCAAAAAAAAACAAAAAAAAAAATTGTGAAACATTCTAAAGTTCCGCCGCACACTGGTTGGTTATCACTGATTTGTAGTGTCAGGACCAAACACTAAAAATGTACAACAAATAAAGCTCGATAAATAAATCAAGATAAAAATATAAAGCCCTTAGAAGTTAACAAACTGAAAAACTTCTTTATACTGACAACTTCGCTCCAACTTTTAAAACTATTTTCTCTATCTTCAATGAATTATTTTGAATTTTGTCAGTGTTACTAGTTTTTAGCTCAAATTATCATGATCAAAATTTGTCATTTATATATTGAAAAAAATATCAGTTTAAAAGTCCATTTTGACACCGTTTCTATGTACATAGGTACAAAGTTTATATTAACAGTATGATTAAAAAATTTTAAAAAATAAAACTTAAATTTTTCAAGGTTTTTTTAAATTTAAATTTTTATTTATTTATTTATTTATTTTTACATGTATAGTTAATTTCATATAAAGACACATTTGAAAGACACAAAAAAGAGTCCCGAATTGCTTGAATAAAAAAATAAATAACGTTTTGCATCTTGGGCCCCCTTAACTGTGCTGCCCGCACCGATGTCGGATGATTAATGGCAACGTGACAGACGGATTTAGTTCTGGCACCCCTATGGACGCGAGTTCCGTTGTCTCAAAGTGCCGGTTAGCGAGACAATGTGTCGTCCCCATATCACGAATAAATTATTACCATAATCAGGAAAAACGTCGTAAATATTTCCTTTTTATAGGTCGTCTTTTTTTTGTGATGGAGCAGCTTACAAGAGACGAATTATTTTGAGGAATGCGCATGTTTCTCTGAGAAATGCCTTTTAAGTTTAGCGTGTAGTATTCAGTTGCTCAGAGTTTTTCCAAATCGAAAGAAATGATTCTCCAGCTGGTGAAACATTTCTAAAACATGGTGATGCTTGGGATGGTAACGGTGCAGATAATCGAAAAAGACATTTTTATTTCTTGATTTAAGAATTTGCTATTTTCTCATTTTTATAGTATATAATTAGGATTACTATGCAATTTATTTTTATTATAATTTTTATCATTTTAATTTGTTTGTAATTCATAGAGATACAACGTACTAAGCCTTCATATTTCCACGAATTATACACGCCCGGAACGAATTTGATGCGGAATAGAGCGAGTTTCGTAAATCGAGTGTTCCGGGAAAAAGTTAAGGATATTTTTAATTCTGTTGAAAAAAATGCTTACATTGCTGACTTTAAAAGGAAATCTGTGTATTTATGTGAGATTGTCTTATTACTTACGCCAGTTTCTGAAGGTGAAATTCTAAACTACTCCTTTTAATAAACAATCCTCTAATAAATATTCTGGAGTGCTGTGCCTGTCGAATTCAAAATGCGTGAATCTTTACAAATTCATTATGTTTCAGTTCGGAGAAAACCTTCTGTCTCGCAGCAAGTTTTGGTTTACTTTTGGTACTTTATTTTTAAAATGTTTTTTTCATTTCCTTAAAAAGGATAATGAACATTTTATATTTTTTATATTTTTTAGATATTTCTTACACATTAAGGACGCTGTGTACTAACCCTTTTGGATTCACTCCCCTCAGTGTTAACTTGGAAGAAAATTTGTCCAGAGGTTGCAGACTTGAATTTAAAGTTTTTTTTTTAAAAAAATTGTACTCTGTAATAGAGAAATAAATTTTACACCTTGGGGCATTTTTCGTTTTTGTTAAATGAAAATGATAATTTTAAAATTAAATTATTTGGGAGGGGGGAATCTGGTATAGTGTGTTTTAAACGCTCATAAATTCCTTTGGTGGGCGAAATTTATAAAATGAATAATGTTGCAAATCACAGAAAAGTTCAGATCATCTGAAAATACCATTTTTATTGGATTATCAGCATTTATATAGCTGTAAATAGTATACCATAGTGGCCCCATAGTAGAAAAATTTCTTTCTCTATTACGGAGTACGATTTAAAAAAAATCTTTAAATCCAAGTTGGAAATCCTGGGATGCATTTTTACCATAGGTTAACACTGAGGTGAGCGAACCCAGTACACAGTAGCCTTAAAGTCTATGAAATCCTGTAAGAATTTTTCAATGTCCAGTGTCCGCTCTCGGTTCCTCAGTATGCAGAGTCTATTCATATTTTATTTTATCAGTATTTTCCTTGAATTAATTATCCCAAAGTATGAGAACGCAGTGATTTTTTATGTATATCATCGATGCATCACTGATACATGATTCAGAGCATTAATGCAAAAGAAGGATTTAAAAATGATTTTAGCAATCTATATATATATAAAACAGTTCTGTAACTAACTGACTCACTGACTGACATACAACGCATAGACCAAACCGCTGGACCTAAAGGGCTGACATTTTGCATGGCGATTCTTCTTATAGTGTAGGGGTGCACTAAAAGAGATTAAAAAAAATTCTTCTTAGATTTTTTAAAATTAAATTTTTAAGCTGTTTTAGTAACTTTTTTTAAGTTTGTATTTAAAATAATAATTTGAGGGTTATACAATTTATATCACGAGAAAGATCATAAAAATTCCTTTAAAATGAGATCTTTTTCGAATCTTTAACTCCATTTTCTGATTTTTGGTGAATTTTTAAAGATTAATGTTTAGAAATAAATTTATTAAATGCTGATCACGTAATTTTTTTTCTGGTACTTTAAATAAATTTATCGTCACGTGAATAACAACTAAATAGATAAAAAAAATATTTTTTTTCTTGCTAATGCGGCAGACGATTGGACATTATCCAAAAAAATATTAAAATACAATAAAAGATATTATGTTCCTCAAACTGTACTATATTAACTGTACTACATTCTTTAGTATGTCCTATTACATTTAATTTGAATATTTTCTTCTACATTATTTTGTCTATAAAAATATCCCTTATGATTTTTTTATAAATATATATTTTTTTTTACATCAATTGTATACATTGATCGTCGTGTTTATTATAAATATATATATATATATATATATATATATACTAGCTGTACCCGTCCCGGCGTTGCTCGGGTAATGTAATTACCAATTTTTTAGTAGCCTTAACCCTTTGTTAATGGGCGTCGCTGTCATCCTTTTCCTCACCACGATACATTATTTTACCCATATAAATTTAATCCTTTCTGGCACATTTTGGCAAAATTTTTGACATAGGATTACTAATCGAATATCACTGCAATAGTAATCGATTTCCTTGAAAGCGAATATATCACATCCTCCACATGCTGAAATTCTTTGAAATCTTCATAGATTTTTTCCACAAATACACCACAAATTATATGATATTAACTAAGTGCTGGCCAAAAAAATTACGGCATTACTAAATGTGATTTTTTAATCGATTATCACTGCAACAGTAATCGATTTCCTTTAACCACTCAATCCCTCATAGAAAACAAACGCCCCAACACATCACGTGCATGACGTCGAAAAACTGGTTTTTCTCCTATTTTCACCAGCTTTACCTTCGTCCGGAAATAAAGAACGAAATCTCCAAAATGAGATTTCTCGCAAGAGTTTCCGAATCATAAAATAAATTATTAAAAAATAACTACAATTTGTAAATTAATTTTGGTTCAGGCTTTCGAAACTGTGATGTCTAGGGTCTCTGAGATAAAAATTTCGTAAAAATGTAACGACATTTACGTATTGATTCGACAATTTGGAAAAAAGGGTCACGGACAAAATCGCGTTTTTTTCCGAAAAACGGGTGCGTACAGGCGATCGAAAAAAAATCACAATTAATCGATAAATTAAGACAGACAATTTTAATTGTGATTTCCGTATAGTGTCATCTTTCCCGTATAGGCTCGTCCGAAAAAAAAAATTCTTGGACGGATACGTTAGGATTTACGGAGCTTTTACTCGTCCGGGAGCTCCAAATCGCGACTAAATATTTAATTACGGAAATTCTAATTAAAAAATCGAAAAAAGGGCTTCGAGGTGCATAATGAGACCTCGGGAGGCATCTTCGTGTCGAATCTCAAGACTGTTCGACCTACCGTCTTTGCGCTGCGCCGCGAGCAGACAAAAACTCGGTCACACACACACAGACTTTGCCTTTTATATGTAAAGATATATATTTATTTTTTTGGCATTAATTGCATACATTGAACGGTGTATTTAATTTGAATGTACTCCGTAGCGAAGTGCGGGTTTTCAGCTAGTCTGTTATAATGATATTAAGGAAAATGTAACAGGCTTTCAAAAATTGTACTTCTAATAGAGAAAGAAATTTTACACCTTGGGGCATTTTTATTTAGAGTAAACATTCCGAATATATTTTTCCATATACAAAAACTACTGTGAAAAAAAAATTAGATTGCTTAAAAATTTTACAAGCAATATTTTTTAATTCTTCATACACATTTTCAATTATTTATAAAAATGTGTATGAAGCATTTTATTAGATTTGAGGTGGTGCATCAGTTTTCCGCTCAAAATGCATTTTACCATCTTCATGCGCTCTAAACTTCGGACTGCAATTCGTGATAGACGATGGTTCTTTCCGTTGTCAGCTTGAAGACTGTGCTTCGTCAGTCACCGGTAAAAATTTGAGGGTATAGTGGACATTATAAAGCGATTTTTGAAATTTTTATCTCACAGATATGAAATTTTGTATATATATTCATTAAAGTACAGTCGAACCCCGTTATAACGAACTTCAAGGGACCAAAGGTTTTGTTCGCTATATCCGGTGGTTCGCTGTATCCGAACCGTTTTGAAAAATGCTAGCGTTCACAAAATGTATAACTCATTAGTTGCTATGTGTATTCAGTAATGATGTATTAAAAAATGATAAAATCTATTAAAAATGATCATTAATGAATTAAATTGATTATAATCGGTTGCATTAAACTGACACAATACAAATTAAATTAACTAAAAATGAAGACAAATGGAAATAAATTCATTTTAGCTTTAATTGCTGCTCACTGTTTTGATACAGAAATAATCGGTAATCTTCTGCTGACGTGATGCCGATTTCAAAAATATTTTATGAATTTCTTTGCCCAATACATCAAATGACTCCAACACTCCTTCTTCCACTATTTTGTAGGACAAAAACTTACTAATTACATGCATCGCTGCTGTAGCATCTGAGATGGTGGGGATTTCATCATTTATGTGCTCCTCTTCATCAGCATCAGATGCAGAATCTTCGATTTCAGAATGATTCATTTTAATTTCTTGCACAATATCTTCATCAGTTGGATATTAACATGTAAAGATTTCATCATCACATGTTTAGAACAATTGCAAGTCACAATCTCAGAATGATGAAATTTTGTGTTTTTCTATCCACATCGAGATAGGTAAATCATCATCTTCAACAACATTTTTTGCTTCCTCAAAATTCGTTGTACCTTTAACATTCTTAAAAAGTTTAAAATAAAATTAGTAGTCGATTGAGAAAAAGGTTCGTTATAGCCGATTCTTAAGAATTCGGAGGTTCGCTATAAAAGGATAAATTAGCATTAGATACAATAGGAAAATAGCGGGACCAAAATTTTCGTTCGTTATATACCGGGTTCTCTATAACGGGGTTCGACTGTATATCTATACTGAATACCTTACAATTTTTTATAAATGTTTAAACATTTTTTTTATATCTTAAAAATTGAAATTATTTATTTTTTAAATGCTCCTTTGTGTCCAATTTTTAACTTCCCCCCTTAATTTTGCATTTATATTGCTGATAAAAACATTTTAAAAAGAGTTATGCATTACTTTGTGCTTTCGTTGAATAGTTAATTTTTAAGAAATATTTTTATGATTGTACTCTGAATTTTACTGAAATTTTTGTACTTTTCTACACTCAACTTAAACTTTGATATTCTGAATGATTTCGAAACGTAGAATAACTTTATTTTGATGTATTACAGGAATCTTCAATATAAAATTCATAAAATTTCGTCAAAAATTATGACGCAAGGAGCATTTCAAAGACTTGCAAATCTGGAAATGACTCATTTTGAGAAAAATCCATTTAAAAGATGTTTTTTCGCCTACCATTAATACTTATTTTTTAAAGTCACCAAGTTTTCATTTTACTTTTCACTACACATTTTAAATGCATTTTATTCAAATTTTACATATCTCATAAATTTTTAAAAATTTCTAATTTTTGATCAATTTTAGGTAATTTGAAAATCCACTATCCCCTTAGAGGTATAACCACATTTGGAATTCTTTTCCCACCAGTGTATTTATCGGCTATACCTTGTTGAGGATCCCTAACAGAGGCGAAACCCAGGTCAATGACTGTTGGGTGCAGAACCGGTGTGTATATTTGCAACTGTGATGATCCCAAGAGGGCGTTTGCTTCATTTAATCATCTACAGTCTCCCTGCTAAACTGTGGAAAAAGTTTTCTCTTGGTTTTTTTAAAATTTTCCATTTTTATTTTATTTTTTTATTTAGTTTTTATTTTATTTTATTTTATTTTTATTTTTTATTTTTGGAGGGAGTCATCACTTTTACACAAGTAGAAAAGTCAGAATGTTTGCTATTTTTTCAAACTTCTATAGCTTTTTTTGTTACTGTCCGTTATACAGGAAATATTCAGAATTCATTCTTTAAACTTTATGGATTAAGTTACCTGAATTAATTTTATTACAAGAAAATAAGAATTTTATTTATGAAGTAAAACGTTAGTGCATTTCCTGAAAATTTCAAATTCATACTCATACACTGCGCGCAGACTTACAACAACACTAATAAATTTTCAATAATAATATTTGCTTATTTGTGATGTAAAAACATTAGTTATAAATCTACACCTGTTTAAATTTTAAAACACCGAAGAATATCTACTCCAGGTCAATCAGATTTTAAAAATCTGATAAAAGCACATTAAAATTATAAGTCAAATGTTATAAATTCTTAGTAAAATAATTTTTTAAAGAAAACATTAGGTGAATATTTTTAGTAGCATTATTATACACTTACCCTGATAATTTGAAAGAAATATCTGCAGTAGTTTCTTTTTTTCAGTGCGCGAAAGTATGAAAATCATCATTACGAGAAAAAGGTTTTTAAAGTTCCCTCACTGGTAATTTTTACATCCGAACAACTTTTTTCATGTCATACTTTTGAATGTACTAATTGGAATATTTTAATGCGGTTTGTTTTAAGTGATTCAAAACCGTTCAAATATTCTTAAAAAGCAAAAAAATTAAAATCGATATTTTAAAAGCTAATGTGATGATTTCCCTTTTAAAGGCACTTATCGGTACCTATCGAGACTATATGCTAATACAGTGTTTCCCAACCTTTTTTGTGTCGCGATATCACACGCTTGCACAGTGAGTGACAGGATGAACACAGCCATGTTTTAGCTACCAGTCTATCGTGCGAAATAATTTGTTGCATCGTACTGATGGAAGGGAAATGCTTGTGCTAACACTGGCTAATGTGTTTGCTCGCTGAGGCTAGGAAGTGTTCAACTATCCCCCATATTCCCCGAACTTTAGTCCCTGTTACTTTGATCTCACTTCATTCGATTGACGACTTCATTCGAGGGATCAACAGATCAAGTGCTACCAACGTTATCCTCCAGCTTGCAGAACGTTAACAACGGGTGCTAAACAATGCTGGTTACTACTATGAAGAGCTACAAAAGTTTCCCCCCTGTATCTCTTCTGTATACTTTGTACATACCTAACTGCCACTATTAAAGTTCCATCTTAAGTATAATACAAAAAGCGCATTTTATTAAATTAAGGGGGTCCAGAACACAAAATTGTTCAAATTTTCGAAAAAAAATTTACTGTCTTAAATTTTTTTTTGTTCTTTTACGCTTAAGATGACGTTTAAATCATGTTTCTATCGTAATTAGAACAGGAGAGTTTAAAATTTTTTTTGCTACATTCTTATAGTAGCCAAGCGTTGTTTAAACCTGTAAGTGCGTTTTCCTGCATGATGGGTTTTTTTTTCCCATTTCTCGTCTTTAAATTTTTATAAGTCAAGAACCGTTAAAGATAAATGGTTGTAACTTGGAACATGTCTTTTTCAACTATTTTATTTTAATTTTCATTCAGCAAATTTGAAAAAAATATTTACTTTTGAAAATATGAGTTTTTAAAAATATGTTACATAGTTTTTTTGTAATTTTTAATATAAATAATTTTAATTTTTTTTAAATTTACATTTAAAAAATGCTGAATCAAAATTAAAACTTATATATTTCTGTTTAATTAAATGAAAAAGAACTGAAATTCGACAAATAATATTTCGAGTTATAACAATTTTCAATTACCCCACTTTTTTTTTTAATTTTTAAATTTTTAAATTTTTTTAAAACATTTTGAGAAGTTTTATGAAATGATTTTGTTTACAAATTATAGTTAACCATCACATAAAAATTCAAAATTTCAACTCAATAAATACAATTTTTTTTTAATGTGTCCTGGACCCCTTTAATTTAAAACAAACGCATGGTTTTTAAAAGCCATGCGTTTGCTTTAGATTTCCAAAGATTTAAAAAAGGAATTCAGTAATAGGCATTTGTCAATTTTTTTTATTAGCAAAATAATGAGAAGACAACTCTTGACATGGTGATTGAAAATCTTCATTTGAGATTAATCTTATCTCCTCTAGAACTTCTTGTAGATTAAAAGAAAAAGTCTTCCAATTCTGATTTACTTATTGTATAACTTATCGATAGCGACTGTTTTGCATTTACAGAAGGTGCGAGAAAAACTTTTTAATCGTAATCCTTAAGTAGATTTATAGAGGCATTAAAATGTATGACACTTCGAGATATGACAGACACAAAGTTCAAACAAAATATCTCAGAGATCTTTATTGAAAAAAAAAGAGAAACACACACACATACACACACGCATATATATATATATATATATATATATATACACAATCATGTGAGTGTGCAGGCAAGAAAGTCCTGTTCACTCAGCTTCCGGATTGGCCTCTGAGTCTCATATGTCGGTAATGAAACACACGTCAGACTTGGTTCTCTCCGCGACCTGCGATATAAACCGATAAGCTGGGCTCACTCGGACGCATATCGCCAAATTACTGCACTCACGCTGTACGGTCTTAGGGAGTGTGCTAAGCACTCCGATTTGAAAGATATCTGTACCCCTTCTGTTGTAGGCAAATAGCGGGCCGCCGGAATCAACCTGAAAAGGAAACAGGATAATTACTCATAAACGTAGGTAGGGATTTTGAGCGCTATGGTAATCTTTTTCAGTTCGAGGGGGGAAATGCCCCATCGCTCCAGCAACAGGAATCGAACCATGGCCCAATGGCTTGGGCGATTCTAAAGCAGTCTGTGATTTTACAGTAAGCATTAGAAACAATAAATGGACTTAAAATTCTTTGAGTTAACATATTCCAAACGGGTCCGAAGTAGCCTAGTTTTACCATGTTGGCTTGGAATGTTGGTCTTTGAACTGGGGGTGGGGGTGAGGGGTTTCTCGATATGAATCCCTACGAACGCCATTAAATGTCTTCGTGTCTTGGCCGGATATGGGTACGTTAAATTCATAAGCTAGAAAGTCCGTCTATGAAGTCAGAGAGGGTGGGAGAATGTACGAAACCCCAGACGTATTCCCTGGGGGGGTGCTCTGTCAAAATGGAGGTGGCACCAGGGGGTGGTGTTGGTTCATTTATACACTGCCCCTATTGAAAGCAACCAAAGATTTTCACGGATTATGTGCGAATGTTTTCATTGGCAATTATCCCGCATTGGCAGACAACAACAAGACATTCTAAACAATTTTTTTTTAACGAAATAGATGTTAATACCCTACGAATGGCTTTAATAAATTGAAAGTTTTATATAAATGTTAAAATCTGTGACTCTTAAGTTAATTTTAAAAAACAATTTAAATATTAAAATGGGCATTTTGGGGGAAAATATCAGAACCATTCTTTTTAGATATTAACGTTGAAGTAAAAACTTGCGGCGTTATTTGAATTCACGAATTTATATAACACTTGCCTTTATTGCTTCCTCATTAACGGTATACCCATATCTCACTCCTTGGGGCCGGAAGATGGCCGAATGGCTAGGGCACTGGCATTCGTTACGAAAGCTCGAATCTCACTCTTGGCATGGAAGTTTGTAGCCTTTCGGAATCGGCTTTGAGCAGTAGGTACCGGTCTAATTAACCCTCGTGTAGCAAAAACTGATCGTAGCGCTCCAAACCAAACTCACTCCTTGGGTTCTATTATGCACCAGCTTCAAAATATTGAATTACAGTCAAACAAACTTAGGTTTTAAATATTATGTACCAGACCTGCCAGGTCATTTAATATTCATAGATTATGGATTAAATATACTTTCATCATTGTACCGAAATGTGAAGTCGTTTTGTTTTACATTAATAAAATATTTCCCTCTTTTTTATTGCTGTTTATCATTTAAAAATCGGGACAAATTATTTTGATATGTAAAAGATTTTAGACTAATTTGTCAAAAATACTGTCTTCAAAATTTCTTTTTCCTTGGCAGAGAATCTCATATTGGATTTAGCACCATTTTTCTGAAATTAAAATTGATTTTTTTCATAAAAAAAAGATTCCTTAATCAGTCAACACTCGACAGCAGTGGATGAGAAAAAGAACCTAACATTTTCTCTTCCATTTTTTGTCTTTCCATTCACAATCCATTGCTGTCCTACCATGTACAGAAGATGAAACCACCATCTTTCGTCTTGCTCCAAGTAAGCTCTAAAATATAATTCAAAATGGCCGTAGTACGATTAGTTCTCTCCCCCTTTCTCCATGAAGATGCTCACTGACTTATAATAATTCCTAAAGCTTAAACCAACTTCGAGACTAATCGGAATAACATCTTTAGAATCATTTTAAACTCTTTAACTTCTGCAACTCACATGTGGTCTAGTAGCTAGGATTCCTGGCTTTCGCCCAGGCGGCCCGGGTACGATTCCCGGCATGAGAAAGTAGGTTCCATGGTGTAATAGTTAGCACTCTGGACTCTGAATCCAACGATCAGAATTCATATCTCGGTGGAACCTGAAATTTTCAAATAGCGTCATAGCCAATCTTCCGGGCATTTGTAAGAAATAGATAAAATCTTCTGGCCTGAGTTTAAGGGGAGTAGTCACTTTTACGTACCTTTAAAAGTATCATTTTTAGACCTATGTTCGATTGTATGTACTACTCATGTTTTTTGCTTGATTTACACGAAATTTCTTGAATAACTGCCTATAATACTATTTATTATATATGCAATATTTCAAGGTAATTAAAAAAATAAAATTATTTTTTATGCATAAAAAGAGAATATTTTTTTAAAATCGAATATTTTACAGTCAACTACTGTGCGCATTCTGCCAAAATAAATTATAAACGTACAGTAATAATTGTTAACTATATGTGATTACAATACTTCAGATAACAAAATACACCAACATTTTTTAACCTTAACATATTTTAATTTTTTGAAGAATTTTTTTACAAGCTTTTATTCAGTCATTTTGGAAATTTCTAATTAAAAATAGCATGTACTAATTTTTTTAAATATATTTTATAATATTGTTGGTGGCTATTGTTGCCTGAAATATTGTAGTCACATATAGTAAACTATTATTACTGTACCTTAATAATTTATTTTGACAGAATGCGCACAGTAGTTGACTGCAAAATGTTCGATTTTAAAAAATTATTCACTTTTTATGCATAAAAAATAATTTTATTTTTTTAATTACCTTGAAATATTGCATATATAATAAATAGTATTCTAGGCAGTTACTCAAAAAATTTCATGCAAATCAAGCAAAAATCATGAGTAGTACATGCAATCGAACATGGTCTAAAAATGATACTTTTAAAGGTACGTAAAAGTGACCACTACCCTTAAGAAATTTTCTTTTGTATCTTGTGCCCACCCTTGAAATGGATGGGAACAAGATACAAAACCGTATTCTTTCCGTACCGTAATCTTACAAATTATGTGCTACTATTGGCCCTTTTTTTGCTTTATTTAATTGCCGATACATTAAGTTTGTTCATTGTATAAGATACGGAGAAGACTGAAAGAAAACAACCAGAGCCTACGTATACTTGAAGTTGCAAATGAGAGGGGTAATCAGAAGTTGTTCTCGACATGAAACATATCATCACTGACAGTAACTGTCTTTTCAAAACTACATCAAAGCAGAAAAGCAAAATGACTACAGTCGAACCCTGTTATAGCGAACCCGGTGTATAACGAACTCACGGATATAACGAACGAAAATTTTGGTCTCGCCATTTTCCTATTGTACTTAATTTAATTAGTACAGTCGAACACCGTTATAACGAACTTCAAGGAATAATTTGGTCTCTTTATCCGGTGGTTCGCTATATCCGAACCGTTAAGAAAAATTCTAGAGTTCACAAAATGTATAACTCATTAGTTGCAATGTGTATTCAATAATGATGTATTAAAAAATGATAAAATCTATTGAAAATGATCATTAATGAATTAAATTGATTAAAACCGATTACATTAAACTGACACAATACTAATTAAATTATGTAGAATAAGAAAATGGCGAGACTAAAATTTTCGTTTGTTATATCCGTGAGTTCGTTATATACCGGGTTCGCTATAGCAGGGTTCGACTGTATTGTGCCAGTTTAATGTAATCGATTTTAGTCGATTTAATTCATTAATGATCATTTTTAATAGATTTTATCATTTTTAATACATCATTATTGAATACACTTTGCAACTAATGTGTTATACATTTTGTGAACTATATTATTTTTCCTAACGGTTCGTATATAGCGAACCACCGGATAAAGCGAACAAAATTTTTGGTCCCTTGAGGTTCGTTATAACGGGGTTCGACTGTATTTTCTTTCGTTAGATTTTTAGCTTGAAATGTCCAATCCAACTATTGTTAAATCATCAAGCAATTAACATCCAACTTAACGTTTTATCCATGATACAGATTCAGCGTTGTAGCGTACTGGAAATATGGTCTTATTTTTTCCCGAGACCCCACAAGAGCTTCAAACACAGCTGCGTATTTTTCAAGGAATGTGTTGCTCGGTTCCACCAATTCGGAACACATGGGGGGATTAAAAAAGGTTTTTCCCACAGATGCAGCAAGTAAAGCTGTCATCCTAACGTTTCTGCAATGTAATAAAGTTCGGCGTCTACAAAGAGACTGACACCGACGCTTGCCGACCCCCCTCGCTGGGGGAGAGAGACGCTAGAGAACGCGGCCTGTGCGGATGTGTGTTTTAGGCTCCGTACGTTGTGAATCTGCACGGGATTTTAATTGAATATGTCGCACTGTTTAAATGTTAATTTTTTTTGTTAATAAATTGTTGAGTTTTTGTTTTAAAAATTTGGCCTTCATTTGTTAATTAGAACTTTGTCTTTCTTTGTTATGGATCCCATGGCAGTAATTTTTAGCAACGCCTCAGAGAGAATCGCCTTACCTACTTACAGTGACGCCACAGCGTCTAGGACATCCAAGACATCTAGGAATGGGAGGATTAGGCATGAATATAATCTTGAAAGGCATTGGCCAAATCCCAGTTAGAATAGAGTTCATTTTTGCCGCAGAATCAAATAGTTCGAATATTTCCCACTCCGTGTTGACAGTACCTCATTTCTTACAGATAGTCTATAATAAGCATACGAGTAGATACAGCGGGCATAATACCACAGATACAGCTATTCTTACCTTGCACAGCTCCATGTTGTTACCATAGACGCACCTTTTCGTCCACTCCCAGATGTGACACTGCGAATTGCTCACAATTTTGAAAAAAGCATACTGGGGAGTGTCTGTTGAAGTTTCGTTTTTGTCTGTAAAGAAAAGGAAGCGTGGAATTATGAGCATTGTTCGATTTTCAATCCAATGCGGCAGGTCATAATCCTATAAACATTCCAGTGACTTAGCGACCATAACTGACGCCCGGGGCACGGTACCTTTATGGCAGCCCCCCATGGACTTGGGGACCGTGCCCTCTACGAGTGGCGCCCGGGGCGTGATAGACCCCATTGCCCTCCCCTCGCTAAGCGACTGCAGGTATTCACCTGTAAAGTCCACCATAATTTTGGAGGGTTATTTTTAAACTGTTGTTGGAGCACCCTGTAGGTAAGGCAAATCACCTGTATGGGAACCACGCTGAAACAGTCATGTCTTTGCCGGTATTTGAACCTGGTCTCCCGCAATGGAAGCTCGATTCATTTACCCCCATACAATGTGGACGGCATGTGTATTTGAATATAAACATATAAAAATCAATCGTACTCATAAAATCTATTTGGAGAGAATTCTACAGTACCAGGTGACAATTGTATTTAATGCATGAGACTTTGTTATCGAAGGGACAGCAGATATTTAAAGTGAGTAGCTAATTTGAAGATGACAGTGTTGAATGCAGTATGAGCATAGCTAAATAGAAATTACATTTTTATTCATGCAAACTCATTAACAAGTTTTAATGTTCTTTTTTAAATCTTGGATGAGAAATTATAATCTTAAACTTATATCTCTTAAATTTCCTTAACATAATTTAGAAAATTTCCTGCTCTTAATCCTACACTGTCCGAAATGTACCTTGCGTATTTCTAACTATCATATTTGTTCAATTTAATATTTTAGTCTACGAGTTGAGTTGAGTTGGTTGAGGGCGAAAAGATCAAATTTGCTATATATGGGATAATTTATATTTTCTTCTATAGATACAACATTAACCTTTTTCTTAAGGGGCGGGATAGCATGTATATATACCCAACAAACACAGGACTGACGGCAGCTTATCGGGCCAGTGCTGGAGGCACCGGTTGAACGACAAGTACGGGAGAATTTTGTCGGGCCACTGGCGGGTTGTTTACGAACCTCCGAAGGGGAAACGCTTTCCGTTTACGTGTTTCAGGGCCTGTTATGGGTTGATATGAATCGCACCGAAATCGTTTACCCTGCATCGTCCCGGAACTGTACCTCCGATTCGTAACCACAAGTAACAGATATCTGCATCAGAATTATGGATTTGAAAGGGAAGGCGAAGATTAAATTTAACAGACTTTTCAAAAATATTTATTTCATTGTTGTGAAACTTCTTTTACGCGGAAAATTCCCATAATTTTCCTTGTATGTAAAGATTGTATTATGTGAAAAGTATTATGTGAAATTGTATAATTGTATTATGTGAAAATTCACATAATTTTCCTTGTATGTAAAGATTGTATTCTGTGTGTATGTTTTTAACTCCCTAGAAGCTTATAAAAACAGATGAAAATTAGTTTCAATTTTATATATTACTGGAGAAATTAAATATCTACTTAAAAATGGGTCCTTGTTTCACCACTCTTTATTTATAAGAGAGGAAATAGTGATAAAATTTGTATTTTTTTAAATTTCTTCTATAGTATATTAAAATAATAATATATATTTTTGTAGATAAAATATTCAAAATATATTTTTCAGGAAATTTACATATTCTAAGTATTTCTAATTGTTAGATGCCATTATAAAACAACTGATTTTGTAGAATTTTTTCTCGAATTTCATCGTATTAATTTTACAGTAACATATTCTTATAATACAAATTTGAATGAAAGAAAAAGAATTTTAAATTTACAGACCTTAGTTAAAATAAACAAATCACACATATTTAGAAAAATATTAATGTAATGTAATGTCAGAGACATAGACAGTAGATGTCATGAGACACCAAAAAATATCAAAAAATAAGACCCTTTATCCTCAGTACGTACATTGAAGAATATATATTACATTGTTTTTTTTTTGTAATTGAATCAGGATACGAGAAATAATATTTACAATAAGAAAAAAAAAGGCAAAAAAATTAGTTTAAATAAATGTTAGAAATAAAAAATAAGGCAATTAAGTTTAAAATAATAAGTAAGTTATATTTAATAAATTAAATTGGCAGGTTTGAACATCCGTGAGTACAGATAACAGAACTGCACTTTGCAGGATCGAACCGAGGACTGAAGCATGGGAAGCAAAAACGAACGCCCCACACCAGCATTCCCTGATAGGGTATCAAGTGTGGAACTTCAATAAGAGGAAACTGCCTCGCATGGAACAGAAAAATAAA
This sequence comes from Dolomedes plantarius, assembly GCA_907164885.2. Taxonomy (NCBI): domain Eukaryota; kingdom Metazoa; phylum Arthropoda; class Arachnida; order Araneae; family Dolomedidae; genus Dolomedes; species Dolomedes plantarius. The sequence continues at coordinate 163,074,761 of OU015496.1, read as the reverse complement.
GGAAAAATGTTAAACACTATCAGAAACCACACTATCAGAATAACACTATCAGAATTAACCTGTGAACAATTAATGGACTGGGTAAGATTTGAAATATTAAGATCGGAACATAAATTTTTAATTTTTAAGTGGCCGTTCGGTTTTGGGATTTTTTTTTTCCAAAAAAATTCAATGCGTAAGTAAATTAAGTAATTTTGAAAGGTCCGATATTAATCCAATTGCAGTAATGTTTTCAGATAAGATTTTGAGAAAGTTTCATGAAATTGATTTGGGATATTGAATTTTGACTAGGTTGTACATTTTGTTGAGGGTATCTTTGTACCCTTCCGCCATTAAAAAAAAAAACATGGCTCAGGTTTGGTTTCCCGCCTAACAGGAAATTCATCATTAGCAGCGGGAATTTCTTTCCTCCGGATTACGACAGTTTCCTAGGATAGAAAATTGGTTTGAGAGATTGATTCGATCATTAATGCTAGTTAAGTTCGAGAGCAATTCGCTTTAGACCAACCCAAATTTAAAAAATCACATTATGTTCGATTTCGTTCAAAATTACCACATCACATTGCATACCAAGATTATAATATTTTATACATTACATATACAATGTATTTTTCATTTTCATAATAAAACTAAACTTTTGAATGTAGTTGACTTTTTTATGCGGCCCGCCTGCCTTGAAAAAATTTACCATGTGGCCCAGATGCTGCAAAAGGTTAAACACCCTGCTTTAAGCTCATCAGCCTGATTCAGAGGTTTAACTTTTTCAGATTTAGGAATATAATCAAAAGTGGGTGTAGAAGAAAATTTAAACGCACACTTACTGTGCATAAGATTAAAAAGTTCTTTGAGATTGGGGATGTTAAACGTTATTTTGAAAAAAAAGAAATTCATGTTTTTCAAAAGTCCATAGTAATCACACATGGTTTCCATTACTTATTTCACTGACACATTGAATTGTGTTTTGTTTTGTTTTTTATTATTAAATTTTGGCATTATCTTTTGAGAATGTATTTTCGTTTTTATCAATGCAACTCTTGCAGAAGTGCCACGGACGGGTAAGGGTGACTCGGTAACGAATTTAACAATCCTTTCTACTGCTTGTGTGTGACATGGAAAATTGCTGAAGTCAGTACGTTGACTCTCCTGATCAGATTATTTTGCTTCCTAGTTTATAATCAGAAATATGCCTCGTTCTGTTACTTTAACATCTTTACGTACAATCATATCAATATAATCCTTGGCATCAAAGTTTATACGTTGAACTTAAAACTTTCCAATGCCCCCTTCATTTTTCAGTCCTTGCTTTTAGAATCCGGCGTAATCCAAGCTGTCTTACGTGGCTGCGATCAACTGATATCATACATAAGAGGAGATTTTCAGAAGCAGCGAAGTACGAATTTCTTTGAATGACTGGGTCAATTACATTTTTAAGAGTCTGATGGAGGTAACGTGAATAGCTTACAAGTTTCCACAAGTGCTTCGATCCATGGATATAAGATAGTTTCCGCTTTATGTGAAACGAAACAGATGCATATACTTACAAAATGTACTCAGTCAGTATTCGGAGATTTTTTTTGCAGTACATTCTGTTCCCACATACAAGTGAAGTATTTGGTTTGCTAATGTAAGCTATCATGAATAACAAAGTTTTCCTGGTTTTCTCATAGACAAATCAGAAGAGCACCTTCCAACAGAGATTGCATTAGACATTTCTAACAAATATTTTGGGTCCACACTTAAATCATCCTTAATTTCTAGTAATGGAATGCCATTTTCAATAGGTGATAATTCAATTACTGGAAGTTCATAGCAGTTTTCTAGTTGTTTACCTATTTCTCCTCCAAATTAGGACGTAGGCGCAGTTCATTTCCATGAAATAGACAAATCAACCACTGCAGTGGCCTTCTTAATTCCTTTTCAAATAAACGAACCACATCATTATTCAATCCAGTGTTCACGGCAGTTCCACCCATTCCAATTACAGTAATGTTTAAATTCTGGTTGTTGTCATTGAAAAATGCTATTATGCTATCTTATATACATTTTCCAGTGCCAGAAATCTGCTTCTGAAAATCTCGTCCTTTGTATGATATCAGATGATCGCAGTCATGTAAGAGAGAGCTTGGATTACCCCGGAATCTAAAAGCAAGGGCTGAAAATGAAGGTGGCATCAAAAAGTTTTTATTTCAACGTATAAACTTTGATGCCAAGGATTATATTGATATGATTGAATGGAATGATGTTAAAGTAACAGGACTTCCTATGAAGAGGCATATTTCTGATGACAAACAGAAAGCAATTCAATGTGTCAGTGAAATAAGTAAAGCAAACCATGTATGATTACTATGGACTTTTGAAAAATATGAATGTTTATTTCAAAATAACACTTTGCCTTTAAAGACATTACATTAATATTTTTCTAAATAAATGTGATTTGTTTATTTTAACTAAGGTCCGTTAATTAAAAATTGTTTTTTTCATTCCAATGTGTATTATAAGAATATACTACTGTAAAATTAAGATGATGAAAATTGCGAAATTCTACAAAATCAGTTGTTCTGTAATGACATCTAAAAATTAGAAATACTTAGAAATACCTAAGTTTCTTGTAAAAATATTTTGAATATTTTATTTACAAAAAATATATATTATTAATTTAATATACCATAAAATAAACAGAAAAAAAGAATTTTATCTCTTTTCACAAAAATATCTATTTTGAAGCACCTGAAAAATATTTCAGTAGAGCAATAAAATTTTATATTCAATACCAAAAGGCAGCTTTTGAAAGCTATAGCATAATGAAATTTCAAACCATCTTTTTTTTCGCCTCGTCATACTACAATGCACTAGTGTCATCTGATTGGACATTCAGTTGCACGTGATTGAAAAGGCGCCATTAAAGATTGATTACAAGTTCGTTGAAATTAATCCACAAGTAAGTTTCATTCGTTAGTCTTAAATTATTGCCTTTAGATTTTATTTAACACCCTTACATAGTGAACATTATTCTATTTCTGTTATAAGATAGTGTTTTAATCCAAGTTATATATGAATTGACCATATTTCAGATCAAACTCTACTGAACTGAGTGTATTGAATTAGCAATACTTATGGCACTTACGAGCACTTTCGTATGTATAAATAAAAACATTTTGTTTCGGAATAATTTAAGATTCGTGTTTCAGTTAATATTTTAGATGGACAAAGGAAGTAAATGGACTCTTGTGAAAGTCTTAAGTATTTGCTAATTAAATTAATATTTAGAATTGTAATTTGTACGCACTATTTAGATTTTTATATCCTTTAGAAAGTATAAAATACATGACACAAATATCAATTCCAAATCTACATAGTTGAAAAATAAAAATGTATTTTCATTTCCAGTATAATATTTTCCATTTTATTTCTTTAAAGAAATTTGAAAGAAAATTATAATGAAATTTTTTTTAATATGTTAATCCAAATTAAACATTTTTTTACTACTGGATTGATAAATCAGTTACACATGATTCCTCCATAGTAAATTCATGCATAGTATTCAATGGTGGAAAAATTGTCCATTTTCCTATTAAATATATTTTACAATGTTCTTATTGCCAGGTATCAATAGGCAACAAATTATCCATGTCTAAATGTTAAAAGATGGATTCAAAAACGTTCCACATTATAAAAGATTCTAAAAATGAACTTGTAAATCATACAAAAGGATCTATTGAATTCCTTATCAAATTGTGTTTTGAGTAAACTTTATAAAATACACTGCATTTTATACATTATAAAGAAATAAAGAACAAATATTCTTAAAATTTTTGTGTTCATAATTTAAAAGAATGTATTTAGTATAATTATATATTTTAATTTAAATGCTAAACACTAATAGGTATTTTTCATGTATAATCTTAATAGCCTTAAAATATAATTTTTTTAAAATTCTATTTATAATGTTCTATGTGTACACTCAATTGCTATATATTTATATGTTATTCCTACTGGGTGAAATTTCTTTATGTCTATCGAGAGCAAAGATATATTCAAAATTTCAAAACCAGATCAAAATATTGTTTAATCAGTATCCACATGTCAAGTAAATATTGAAACAATAGCAAATATTGGAGCATTTTTTTATTTTGAATATCTCATTAAATAAAAAGCTTATTTAAGGAACATTTTGAATTTCAATTGCTATTAATCAATATTTTGAACTGGCTTTGATATTTAGATTATATTTCTACTCTCTCTGAAGATATAAAATAAAACAATTTCACTCTTTAGGAATAACATAATGGTGCATACTTTTTGCAACTGAGTGTATATATTCTTGCAATTGAGTGTATATATATTTTCAAGAATTATTAATTTTTGTATGTATGTGAACTCCATTGTATTCCTGAATTCATTCAAAGAACCTCTGGAGTAATGAGAAGTTTAGAGTTTTAAATTTGTGTCAATATAGATGCCACGTGCATTTAATTTTCTAATTTGTATCGTGTTTGAAATCACTTTTATCAGTGTTATTAGAGATGATGGCAGTGAAAATTATTCCAAAATAGACTATTTAGATACATAAATTGTTTCTTAACTTATTAATTTGCATTCCATGTTTTTAAATTATATATTTATAAGTATATAGATTTGTAGATTATCAGAATGTGTACATACAAAAAATTGCTTTATTGTAATAGATATTGTACGATAAGAGTTTTTATAAATCTGAGAATGTTCTCAATAACTATCTATAAGCTGTTCATCTCTAAAGGTCTTTTGGAAATTATTTTGTTGTCATGCTGTGCAAAATAAATGTGAACTTATTGGCTTAATATATATATATAAAGGGTAAAATTAGTTTCTTTTCCCCTTTTTATATTAGTGATAAGCAAGTTTATAAAGAACTCTACTTTTCAATACTTCTTGGTTTGATAAAACATTAAATTTTTATTATGGCATTATAAGAAAATATTGGTTTCTTTACAGAATTTTGAAACTGGAATCTAACTTCGGGCTTGAAAGACAAATACCACTTGGATCTCATAACTCATGTAAGGTTTTTGTTTAACGTCACTGAGCCTACCTTTTTTTATTCTCGAGCTATACTTTTATTTTCAGCAGTGGACTTGTGGCCAAAATCACTGTTTTTAATATTTTTTTAGATTTATTTTTAACTAATTAAATTTTTCTATGAAAAAACTATAAAAATATTTATTAAACAACTAAAAATTTCAAATTAGTTTTTTTAACTTAGACGCTAATCTGAACTTTCTCATAAACTTTGGTCTCAATAATTTGTGGATAGAATATTGATTTTCTTTATTTATTCTTTTTTAACTGTGAAGCTTGTTGTTAAGGTTTTAGATGAGTGAGAAAGTGCAATCCAGGGATTTCAGTTAACATGACTCCCTGGTCATGTTAACTCTTGTGAAAAAACTTGAAAGTCTTTAACTCTTGCCAAAAAAAGAGATTTATATTATAAAAGTATAAAATGCCAAGGTTTATTTAGAAAATATAAAATCTGTTCATGGACAAAGTTTGTTTATAAAACTGTAGATAAGACATTCATTGTGAGTTGTGGTTTATTATATCAAAATGTGTGTTTGATAAGTGAATGAAATAACCCTTTCTTAATAATGGAATAGAACTCCTGTATAATCAATGAATTCACGGATACAAGATACAGTTCCAAAAAGCAAAACGCCTGGTTTACAGAGTCTTTTATAATAACAGAAAAATGATATTTATATTATGAAAATGTGAAGTGCCAAGCTTTATTTATTCTTAATGGTTAACATTAAAATTTTAAAAATATTTTTAGAATTTCCTGATAAGTTGTTAGAGGTTCGTTGATAATTCATTACAGAAGTAGTAAAAAGGAAATTGCTTTTGGATGTATTAGATCATTAATTAATGGGCTAAGTAATTTTAAATTTTGGTAAAATTTAATTTTATGCATGCCATAAATTTTTCTCTCTGTTAAACATGTTTATTCCATTTTAAGTCTTAATACTTATATAAAGAATTTGGATTAAATGAAAACAGTAATGAGTGATGGTGAAAATGTATTAAATGTGGTAATTGAATTGCTTGATGTTCTAAGACATAAAATTTCTCATCATCAAAATACAATAATTGACTTCTTGACTGAACAACTGACTTTATTATTAAACAATATCCTATTTTGCTACCCCCCTTGTTTAAGTATATTATATAATCATCCTTCAAATCCTAATAGACCATTATTTTATATTTTTGATCCTGTACACATTCTGAAGTGTGTCAGAAATAATTGGCTGAATCAGAAGAATTATGGTCAGTGTATGCATTTTATTGATTTTAATGATCATAACTTAACTAAAACTGCCTCTTTTAGAACCATTAAAAGTATCCATTCTTTAGAGGATGGACAGATAGTGTTATCATAATGTGTTTGGATAATTATATCCAAACACATATTTAAACATAATATGTGTTTGGATTAACTTTTAAAAACTCCATCTTCTATGGAGAGACAAAATGTAAAACTATGCCTTAAAATTTTCAATGACTATTTTGTTGAAGGGTTGAAAGTGCTTTCTACACATACTGATGAACCTTTTTGTTTAGAAACATCTGAATATATTGCAATCATTATTAAATGGTGGAAGATAATGAATGTGTAAAGTAAGTTAAAAGGGGGTCATAAACGAGATGTGTATTGTGAGTCTTTGTCATCTAATTCATCCAATGAAAAGGTTATGTACCTACAAAAATTCTTAGTTTGGCTTGATACTTGGAATTCTCTTAAATATACTTCTGGCTTTTTAACTAAAACATATACCACACTTTCTCACACTACACATGCTGTACTTGAAATGTGAACATATTGTTGCAATGAATTGGGGATGGCATATTTCTTAACAGGAAAAATTCAAACCGACATTATTGAAAATAGGTTTGGAAAGTTTCGCCAATTGTCTGGGTCACAATACAACATCTCGTTGACACAGGTTTTCGAAAATGAATCGAAGCTTAGACTTCAAACCCTAGCCCCTTAATTTTATAATTTGTATCGTGTTTGAAATCACTTTTATCTGTGTTATTAGAGATGAAGGCAGTAAAAAAAATATCTTTAATATTTTATCCTAAATATATCTATTATGTGCTTTCTTACGTGCACATGCACACATTAGCCAGTTAAGACATAACTATGTTTTACTATCCTAAAATTAAGAGTTAGAAACTCATTAAATCTAAACTTTAGTTAAGTGTATGTCTGGGAACTAGTACCTCATCTCGTATATGGTATGTCAACTGGAATTTTTTCAAAAATTCTGATTAGTACTTTTTTTTCTCCCCATTGATTCTGAACTCTTCAAGTTAAGCATGAGCTTTGGGTTAATGAAAAAAATCATAGACAGCATCTGTTTTATGTTGTTCTTTAAATTGTTGCATTATGCTTAGAATTTCTTTTATTGCCTTGTCAAATATTTGATTGTACTAAATTTTTTAAAATTCCACTGAGCATCTTGTTTAGCTGTTTAAAAAAATGGGGGGAAATGCATTGTAAATTGTCTTTACTTTCTCAAAGTTTCATAATTAAATATGTTGATAAAGTTGTGCCTGAAAAATAACTCAACTGATTCTAAACATCAGTTGGAGTTTTATGGAAAGTTGAAATTGTTTCTTGGAAGTTTTGTGAGGTAGTAATCTAGTTCATGTATATTAAAGTCTTATTTAAATATTGTGCTAAACATATTCAGCACATTGAAAGTCTGATTACTTCTCAACTTTTAATCACCAGGCAATTTTTGGTATTAAATTATATGCTCAGTGCATATTCCATTATGAGTAATTTTCACTCAATCTGATTTGAAAATTCATGTGAGGAGAAATTTTTCTGATTATAATTTAACAGCTTGCCTTGTGTTATTATATATTTATTTTTATTCATTTCAGAAAGTCTGTTGGACAGTGTCTAATATTGCTGCTGGTAATACACAAGATTCAATGAGGTATTTAAAAAAGTCATGTATTTAATACCTTTTGGTTAATGTAATGTTACTTTTTAAAAAATAGTAAATTTACTGCTAAAAAAGTAAATTTACTGCTAAAACTTAATTTTATTCTCTAGTTGAGTGCAGTGGCATAGATTATTTTACAAAGTGCAATAAAATACTTTTAACTTTTCAAACCGAACTTCTAACCAGAAATTTAAAAAAAATTTAATAAAACTTTTAAAATTGAAAATATTTTCATGGATCTAAAGAATCGAACATAACACCTGTATGGTCAACTAAGTCATGGATAAAAGATGCAGCCCTAAAAGCAAAAGGCCTGGTTTCTGTATACTTTTATAATAATCATGTTACAACAGTATACAGAAACCAGGATATTTGCTTTTAGAACTGAATCGTTTATCCATGAATTTGTTGACTATACAGGTTTTCTATTCCATTGTTAAGATCTGTGAAAATACTCTCATTAGCAAAATATTTTTTAAAAAACTTAAATTTGGGTTAGAAGCTTGGTTCAAAAAGTCTAAGTGTTTTTTCACGCTTTATAATATAATCTATGCCATTTCACTCAACATTGACAGCTAGTCAATATTACCCACCTCATTTTTCAAATTAACCTAGACTAATCAAACAATATATCATAACAATTGTTTAGTAATTACTGAATCTAAATAGTATATTTTGAATATTTTTTTACTGTGGTTATCCCTAATAACAGCTGCTCACAAATAAAAAATACTTTATACACAGATCTCCACCATAATTTGACAATTTAGTAACAAAAGATATGCTCTATTAAAATACTATGCAGAATTTAGTATCCCAAATTACTTTCAACCACAATTTTTGTAAAACCAATTACTGTGAAAGCTACATCATATAATAAATGTTTACTTTATTCATTATTATAGTAATAGATTAGTTAAAGAGTATTCACTCTTTTCACTAAATTTCTGAGTACAGTACGACATTCAATCCTGTCAATTAAATGATTAGTTATTACAGATATAAATAAAATAGATTAGAATGCCTTGATAGAGTACAATAATTGAAAGCTGACTGAGAGACTTGTTTAGAATGACAACAAAATTTTCTCTTCACTATCGAGAATCACTCTCACATTGAAAGTAAAGAAACACAAGAATGAAGATTGAATACTATATAAAATCTTTAATTTCTAAATCTGACCCAGCATCTGTATTAATGCTCTGTATGGCATGTTGTAATCAAATTTAGAAGTTTTAAGATTTTGTATGCTAATGTTTTACTTAGCATTCAATCTTTATTCTTGTGTTTCTCTACTTTCAACAGCATTATTGTCAATAGTGAAGAGGAAATTTTGGTGTCATTCTAGACAAGTCTCTGATTCAGCTTTCAATGTTGAGCTGAAATTATGCTCAACATTAAAAACTGATTATTGTACTCTTATCAAGGCAATCTACCCTATTTTATTTATATATATAATAACAAATTAATCGACATGGTTGGATTTTCTACTGTACAGAGAGAAATTTAGTGAAAAGGGGAATACTCTTTACAAATATTTTATAACTATTTTCTATTAGTATATTTATTTAATCAAGTAAATATTTTTTACATGATGTAGTTTTCACAGTATGTAATTGGTTTTACAAAAAAAAATGTGGTAGGAATTTACTTCTCGGAAGTAGTTATCAATAAAATGACAACAGATTTAAAACTGCACTCATGTGTTGGGTGCTGTTTTATATCAAGTTTTTTTAAACCCCTGTCTCAGAATTTATATTTCCTAATTGGATTTATTTAATTCTACTTTATCAACAATGAATTTTTCAACTACTTTCAACAATCAACTATTTTTACAACAATAAATTACCCTTTAATGTACAAAACTATGCAAAAAATAATTTTCTTATCTGCAGAGCATTTACTAACTCTACATCAAAAAATAATTTAAATTCTTTTGATTCATAAATTATATCTGGGGATGGGAGTCATTTTCCTTTCACATAAATTTATGAACTGATTTTCTCTTTCTTTTTTTTCCCTAGATGCTGTAAAGATGGAGCCAGAGGTACAGCAAAAGGATCCTGTTTTGTAGAAAATATAGAAAAAAATTGTGTAAATGTGCTATGTACTTTCTAAATAAACTATTTTTACTTTAAACCAGCTCTTTTCTGTATTTAAAAACATGTGTGTCTGCATTTATTAACTCTACACCAAAAAATAATTTAAATAAATTCTGAGCAAGTTTTCACAAGCTCACAAAGATGGGTTTCATCATACACACTACACATTACTCAGGTTTGAAAGATAAATATATCAAATTATGTTAATAAATTTTATACTGGGGAAGTACAAATTTTTTGGGTTAATTATTAAAGTAGTACTGTTTTACATACTATAATCTCATTCTAAATTAAAAAAAAACAAACTGGAACCTTAGATCGAATGGAAAGATGATTTAGCTTTAATGGTTGGTATTAATGTTATCTTAAATTTCAAATTTGGGTAAATGTATCTTAATACGAAATGAGGTTTTGTTCTAACAAGTAAACTAATGATTCATATGCAAATTTTTAGGTAATAACAAAGATCAGTATTTGGCAATACCTAAAAATACATAAGGCAAAACTGAATACTAGAAATATGAAGGCAAAAAAATAATAATAAAAAAAGTGAAAGGGTTGATATCAGAGGTTAATCGTCAATGAAATAAATAAGCATATAAACGAAAGGGTCCTACGAAAAACTTTGAAAAACTGCCGGCGGTCCGATTCTGGTAGAATGCTGGCATGATACCCGGACCTACGGCACATTGCTGTTTACGAGATGGGTAGATGACGGTATGTCGACACCAATTATTGCTCCCGTAACCGGCCCGTCAACCTCCGGTTACGCTCCGGCTATCTGTCCGCATCGATGGCTTAATCGCGGCTGCCTAACGGTTCGCAGTCGGATGAACGATGGCTCGATTCCTACCGGAAGCGGCCCAGAAGTCGACGGGGTAGTCGCGGGCGAGAGGACACAGCCGTGACGGAAACGATACTGACCTAATGCGCCGGCCCGGCAGTGGTGAAATCGGCTGGCCGGAACCTTCCGACCCCGGCCCGATGACTTTGTGTTTGTTGGGTATATATATATATATATAAGAGCTTGTCTGTTTGTTTGTCCGCTATAGAATCATAGACAGTTTCACTCACAGGGACCAAATTCGGTACAATTAACGTTTAGGACCCGAGAAACTTAAATCAGCAAAAACGAAGTTTGGGTCTCAATTAGTTCTTTTTAAATTAATTTTTTAATGATTTTTTGTGCCCGTAAGTGAGGTACCCCCTGTGGTTACGTTCAGTGAAATCCGAACCTATCCCTCTTCCCCCGCGCGGTGGAAGAGGGGTGCGCAGGGGGGGGGAGAGCTTCATGGTAATAAACTTTGGCCTTCCCTAACTGACTGACTAACTGACAGATAACGCACAGTCCAAACCGTTGGACATAAAGAGCTGAAATTCTGCATGGTGATTCTTCTATAGTTTAGTTTATAGTGAAGGGGTGAACTGAGAAAGATTTTTGAAAAATTCTTCTTCGATTTTTTAAAATTAAATTTTTAAGCTGTTTTTCAAATTTTTTAAAGTGTGCATTTAAAATGATAATCCGAAGGTTATAAAATTTATATCACGAGAAATATCATAAAAATTCCTTTAAAACGAAATCTTTTTCGAATCTTTACCTACCTCCCTTTTCTGATTTTTGGTGAATTTTTAAAGATTAATTTTTAGAATGCAATTTATGAAATGCTGATCACGTGGTTTCTTTTCTTTTTGTGATACTTTAAATTAATTTTGCGTCAGGTGCATAACAACGAAATAAATTGACAAAAGAAATATTAAAATACGGTAAAAGATAAAATTTAACCACTAGACTAACTGAGATGGGAGTTTTTTAAGAATGAGTTCAAATTAGTATGTTTTAACACAACTTTTCCGGCTCTGCTTTTTGTCCTTTGTTATTTGTAGTTTTTCTCATCGCTTGAACCGATTTACAATTCGCTTTTTCAACGGTTTTTGGCCTTGGGAAAACTAAAAAGCGATACGGTTTTTGGCCTGTCGACAATAAAAAACCTAATCACCAAAGTAAGGAAAATAGGCTTCATGTGAAATCGCGCCTTACTTTGAATATATAGAGGGGATAATGCATCTTGCACTTTACCTCTTGGGTGATGTGGAAAAAAGTACGTCTCTTGGGTGTTGTCGAACAAACTGAGCTTTTAAGGGAAAAATAAATAATAAAGGCAAATGAAAATTATAAAACTTATTTCTTATTAAACAGTGGATCAAACAAATCTAATTAAATCTAATTAAACAGTATCTAACAAATAAAATTAAGCAGTAAACTTATTCAATCCAAACGTGCGAATCACGCAAAACTGTGTTATTAATTCTCAATAAAATCAGACGTATAATCAGACGAAGGTCCGCAAGCTCAAAGTTTCTTTCTTTCTTATTGTTTGTATATCATTTCAGTAGAAACGCGCTAAGCGCAATTTGTCTAGCCAGATGAACATGAAGAGTGGGGGGTGCAGCCCAGTATTTTTTTGATGGAATGCATCAAAATTTTTATATCTATATATCTACCCGGGCAACGCCGGGCAATAATGCTAGTATATATATATATATAGATACATATATATATATATATATATATATATATATATATATATATATATATATATATATATATATATATATAAATACATATATATATATATATATATATATATATATATATATATACATATATATATATATATATATATATATATATATATATATATATATATATATATATATATATATATATATATATATATATATATATATATATATATATATATATATATACAGTATGCCCACTAAAGTCCCTTCCCACCCTCTTAACTTCGGAACGGCTGCTGCTATATTCATAAAAGTGGTGTCTAGGTATAGTAAAGTAGCCATGCGCTACTGAATGAAACCACCTACCACGCCACCTGGTGGAAAACTGCGGAGTTAGAATTCCTATCTCGAAAACGAAACGAGATAGGGGAAAAAAGTGATTTACAAAGTTGTAGAAAATCCTCGATTTAGTACGAAAAGATACCTTGTGGATATTAATGAGAAGACTACAATGGTTAAAACGCGCATTTGTTTTTTCGTGATTTCCTACACTGTGACGTGACAAAAGGATCTGATAAAGAAAAAAAACCAATTTTAACAATATACCTTTATTTGAGATGTTCAAACTTCTCACCGTCAGCTGCAACACACATTTGGATCCTCATTTGAATCTCACGATGCAGACGTTGGAGCACAGAGCGTGACACGTTGGCACAAGCGTCCGTAATGCGTCGTTTAAGGTCCTGCAATGTTTGTGGAGGGGTCGCATAACCCTTCTGTTTCAGGTATCCCCACAGGAAAAAGTCCAGTGGAGTCAGATTAGGCGAACGTGGAGGCCACTTCTCGAAACCGCCATACCGAATTATTTGGTCCCCGAATTCCTTGACGAGGTACTGCTTCACTGGAGATCTCAGTTTTCGAATACTCAGCCATGACCACGAGCATCAACATACTACAACCCCAAGACGACGTGTCTCTTTTATAGCTGTCTCAGGTGAACAGGCGTGACGTTTCTTACGTATTTGCATACTGCTAAAATTTCGAACACCAAGCGCAAGTTGCGTTGAGTTGATGCGACACTATTTTACACGATCTACGTATTGTCTATTCTGTTTATAAAGACAATCAGTACAAGGATGAAACCCTCGAGGTTTGAACCGCGGTCCTTTCGATTGGGGATCAAAAGCGATATACCACTGTGCACATTGCGGTGTCGTGTTTTGCCCGAAAGATAATCATTTCTCCTTTCGTTCAAGTTTCGGGACGTCACAGTGTAGGAAATCGCGAAAAAACAAATGCGCGTTTTAACCGTTCTATTCTTTGCATTAATGTCCACAAGGTATCTTTTCGTACTAAATCGATGATTTCTACAACTTTGTAAATCGCTTTTTTTCCCTATCTCGTTCCGTTTTCGAGATAGGAATGCTAACTCCGCAGTTTTCCACCAGGTGGCGCGGTAGGTGGTTTCATTCAGTAGCGCATGGCTACTTTACTATACCTAGACACCACTTTTATGAATATAGCAGCAGCCGTTCCGAAGTTAAAAGGATGGGAAGCGACTTTAGTGGGCATACTGTATATATATATATATATATATATATATATATATATATATATATATATATATATATATATATATATACATATATATATGTATGAAGCGGTGAAAGGAAAAGTGGTACAAGTCAGTAAGTCAAGTGGTGTAAGTCCAAAGCGTTTTACTGAAAAAACTACAAAAAATTTCACTATAAATTGAACAAATTATAATTCTAATAATTATTATAATATTTCAAATAATAATTATTTGCAATTCCACTAAAAATTGAACATGGAGATTATATTTTTGCCCTCAAATAACAGAATTTGAAAATGTGACTTACACCACTTTGTCTTTCACCGCCTCATACACACACATATATATATATATATATATATATATATATATATATATATATATATATATATATATATATATATATATATATATAAACCCTTAATGACCGTTCCTACAAAGGGGGTATGATATTTTCCGTTCTAAAGAGGGAATCGTAAAAATGCTAAAGGTCTCCTAGTAAGCTAAATGTTAAATAATTGTTAGAAGTAGATTATTAGCGGTAATTATAAATGCTGTAGAGACCTAATTCGTGTAAAATTTTGCATGTATTCTGGTTTTTGGTATTTTGAAAGGAAAAAGACTATTTAAAATAACTTTTTTCTTCTTCAATGACATTTCTGCAATAAAAATTTATGATAATTGATAAATTTGATTCTAGGATTAAAAAAAAGTACCTCATAAAATGAGAACTCCTGCATTGCACATAAATGGAATTTGCATGAAACTTGTCAAATTCGGTTAGTAATGTAATTTTCAAAATATTACTGTTTCAATGACGCCAAAATGTTTTCAATGTATTTGAGCTAAATTTGGTGATGGATACGTGACTCTGTTACTAGTTGGGTAATCAATTTTCAAATAAATTCGCAAAAAAAGATTGGTATCCTGTCGGCCATCATCGACTTCTGTTAGAGGAGACAGACCAAGTTACGTGAGAAGGGATTGAATGTTGGAACATCCACTTTCGTCACTCCACCTATCTTGTTATAATGTGGAGTTAATACGTGGAGAGGTGGCCAATTTATTACCTAGATAATTTTTTAAAAATCTGCTATTTCTTGCTACGCGTGACTTTCTCAGTTTTTCTAAAGCACTATCTGTACTCAAGGGTAGATTGCCAGTCACTGATGTAACTACTCGCGTCTAATCACTGACGTGAAGATGAATAAAACGTTGGACATTTTGGCACCGTTTACGGATAACGAGATACAGCACGGCTGTGACCAGTAGAACAATGTATCGTTGCGGGGATGGAGTAAGAAAGTACACTGAAGGGAGAAAAAGCCTGAAGTTTTACCATCAGCGTCCCGGTTTTCATTGCCTTACCTCGCATTATACTTCGGTGGACTAAACCGAAAAAAAAAAAATGTTCAAAATCAGTCAATTGTTTCTAAATTTTTCTGTACTGTGTTTTGCCAACTTTTTAGGCGCGAAGGAGTGATTTTTGTCCTTGGTGGACAAAGGCAAATTGGCTGCTCTTTCAGAGCCAATTAAAGGCTGCGACTGATTTGTTACATAAAGTTGCAATGTAATGCTCGTGGCGAGGCACTACATCACAGGTGTACCATGTTTCTTCGCGTATATTCATTTTGAATGCTCAGGTCATAAGGTGCTCCAATTCAGTCCGGTTAGTGCGACCTGCGCTGACTTGCAAAGAAATAATCAAAGGGATTCGCGAAAAAACCGACAGTCTAGTGGATCACGAATGCTTGGCTCGTCGTTTGCTTTCAGGCACTGACTGCCGAATACTGGTGTTACATTACATTACATTACAGTGTTTTGTTACAAGTCAGTCATCGCCTTAAGGCTGCTGTGTACTGACCCTATTGGATTCGCTCACCTCAGTGTTAACCTATGGAGAAAAATGTGTCCATGGATTATGAGAAATGGATTTAAAGATTTTTTTTAATTTTAAATTGTACTCCGTAATAGAGAATAAAATTTTACAACTTGTGGCACTTTTCGTTGTTTTTCTTTAAATGCAAATATTTTTTTAATTTAAATTATTCGGGGGAAAAATCTGGTATAGTGTGTTTTAAACGTTCATGAATTCCTTTGGTGGGCGAAATTTATAAAAAGGAATCATGTTGCAAAGTGCAGAAATGTTCAGGCTATCTGAAAATATCATTTATATTTCATTATCAATATTTTTATAGCTGCAAATAGGAGACATTTTCTAAATAGGTTAACATTCAGGTGAGGGAATCCAATTGGGTTAGCACACAGCAGCCTTAAGGTGTTTCTCCACGCTTACGTTGCATCATGTATCAAGCAAGATCATGATACAGAAAACTGTTACGAATTTTACGAGTCTATGGTAATCTAGCCAAATATGAGAAATATAGCCAATTTGGCGATGGATTTTGTGACTTATTTTGGTCGCCAACTTGCCGTCTAGACCTTTCTAGAAGCTTCTAGTGATATCTAGCTGGTTAACCAATAGAGGGGGCTGTGGGAGTCTATAAATATACCTTACATTCGCATTGGTTCTCAGTGTTCTTTTCTACTGAGAATTGAATGTGTTGAAAGTGCGTTAGGCGTATTGTATTGAAGACTCTTGTATTCTGACTTGTGTTTTTTTAGAGTTTTCTGCTGTATAGAGTTTTCTGCTGTATAAAAGTAACAGTTGTTACTTTTTTTGAATTTGTGTAAGCGACTGAAGAATTTACAGAATAATAAATTTTATTTTGTGTGCAATCTCTGAAGAGATTTTATTCAATCCTAATGAACCCGGGAAAACGGAACAATATGATGCGACGCTTTGTCGTCAACCTTTCAGATATAAAAGATTGACATTTAGCGTTTATTAGCACAGAGGCTTGATCTGCGCTCTTTCCGACAACAACCAACATACGCTTAGCCGACACACACAAAGAAAAGAAAAAAAAATACAACTAGAAAAGTACAAAAAAGGTGGAGGGCATATTTTCCTTGTATACTCACCTCTGATTCCCCCACTTCCTACGGCTAATACTCCATCATAATAATTTATTATATCCGTCGGATCGTACAAGAGGCACACTCGATTCACGTTAGCGCTGAAGTTGACTTTTTTTGTAGTTACCAGAATGGCGAGATCGCTCTCCGTGCTCTCAGGGAGCAAATGGATGTCCTCGAATTCGATTCGAATTTTGGAGTATTCTTACCGCTTCCTGCATAGCCCATTAAATTCCTAGGATGCAATGGCTTTCCATATTCATGCTCAAATCTACGGATAAAATAATAAAACCGAAGTAAAAAAAGACTTTACTCTGTTATCTATGGTTGACACTGAATACAATTTAAGCGCAATTTATGGATTTGGATTTACGGTAAAATTAAAATTAAAATGTGGACTTTTAGTTTTAATTTCATTAGAGCCCCAATGGTTTTCTATGTTCAATTCTGTTCCAGTTTTTGATCCTAAATTAGACTTAAACACTAGGTCATGAATGAAGAAAATGTTACTATATGTGTGTTTATTACATGTGTGTGCTTAATACTGAAACACTGAACCCTGGGTCCCTTGGTGTGGTTGTTTGTAGTCATTCGGAAAACACTTTCAGATGTATGTCCCGGTTAAACTAGCCGGTTAACCTTAAGTTATAAGAATAGATAAATAAATATATATATATATATATATATATATATATATATATATATATATATATATATATATATATACAGTGGAACCCCCATTTTACGTTTTTCATGGGACCAGAGGTAAAAAACGTACGAAACAGGAAAACGTAAAATCGGGGTTAAAAAAAATTACGCATATTGTTCAAAGATTGACATTTACCGGATGAACGAGCGGAAAAAATGTGTAGTCTTTACTTGTTTTTTGCTTTTTGATACAATTTCAACTACAGCACGTTCAATACTAACAATTTTTCGCAAATTTGCTTCTTGGTTTACATTCGAAACTAAAAATTGTTTCAGATTTTTTATGCTTTGAATTTCTTGATGAGCTGTGGGTACTACAACCTCCGTTATTTCTTCTTCATCTTCATCACCACTATCATCGTAATCCGGCATTAAATTAGATATCGGAGGAATTTGTGAAGTGATGAGATGTGCGTCGCAGTCGATATACGCGTCATCGACTTCCTTAAGATTTTCACCTTCAGCCAAGAAATCTTCTTCCGTTTCATTGTAATCTGAAGGTGAAGGGCTAATTTCATCGTTGGATTCCGAGAAACCTGCTTTATTAAACATATTGGTAACGCATTTTTTGTCGACACTGTCCCACGCTGCAGAAATCAAATTCAGAGCTTCTAGAACATTTATCTTTTCTGTAGAAGCATCATGCAGGTCACCGAAACCAATAAAAAGAAGTGATTTCCTAACCAAGTCGTTTCCTGTAATGTGAATTAAATGATCGGATAATTCCTAGATCCAAAGGTTGAAGTTGGCTGGTGCAGTTTGCTGGAAAAAATTCTACTCGCACATTTTTCAATTTAAGATTTAAATGAGAGACGTAGTTATCAATAAAAATAATGATTTTTCGCTTCTGTAGTCGCATTTTTTTATCCAGTTTTCGAAGAAAATCTTCAAACAGCGATTGAGTCATCCACGCCTTTTTATTCGAAGCGTAATCCGTGGTTAAACTTTTCACATTTTTGAAACACCGTGGTTTCTTTGCTCTACCGATCACAACAGGCGTTAATTTCTCACTTCCGTCGGCATTAGTACATAGTAAAACAGTTAAGCGTATTTTTGAAAGCTTTCCCCCATGGCAATTTTCGCCTTTGACCGTCAATGTTTTGAAGGGTAACAAGTTGAAAAATAGTCCCGTCTCGTCGGCGTTGAATACGTCTCTTGGATTGTACTCCTTTAATAAATTTGGCAAAGTGTTCTCTTTCCACTGCTGCACAATTGCAATATCCACACCATCGGATTCTCCACAGATAGATTTAAAACATAAATTGTTCCTTTTTTTAAATCTGTCGAACCAGCCATTCGATGCAGAGAAGCCCTGGAGTTTAAGCCTTTCAACAATTTCAAGTGCCTTTTCTTTAACGATGGATCCGTTTATTGGAATTTTCGATTCCCGGGCTTCCTTGAACCATCCCATTAAAAATTTTTCCACATCATCATACGGGGATGTCTTAAGCGTTTTTCGTTTTTTCAGCACTTAACTCTACTGAAGCTTCTTGCTTTAAAATTATTTGCAAAGTTGAATATGCAATACCCAAAGATTTAGGAAGATCAATTTTAGTGCCAAGAAATTCTTTAGCTTTTTCGACGATTTCAGCCTTTTCGGCTAGAGAAAAACATTTTCGTTTAGACATCCTTCCTTCAGGTTAAGAACGCTTGACAGTGAGAAAAATGGTTACGATGCTCAAACGAACTTTTACAGACCAGCTGAAACCATTTTTACCTTTAGCATGGTCTGACACATACTAAAGGTAGCAACATGCTAAAGACCAGTTCTAACTTTAGCATGGCACCTTTTGCATGGTCTGGTCATAGAATATACCCCCCCTTTCCATGTGAAGTGTGAACATTGGACAATCAAAGCAAAAGAGATCCATTACATCTTTCTCTTTTGTTGACAGAGAGTGATCCAAGAATCGAAAGGCATTGCCGTTATTCTCCCTCACTTGCGGGAGTCCCGTGTTTTTCTCCTTCCCCCCCCCCTTCTGATTTTGACACTGGGAAGAAACCCCTTATGCCTACCACACACAAACAAAAGGACAATAAGACGGAACAGAAAGAATGCCAGAACGCTTCAAACTGATAAGAAACAAGTTTTCTTGAAAGAAATAACTCGAAAAAGTTTGTGTGAGCCTTGTAGAGGAAAAATGATTTTGATCTTGTCTTTAGAAAAAAAACGTATTAAGCGGGATTTTCTGGAAAGGAATAGCGTAAATTCCGGGATATTTTAACATTATCGGTATAGGCAATTTTCACGGACCAGCAGAAAATGACGTAGAAAGCGGGATAACGTACGAAACGGACAACGTAAAATCGGGGTTCTACTGTATATATATATATATATATATATATATATATATATATATATATATATATATATATATATATATATATATATATATATATATATATATATATATATAACTAGCTGAATACCCATACTTCGATACGGAGTACATTCTAATTAAACACAACGGTCAATGTATGCAATTAATGCTAAAAAGAAATATATTTATAATAAATACAACGATCAATTTATACAATTAATATGTATGTTTAATATCCATAGAACATACTAATTCGAATTAAATTCTCTAAAATCTTCCATCTCAATTAGTCTAGTGGTTAAATTTTATCTTTTACCGTATTTTAGTACTTTTTTTGTCAATTTATTTCGTTGTCATGCACGTGATGATAAGTTAATTTAAAGTACCAGAAAAAGAGAGGAAACCACGTGATCAGCATTTAATAAATTAAGTTCTAAAAATTACTCTTTAAAAATTCACCAAAAATCAGAAAATTGTGGTAAAGATTCGAAAAATATTTCATTTTAAATGAATTTTTATGATCTTTCTCGTGATGTAAATTTTATAATCTTCAAATTATTATTTTTAATGCAAACTTGAAAAAGACAGCTTAAAAATATAATTTAAAAAAATCTAAGAAGAATTTTTCAAAAATCTTTCTTAGTGCACCCCTACACTGTAAAAAGAACTGCCGTGCAAAATTTCAGCCCTTTAAGTCCAGAGGTTTAATCTGTGCGTTATCTGTCAGTCAGTCAGTTAGTAAACTGTTTTATATATATAGATAAGCTTAGCATTCCAACAATCTTTGAAGGCACAGGACCCAAAATTCTCTAATAATCACAGCCTTGTGTTCTACGTTTAAAACACACGGTTTTAAAAATAAAATAACGTAAACCATTTGCTTCAGCACTGAATACATACACAGATACTACATTTGTATGCTGGATTGTCAATGCCTACCTAGCTGTGGATCTGTACTAGTTTTGAAAAATATTTTTAGGAGAGCAATTTCTCATGATTTGCCATTTTAAAAAGTGTTTATTAAAATTTCCTTGCTAGGTATCTCCCAGAAATGTTTTTAGCTTTTCTTTGTCCCATTTTCATTATATTGTCATCAATAGGGGTGCGTAAATTTCGCATGAAAAATATCAAAATTTCGCAAAAAAAGTTACAATATATAAAATTTCGCATTTATTCGCAATAATAATAATAATATTATTATTATATATATATATATATATATATATATATATATATATATATATATGGTTGAAAGTTTTGTAACGTCAGTCATCTTACGGTTACTAGTTCTTAACTTCCACTTTGTCTAGCGTCAGGCTTGGTGTTCTTTGGTTAAGTACTATTATTCAATCTTTAATCAATTATTAATCAATTCTTCTGTTTTTCATGGATTGTACGGTGTCTGAGTGTGTTTATTGTATAGATCATACTCATCGGAAACAATCCATTGGTTTTTAGACAGCATTGACACCGCTGATGAAGAAATGCTGTCTAAAACCTCTTTCATACTTTTCTTTTCATGTTATTTCTTCCTGGCTGCAAGTAGCTTTAGAGCTATTACTGGTTTTCTCTTTCATCTTTTTCTTATTTATTTATGTATATATATATATATATATATATATATATATATATATATATATATATATATATATATGTATGTATATATATATACATACATACATATATATATATGTATGTATATATATATACATACATACATATATATATATTTATATATATATAAATTCAAGAATTTCGCATTTATTAAAAAAATTAGAATTTTACTTATTGGTTAGGTAAGTATCAAAATTCTTAGTTAAAAGCTAACATTGTAGTAGTCTCCATATTCTCTTCCTTAAATCTTTAGCAATAAGTGATAAGCAAATTTCGAAAATTAGATCTCTGAGTTGAAGACCGTGGCTGGTCTTAGATAAGCAGTTCTGTTAATAAATTATTACTGTTATTAGTAGTATTACAATTATTACCTAATCTCGCTTAACAAGCCGTTTATCACCGAGTTTTCGCCGAAAATAGTAAAAAAATTATTTTCGCATTTATTCGCTCATATCGGCAAATTTTGCATTTAATTGCATCTATTTCGTAAATACGAAAATTACGTATCCCTATTGATCAATTTTTTATTATTTAGAGAAAATATTCTGAATATATTTTTCAGTAAAATAAAACTACTTCCAAAAACAAATCTGCGGCCTTTCCTATTGCTTTAAAATTTTACAAGTAAAATTTTTGTAGAATTCCTCAAAGATATGTTATTTTGATACCTTTATTGTTAATAAAAGGAGAAATGAAAATAAAAAAAAAAAGTTTTTTTTCTAAGGAGGTATGAGTGGTGCAAGATCAAAACTAGCAATCTCCACCGAGACCCGTTTTTTATTTCGGGGATATAACAAAGAACTATATCTTATACATTTTTGAAGACATAACTTTGAAATTACTTTTAGAAAAATTCCCACATTATTCTTCACTGGTAAACCAATTTCCAAAAATTTCGTTTTTAAATGTTTGAAATGCTTTAAGAAACTATCTTTAAGTTAATTCTGAAAAGAAAAAAAAAATAGAGATTAATATTGCACCCCCCCCCTCCCCAAAAATGACGTTAAAAGTGGCTGCCTGTGGATCTAGGCAGTGATAAAAGAAGAAACACTTTTGAAAATTTTTGAAGAATTATATTGAAAAATAAAGCACTGATAAAAAAATTTTCTTTTCTGAGTAAAGGAGTTCTCCCAAAAAAAAAATTAATTTGTTATAAGGTTATTAGGTTTTGTTATATATATATATATATATATATATATATATATATATATATATATATATATATATATACACTGAAGTGCCATTGAATTAGGGATAGCAAAGCCTATGCAAATTGTGTAACGCTGCGCATCATGTATGCGCAAGTGAGGGCGCTGTGGTAACTGCATATATAGCGCGTACTGTGGTTGTTCTGAATTAGTTGTTGGAATTGCCAGTATGGGTAAACTGCCTGATTTAGACGCCTTCGATCGCGGACAAATCGTAGGTGCGTGACGCATGGGCCATTCAGTTTCCGAAATCGTCAGACAGCTAGGATTTTCAAGGTCGACGGTGTCAAAAGTATATCAAGAATACATGGATGGTGGAAAAAAAACTAGCGATCGGGAAAACTGCAAAGGACAATTAGCCTTGACAGTGCGTGGTGAGAGACGGCTCAGGCGTATTGTACGTAGCCAGCGAAGCCAAACATTAGCTCAAATTACCACCCAGTTTAATGACGGTGCCAGTCGTACAGTCAGTAAACGGACTGTGCAACGCTCGCTTCACCGTATGGGTTACGGGAGCCGTCGACCTACGAGAGTAGCATTGCTCTATACTCGCCATTGGGCTGCACGTCTTGCCTGGGCAAGAGAGCACAGAGACTGGAGTGTAGAGGACTGGAAACGAGTAGCATGGAGTGATGAGTCTCGATTCCGACTACTTAACGCCGACGGGAGGCTGAGAATATGGCGTCAGGCTCATGAAGCCATGATCCTGCATGCCTGGGTGGAACTGTACAAGGGCATGGTGGCTCAATCATGGTCTGGGGTGTTTTTTCGTGGCACAGTTTGGGATCTTTGGTGCGTGTACCAACCTCCCTCAATGCAATTCGGTACGTAGAGTTGCTGGGTGATCACCTCCATCCGTTTATACTGTTCTGTTATCCGCACGGTAATGGAGTTTTCCAGCAAGACAACTGTACCTCTCACAAGTCCCGGTTGGCTACTGGCTGGTTGGATGAGCATTCCTCTGACTTCTCTGTTATGAATTGGCCACCTAGAAGCCCAGACTTAAATCCTATTGAGCATCTTTGGGATGGTTTTGAACAAGGCGTGAAAGGCCATCACATAGCACTAAAGAACCTTACTGAATTATGGACAGCTTTAGCCAATATTTGGCAAGCCATTCCCGTGGAACGTTTCCAGAAACTTGTTGAATCTATGCCTCGTCGTGTGGCAGCCGTTATCAATGCCAGAGGAGGCCCAACTCGTTACTAGGTAGGTATCCCTAATTCAGTGGCAATTCAGTGTATATATACAGTGGAATCTCGATCGATCATTTTCGGATCCATCGTTTTTCCGCATGTGTCGTTCATTTTATCCAGTCCCAAGGATCATATTGCTTTGTTATGTTCCGCATCTATCGTTTTCCCGCATTTATCGTTCATTTCAATCGGTCTCTTGAAAAACAATAAATCGAAATTCCACTGTATATATATATATATATATATATGTGTGTGTGTGTGTGTAAGTAATATTCTCATTACATCATGTGCTTAAATTATAACCTGAAAGGAAAAACTAGCTCATATTTACATGCCTGGAGCTAGACTCAGCTTGAAAGGAATAAAAATAATTTTGGAAGTAGTCGGGCCGCATCGTTTATTAGAGCGATAAAAGTACATCCGTTGATTTCAGAAGAACGGCGCGGAATAATATCACCTTTCAACATTCAACGCGCGAAGGCGGAAAAAAAAACAAAACATGTGGCTATTATTTGTTGGGTCAGCAGATTTAGGGGCTCGCGATGCTAACCCACTCCTGAATTCGGAGATATACACCTGTAGAAATGCAAATGCATGCGATTCATGGGAAGTTCTGTAGCTAAACGTTTTAAAGCGATAAATTAATATTACTGGGGATTGGATTTAGGAAAGGGAATTTCAATGCTAGAATGGAGGGCATAATATTTAAGATATTACACACACACACACACACATATATATATATATATATATATATATATATATATATATATATATATATATATATATATATATATATATATATATATATATATAAAGAATAGATTGACATTTTTAAATAAACTATCCCAGACCAAAACTTTTATTTCTAGCAATGTAAAAGTCAGCTGGAATTATTCATTACTTATAAATAACTAAACTGATTAAGTGGTGGTTAAGTATATTCATAAAGAGTATGCTACCTTTGTAAATATGCAAAATAAAACTTACGTTGCGACGCAGCGAGTAGCTGTCAAAACTAGTCTATCAGATATCACGGACCCTGTACATATATGAGTTCCTTGGCTATACAAAAAAACCTGGAAAATATTTTGAAATAGATCATTGAAAAATTCTGTTGCGGAAATTTACATACAGTCAAATATTTTAAACATGACGAAATAAAATGGGTATTGATGATTTTTTTTTCTTTCTAAAATAGTATAGAATATGAAAAAGACTCATAGAATATTAAAAAAATTATTTTTTATTTTGATGTCTAAAAAAATTGAAATATGCTGTTACAGAAATTTCCTTATTAAATATTTTGTAGATGACAGCATTTAATTAATTAGACTGGCTACAGAAAATATTTCGAAAATATTCTGAATAAGATCATTGAAAAATGCTGTTACGGAAATTTTCATATTATCAAGTATTTTAAACATGGAGGAATTAAACAGAATTTGATCATTTTATTATCTCTCTGAAATTAAGCTTTTAACAATGACGTGCAACTCAACCAAATTTTAAAAAAGTTTTTTTTTTCTAATTTCGATGTCAAAAACTTTGAAATATCCTGTTACCGGAATTTCCTTATTAGATATTTTGATAACGACAGCATTAATTCAATAGACTGGCCATACAAAACAACTTGAAAATATTTAGAAAAATAGGCGTTAAAAAATGTTGTTACACAAACATCCATATAATCAAACATTTTAATTGTGACAGCTTTAATTAGGTTACAATATTTTTTCTTCTTTGTGAAATACAGGTTTGAATAATGAGTTGCGACTCATAGAAAATTTTAAAAAAAGTTTATTTTCCTGAAATCTCAAAACATTGAAAAATGCTGCAGTAGAAATTTCCTTCTTAGATATTTTGATCATGAGAGCATTAATTCATTACGCTGTTGTGATTTCTTTTCTTCATTCTAAGATTTTAGCTTGACAGATCGAGAAGGGACTGGCATAAAATATGAAATAAATATTTTTTGCCGGGATTGTCAAAAGTCTGTTGTATCAAACTTCAAAGTGAAATATCCACTAGTAATCTGTTCTCTTTGTTATCACAACATTTTTCGATTATTTCCTTTATCTCTCTTAAAACAATTATTGAACAAAAAGATACACACATACATGCATATGCATATATATATATATATATATATATATATATATATATATATATATATATATATATATATATATATATATATATATATATATATATATATATATATATATATACAGTTGAACCTCCATATATCGAACTTCCCTATATCGAAAATTTCTATATATCGAACTCTTAGCAAATCTCCATGTTCATTACATAGAAAAATTGTTTCTATATATCGAAAAAATCTCTATATATCGAAATTTTTTTCAAGACTAATTGGGAGATTTTATATTCTTTTTTAGAATAAAATCTCCCAATTTTTGGCATTTGAAAACAATATGTCGTGGACTTCAATTCGCGGAAAATGTCCCGATGAAATTTTTAGTGGATTGAATAAATACGAACATTTCTTTGAACTTTCCTCAAAACTAACTGTTCAGCAAGATATTCGTAGTTTTTTTTTAAAGAATGTAACTGTGATCATTGTAACCACTGTCTGCATTATTGTTTTTTTAAAGATATGTAGTAATCAATAAATCTTTCATATTATTTCCTTTTTTAGTTATTAACTTTCATTTAATGGAATTCGCATATAAATTAGAAATGGAGTTTCGTATACGAAAATTAGCTTTAATTTTTTTTAGGAGAATTATGATAAGACTAAGCTTAATTCTATAAATCGAAATTTCTATACATCGAATTTTTTTCGCGCAATTTGCTACTTCGATATATGGAGCATCGACTGTATATATATATATATATATATATATATATATATATATATTTATATATGTATGTGTGTAAATTGGTGCCCGTCGTTCTAAATTGAATACATCGGTTCACACTAACACCAATTTATTCTTGACGGGTCACACGACAAAACAGTTACAAATAACAATTATGGAACATCATTTTTACTACTTTACGGTAGCCATTTGCTACCACGTATATCTTAACGTCTTACGCTCGCGACGGCGTCTTACTCTCTGCCCAGTCGTGCGTTCCCCGTAGAATGGCGGGAATGTCTCTGATTCGTCTCGGGTGCTGTGGATGCTGTTGCCACAGCTCTGTATATCACACACGCACACATACATACATATCTATATATATAAAACAGTTCCGTAACTGACTCATTCATTCATTCATTCATTCACTGACTGACTGACATACAACGCACAGACCAAACCGCTGAACCTAAAGGGCTGAAATTTTGCATGGCGATTCTTCTAATAGTGTAGGGGTGCACTAAGAAAGATTTTTCAAAAATTCTTCTTAGATTTTTTTTAATTAAATTTTTAAGCTGTTTTTTTAACTTTTTTTACGTTTGCATTTAAAATAATACATTGAGGGTTATAAAATTTATATCACGAGAAAGATAATAAAAATTCCTTCAAAATGAATATTTTTTCGAATTTTTACCTCCATTTTCTGATTTTTGGTGAATTTTTAAAGATTAATTTTTAGAATTTAATTTATTAAATGCCGATCACGTGATTTCATTTTCTGGTACTTTCGATAAATTTATCGTCACGTGCGTAACAACTAAATAGACAAAAAAAATATTTTTTTCTCTTTCTAATGCAGCAGACGATTGGATATTATCCAAAAAAAATGCATATCCCTTACGATGTTTTTATAAATATATATATATATATAGATAGATATATATTTTACATCAATTGTATACATTGATCATCGCATTTGTTATAAATATATATATTTATTTTTTGGCATAAATTGCATACGTTGACCGTTGTATTTAATTTGAATGTACTCCGTAGCGAAGCGCGGGTTTTCAGCTAGTATATATATATATATATATATATATATATATATATATATATATATATATATCATTAAAATATGTGTAAATCAGAAAACTAGTGGAATGCTAATCCAGGGAAACTACATCCAAATCCTGAAACTGAAGTTTCGAATGGCTGGGGGGAGTTGTGACCCCCCTACTCCGGTTAAACTAGTTTTGTGCCGCGGCAACACTCCCGGAAGCCCGAAACCTCAGTGCGACCTAGACTTTCGTCAAATATTATTAAAAAGTAAATCAATAATCAAAACAACATTTTAAACTTCAAATCTGAAAAAACTTATTTAAACACATTGTTTGTGTAAATTTCAACTATTATATTCATGTAAAATTATAACCAACCTACTGTGTTATTCACATACCTGTATATTGCTACAATGTAATGATGTTCCTTATTCAAATATCTTTTATACTGTATCCCAATCTCAAATAATTAACATACCGTTACGGTTAAAGAAAACGGTGTTTATATTCGGTTTTACTGATATTTAAAATTTTTTTTATATTAGACATTAAAAAAGACTTAGAGAAACCCATCTCTAAAGCAAAATTTATAAATTGTTTAATTTTAAAATCCATATCTATATTATGAGTATTGAGACGTTTACATCTTGTTAAAAAATTAGTGATTACATTTCTTTTGATGTTTAGGTGTATGCATGTTGTCCATGACATAATACGATTTTGGTTTAAAACTATATTCATCTCGTTTATCATACATTTTTGTAATTATTGAGCCATTGCTAACTAAAATACTTAAATCTAAAAAGTTCAAAAAACCTTCCTTATTGCACGAAGTTTCAACTAAATTTAAATTACTAGGGTAAAAACTAATGTCCAATCCTGTGTTATTTACAAAGCATACCAAAATGTCATCAACATACCTAAAAAACTTAACTTCATTTAATAAACTTGTTCCTGTTTCGTAATTATGTAAATAGATATCAGCAAGAATTGAAGAGCATCCCCCTCCCATAGGGATCCCATGTATCTGCTTATATATATCTCTTCCATTGTGTAAATAAGTTTCTTTTAAAACAAGCTGTAACAAAGATTTATATCGGTTATATGTAATAAACTCTTGTAAATCGTATCGTTCATATAGATTTAAAATGATATTATGTAAGTCATCTAAGTTAATAGAGTTAAATAAATCCGAAAAGTCATAACTAGAAATTCCCACAATATCCTCCATGTAACTAATACTTTTTACCACTTCATAACTATTATTAACTATATATGTGCCTTCTTTTTTAATTTTTATCATAACGTTTTTGAGTAATTGTAATAGACGGTTATTTGCAATAGTAAGATAAGTGTTACAGCCTATTGTTACGGCTCTAAATTTTATAGGCACCTTATGAAACTTGGGGATTAGTACTATGTAAGGAAATTTAATTTTATTAATGCCTATTTTGAAACCTATACGTAGATATAACGCGTTTATTTTATTCTTAATTTCGTCAGTGTTTATATCTATATTCTGATAAACTGAAGTATCACTGTAAATAGCAATTAATTTATTACAGTAAAAACGTTTACATAATAAA
This sequence comes from Dolomedes plantarius, assembly GCA_907164885.2. NCBI lineage: Eukaryota > Metazoa > Arthropoda > Arachnida > Araneae > Dolomedidae > Dolomedes > Dolomedes plantarius. Next base: position 163,045,071 of record OU015496.1, on the reverse strand, counting down.
GCATAGTTGCTGGCCATTTTATCGACATAAGTTATAACATAACTATGCCTTAATTTAACGATACTGTTTTTTAAACTGTTTAAAGAAACACTAGGATCGTGATAATTATATTTTTGTAAATATTTATTAATAGATAATTGAAATAACTTTTTAATGTTAAAAACCCATTCTGCAAAAGTGGTTGTAGGGTGGCTATATTTTACTGCTAATTTATACACAAAAACATCTAAATCTCTGTCAAAAGTATTTACTACTCCGAATCTAGATCCTTCTACACGATAACCTGTACCCTTATACATTATGAACTTCAACTTCTCATCTTTTACTATTTCGATGTTACCAGTGATGACATGTCTATAATTTTCGTTGTAATAAGGGGAAGACGTGCTGCAATCACAAGATTCTGGCATATGTTTATATATATTTTTAGATATTTCGTTATAATTAAAAAACTTTCTACCTATAGGTAGTGAATATTTGAAACAAGGGCTATTATACAAATCTTTTATGGGTAATAAACTACTGCAAGAATTAAGGATTTTGGAAAAAGTTATCTTGTCTGCAATACTATTGTTATATGTCACAACACAATATTCCTTAGTCAATTTTTGGTATGTTACAAGATCAGACAAATTAAAACCAAGATAAAAACTACGTGATTTAATGTTATCTATAAATGCATAAGGGGTAAGCGAGTCCTTTCCAAATCTGGTTAAAAAATCAGAACTATTACACAATTTCCAAAAATTACCCAGCCATTTTCGCTTTACACCATAAACAAAGTTCTTTATCCAGTTAAATGGAATATAGGATAACTGTTTAATCTTTACGCATAAAGTATTTAGTTTTTTCAAAAGATCTTTATATTTACGAGTACCACCACCACCTCCACGTTGTTTCCTTTTTAACGTTTTGTTCACTGTCATGCTATTGTATGGATTAACTCCCGGCGAAGACACATTAGAAATATAGCTTGGTCCTATATTTTGGCCGAATAAAAGCGTATTTAGACCGTAAGGATAATCATCACGATCCTAGTGTTTCTTTAAACAGTTTAAAAAACAGTATCGTTAAATTAAGGCATAGTTATGTTATAACTTATGTCGATAAAATGGCCAGCAACTATGCTTTATTATGTAAACGTTTTTACTGTAATAAATTAATTGCTATTTACAGTGATACTTCAGTTTATCAGAATATAGATATAAACACTGACGAAATTAAGAATAAAATAAACGCGTTATATCTACGTATAGGTTTCAAAATAGGCATTAATAAAATTAAATTTCCTTACATAGTACTAATCCCCAAGTTTCATAAGGTGCCTATAAAATTTAGAGCCGTAACAATAGGCTGTAACACTTATCTTACTATTGCAAATAACCGTCTATTACAATTACTCAAAAACGTTAGGATAAAAATTAAAAAAGAAGGCACATATATAGTTAATAATAGTTATGAAGTGGTAAAAAGTATTAGTTACATGGAGGATATTGTGGGAATTTCTAGTTATGACTTTTCGGATTTATTTAACTCTATTAACTTAGATGACTTACATAATATCATTTTAAATCTATATGAACGATACGATTTACAAGAGTTTATTACATATAACCGATATAAATCTTTGTTACAGCTTGTTTTAAAAGAAACTTATTTACACAATGGAAGAGATATATATAAGCTGATACATGGGATCCCTATGGGAGGGGGATGCTCTTCAATTCTTGCTGATATCTATTTACATAATTACGAAACAGGAGCAAGTTTTTTAAATGAAGTTAAGTTTTTTAGGTATGTTGATGACATTTTGGTATGCTTTGTAAATAACACAGGATTGGACATTAGTTTTTACCTTAGTAATTTAAATTTAGTTGAAACTTCGTGCAATAAGGAAGGTTTTTTGAACTTTTTAGATTTAAGTATTTTAGTTAGCAATGGCTCAATAATTACAAAAATGTATGATAAACGAGATGAATATAGTTTTAAACCAAATCGTATTATGTCATGGACAACATGCATACACCTAAACATCAAAAGAAATGTAATCACTAATTTTTTAACAAGATGTAAACGTCTCAATACTCATAATATAGATATGGATTTTAAAATTAAACAATTTATAAATTTTGCTTTAGAGATGCGTTTCCCTAAGTATTTTTTAATGTCTAATATAAAAAATTTTTTAAATATCAGTAAAACCGAATATAAACACCGTTTTCTTTAACCGTAACGGTATGTTAATTATTTGAGATTGGGATACAGTATAAAAGATATTTGAATAAGGAACATCATTACATTGTAGCAATATACAGGTATGTGAGTAACACAGTAGGTTGGTTATAATTTTACATGAATATAATAGTTGAAATTTACACAAACAATGTGTTTAAATAAGTTTTTTGAGATTTGAAGTTTAAAATGTTGTTTTGATTATTGATTTACTTTTTAATAATATTTGACGAAAGTCTAGGTCGCACTGAGGTTTCGGGCTTCCGGGAGTGTTGCCGCGGCACAAAACTAGTTTAACCGGAGTAGGGGGGTCACAACTCCCCCCAGCCATTCGAAACTTCAGTTTCAGGATTTGGATGTAGTTTCCCTGGATTAGCATTCCACTAGTTTTCTGATTTACACTTATTTTAATGATAGAAATATATGAAATACTAATGTAGTGCAGCATAGCCTCTGATGGTATTTTATTTGAGTACAGTTATTTAATATATTATTTCTAACTTTTGTATATGTATATATATGTAATATATCCATTACATCTCGTTCTTAAAATGCAACCTGAAAAGGAAAACTAGCTCAAATTTACATGGCTGGAGCTAGACTCAGCCTGAAAGGAATTAAAATTTTGAAGCAGTCGGGTCGAATCATTTTATTTAAGCAACAGAAAAATACGTCCATTCATTTCAGATGCTCGGAGCGAAGTGTAATATCACCTTTCAACCTTACGCGCTAGAAGCGAGGTACATGTGCCTGTTATTTTGATGTGTCAGCGGAATTTGGGGCTGGCGATGCGAACCCACGCCTTTCTCGGGACGTATACACGTGTAGAAATGCAACGTTTGCTGTTTTATGGGAAGTTCTGTTGCTATGGGTTTTTAAAGCGCTAAAGTAATGTTAATGGGGATTGGATTTTGGAAAGGGAATTTAAATGATAGAATGGAGGGCCTAATATTTAATTTATTACACACACACACACACACATATATATATATATATATATATATATATATATATATATATATATATATATATATATACACAGGGTGTTTCATATTGAATGGGACAAAAAGAGAGCATACCTGTCACCGCTTTAATTGCTTTATCTTGATAAATCAAATTTACAGTGAAACTACAGTTATCCAAGTTTCTATAGATGTTCTATGTGTGCCCCTCCGGTGACACGGCAAATATCTATGCGGTATTGCAGTTCCTGTGACACTCGTGATAGAATATTCTTTGTTAATGATTCGATCACTTCAATTATCCGCTGCTTCAGTTGCAGTAAGTCCTGGGGAAATCGAGGAACGAACACTTTTTCTTTAACAAAACCCCAAAGGAAAAATTCACAAGGGGTTAAATCTGGGGATCTTGGTGGCCAACAAAGCAATGGCACATCGCTTGACCCTGCACGGCCAATAGTAAAAAATACGCCGAGCTTTTTTGGGGGGAGGGCAATTGTCCCTAATGCTTCCCCCCTTTCAGCCGCCATTGCCTCCTCTGCCACAAGATAGGAATATTTAACAATCATACCTTTTTGAAATCACAATCTGTGTTAAATTATATCGAATGATCCATTTATTTTCTTGGAAGGAAAAGTCATTCTAATAGCTTCAGGTTATATTTTTATTAGTTTAAAACAAGACATGACGTTAATTACATTTATCGTTTAAATCATAATTATCACAAGCTTAACAATGTTTCTTCTAAGTAAAAGGCAAGACACCAGTATCACTGATGCTTCAATATTTCATTCCCACAATTCAAAAATAACTCTGAAAAATTCTTGAATGCTACGTTTCCACAATGTGTTCGTCTCCAATAATAATTAGATTCAAAATATCTAGTATGTATGGTGGCGACATCTAGTGCAATAGGGTTAAACAAAGATTATAATGTATGGATCAATACAGATTACCCAATGTTATACATAAGTATAAATATTTTCCTATGTACAATATTCATTTACATGATGAAAAACAAATGATTTTGATTTTTTTCCCATTCTAATAAAAAAAATATTCTATTAAACCTAAAGAAGAAAATTTTACATAAATGCACATCTTTCTTATAAATACAAAGTACTTGATAGCAAAGTTTACTCACCATAAAAGGAAACTGTCCCTCATAGGCATCATTGCCTCCATTGATTGGAAGTTCTAACTCAAACTCCTCATGATCTAAAAGGTAATTGAACCAATGAGAGAGTTGTAGCTTGACGTTCTTTATTTCCTCAAAATTAGCATATCATCTTGGCAGAACAATTTACTTTTCTAAATAACAAATAATAACGAATACAGAATTATATATATATATATATATATATATATATATATATATATATATATATATATATATATATATATATATATATATATATATATATATATATATATATATACATATATATATAACTTTCCTTTCTAGCAATGTAGACATAAGCTCGAATTATTCATAAATTATAAATAATTAAACTGTTTAAGTGGTGGTTACCACTATATTTAATATGTAAACTGCTATTTTAAATTTTCACATTTCAAAAGTTTATTTTAAGCTGAATGTTTTCACATATTGTAGTTTACTGTTACTTTAAAATGTTATATATAACTATAAATTACCACTTTTATGGTTTAAAAAATGATTTTCATACGATTAGAGCTGTGAAGGGTATTTGAAGGGATGACAAATACACTCTAACCAAACTTAGAGTTTTAAAACTGATCCATTGAAATCTCCCTCAGTCAGTCTAATTAGACGATTTTACATAAATATTTCCCGTAGTGAACATTTCGTTTTCTCTACTGCAAAGATTCCTAGACAAAGAAATATCCATTGAAAACTCTCCGTAAACACACACACACACACACACACACACACATATATATATATATATATATATATATATATATATATATATATATATATATATATATATATATATATATATATATATATATATATATATATATACAGAGAGAGAGAGAGAGAGAGATTGATAGACACTTTCTGATTTGAGATAATTGTTTACGATATTTAATACTAATTCACACGAAGATATCTTTTTACACACATACTCTTCTTCTGTTAAAAAATCTATAAGTATCTAAAATTTTGTTTATTTCTCATTTACATCAAAGAATAGGTACGTGTTTATATCTCTCTGGCTGAGAAAGAGAGAAACCAAAATTTGGAAATATAAATTACTGTGATTTAAATCAAATACTATTTCTAATGCGGTTATTTATCAGTTTCAGTTACAAAATTAGGAGCCTTTTAACAAGAGGCAAAAATATTGTGTAAATTGAAGTATAATTTTCACATTAAAATTTATTTTTAAAAAGCTTGCGATATAATTTATTTAAAAACTATTAAATCAGTTTGATTTGTAAAACCGGTAATAGAGGGCGCCTCTGTTCAGCTCATTTTAACGATTTTACAATTGTTGCAAAAAAGACAATTTTATGTTTTCTTTTTACAGAGCCCGTGTCAAGACAGTTTTTCAAGAATGCCTAAAAAAACAATATAATTGATTTTAAAAAATTATTTATTTATCTATTTTTTAGCAAAAAGATTGATGCATACTTTAAATTTTAATTCTGAAGCCTAGTTATAATTCTTTAATATTCTGAAAATTTGGTGCCATAAATTAAGCGTTCCTATTCCAGCCGACAGATGGCAGCAGTAAAAGATTAAATATATCAACTTTTTGCATTCCCGATGTAAGCTTTTAATATTGAACATATATATATATATAAAGTGTCAAACTCGTTAAATAACTATTTGATTTGATTTTTTTCGGACACGTCTTTTATTCTATTCCTTTTTTATATCATGGGTACAATATTCAAACAAATTTGGATCTCTTTTGCCTCTTGCTCTCTTGAATCACTAGCTCATTCATTTTTAGTGTAACTCAGTGGCGCACCCAGGAGGGGGGGGGGCAGGGGACCCTACCCCCCCAAAGAAGTAGAAATATCGATTTTGCATTATAAATATTTTTATTCGTTCATCTCGCCCCCCCCCATGCATTATAAATAGTTTTATCAATTCATCTCCCCCCCCCCGAAGAAAAAATCCTGGGTGCGCCACTGGTGTAACTAGAATAGTAAACTTTTAAGTCCTGTGCTTTGATGAAAATTTTGAAAAATGTTTAAGGGATTTATGTTAATGTTTTGTTTACTTCCCCTGTAGCCCTTCGATTTCCTTTACCTTTAAGTGATTGAGATGGAATAAAATACTTATTTTTGCCCCTTGGGTATAAAAAAGCTAAACAATTCTTAGCTAGCAATAATAAGAAAATAAGCAAAAGTTAAAATTCAATACCATTTATCACTGTTCAGTTGCGCTGTTATTTATTTATTTGCACATACCTTTGAAAATAAATAAAAAATTTTCAGGTAGTCTCCTCTAACGAAACTACCGAAGGGTTATTAAGGTAGGATTACTTGAGGAGTACAACGTAGATCTACCTTTTCGTGGTGCACTCTCGGCAACGGCTGTAACGGCAAAATGATCTACAAAAACGCCATTCAGTCTGGCTCTCAATGTGAGTTTTGAGTTGATGGATTAACTGCTGTCATTTTTCTATCTTGTTATTGTATTTTTGTCTTTTTGATATATGTTGTCCTGTATTTCTTGCCATTGGAAATAAAAAATAAAGTAAAATAAAATAAAATAAAATAAAAAAATAAAAAACTTATTGTTTGCTTACTTTTTTTTAACGCATTTTAGCACTTTTCTGTTTAACTGTTTACTGCTACTGGGTTTGGCACGCAGCCAAATTTATAACTCTTGACGCAGGACAATTTTTTTTTCTCTCCGGAGGACCGTTGTTGAAGAACGCAATACGACGTTAATACAGTAGCATTCTGAATACCGAATAAAAGTCAGACCACCATGTTGGCCTAAAATAGTAAGGTAATAGAGGAGATAAACGCGCAGGATAATTAATTAATTTGAACAATAAAGGAAAAATTAAAATGAAGTCGGGGAGGGGGCATAAATTGCCCTGTTACTTATTTACTTATGCACTTTGGGAAAAAAAATTAAAACGGAACTAAAAATAACTTTAAATACACTAAAGTAAATTCTTTAAATATGTAACTCATAAATTAGAAACCGACCTAACCTTTGCGGTAAGCTTGGGCGTTGATCTAAAAAGGACTGGTGGAAAAGATCTCGGGAATAGAATTCCAGATGATAATTCGATCACATCACATTGTTGAAAAACTTTGCATTGCACATATCTAGAGGTGCGAGGGACCTCGGTTTCATACCTGTATCGGTGATTCGTAGTCAAATAAAATTTCCAATGAGAAGTTTATGTACAGTCATACCTGTTTTTGTGTTGTCTTTTTTTATTCGATTTTTTTGTTGTGTGCGATTTATGCAGGGATCCAGCTTTGCAGCAAATTAGAAAAAGCATTTTCTTAAAATAGATAACAATTCCGAAAGATGTTTAAAATTCCAGATAGTGCTTCGACGTGTGTATCTGGCAATCGAGACGGTTACAAGCGGCTGATCAAACAACTGTCGTCGCAAAAACTTGTTACATATACTAGATTAACAAGTAATTTCAAGATAAAAAGAACTTTTTATATCCCATGTTTTTAAATTTTCTGTTGAATCATATAAACTTGACAATTCTATGTTCAAATAAATAATTTTCTAATTTTTTTTGATGAATTATCCCATCAACTTGAAAGAAAGTGAAGTTAATTGGAAGTTAACTTGCGTTTAACTTTTCGTTCCCGTCCCGGCCGATAGATGGCTGCACCAGTCTACAAAACAAAATTACCTGAAAATGATTCAATTCTGCTTAAAGATGGCTAAAAGTATTAAACTAATGCATTTTCATTCTGTTCTGAGCTATTCTAAAAGTTTCAAATATCTAGCTAGTCCGGAAGTTAGTTAAAAATCGATTGCAAGATTTGTACCGCACAAACACACACACACACAAACAAACAAGAAAGCGAGTTAATAAAAACATGGTAAAAATAAATCAACTCTAATATCTTCAAGTGATGAAAGCGATTACGAACCAGTTCATCACAAGAATATGTGCGTTTTTGGACTACGACGAGTAGTATAGAATTATGCACATTTTGAAAATTTTTCCCTGTTTAAAATGATAAATTAAATTTTTTTAAATGTTTCAATGTGTAATTTAATTATTATTTTTTTGTTTGTTTGGAAAGCACTTTCTCGCTATTCCGTAAAGCTTCAACATGTTTCGTAAGTGAGACTTTTTTTATGCTGTCCCTCTCCACTGCATAATTTATTTTCTTTAATATGTTGTGAAAAATTATTTGTTATAGCTATTTATGAAATTTATAAATATTTTTTTATGTGTGGTCCGTATCTACCGCACAAAAACAGATTTTACTGTATTTGTAAATGTATTCGCAATTATTGTATATGAAAGGTTTTTCGAGTAATTTACGTACCCGTCGAGAGATCGAATTCAGATGCATTGTATTCCTTCTCCCACAATTGGCTTTCCAAGAGCGAGACGTGGCAGGTCTGAAAGAGAATGAAAGCAAATTATTTTTCACGTTGAATTCTGATGCAATATAAGATTATTCAAGCGGTCTCTATAAATGGAATCAGTCGTTATTTTTCTTTTCTTCAAAGGGTAATTCTCTATAATACTGGGATTTCGATATGTAGTTTACCAAAATCACTATACTTCCCTTCAAGATAGGGGTCTGCAACTCGAGGAATGCAGCAATAAATATAAATTTTCTGTCGCGAAGATTGTTCATTGTACCAGCTAAGCATCCGGATTCGGCTTTCTAGAAAACTTTGCTGTCTTTACTGATTCTTTCTTATTTTAACCAATGACATAGCTGCTTGGAAAACTTTTGCACGTATAAATGTCTTTTTTATTTTCCTGTCTCCTGTGTTTTTCAGATCATTTAATATCATATGCATGTCTTAATTCCGTTTTCTGCGTTCAGTTTCTCCACCTTTTGCACAAATTCCTGATTTCTATCGATAACGGCTGCATCCCTTGAATGGTTTGGTGTTCATAAATTTCTTTTCTTTTTTTCCTCTTCAAGCGTTTCCACATTTTATGTGTTCGCCTCTGCCGCCGCCTCCAGTGACGTTTTCCTGGAATTTTGCCCCTAGTTTCATCGAATAGCTTGATGGTCCACGCATTTGAGAGTTACAAATAGAGACAACCATACCTCTTACTGCTCCTCTGCTTGATGAGGATCTACTATTAAGTAGACACTATAAGCTTGTTGCTCCCCTTTTATTTTATATTGCGGATTGGTTGGATTCTTGCGTTGGTGCACCGTGACTTCTGCCCTGAGCACTGAATTTCAAAGTGCGGAAATTCATAGGAGTGCGGGTAAAGGCAGGAGTAACTATGGCTAATTAGGGGGGTTGTATCATTTATTGGAGTTATTCGATGCCGATTGCAACCATCTGTAGGATGCATTGTGATCGGCATCGGTGCCCCCACCTCCACGTGGTTCCGGCCGGAAACTGGACTTGTCCAAGCCTAGAGGTGCATGGGCTGGTGCCCTTGTTTTACTCCTCGTGGAGTAAGTACTAACAGGTTTCAGCGACCCTAAAGTTATTTCTGAATGAGGGACTTTAAGGTGCTGCACGCAAGGATAATGCTTTTTCAGCCAAATTCGCCGCATGCCTTCAGGTGGGACGATGGACTTCAGGTGGGTCTTTTTAGGCTTATATTGCGGATAATTAGGAGATGTGCATTCCTGTTATCAAATTCCGTCATTATGAGTAAACATGGAAGTTAATTGCGATAAAGCCATGAGAAAGTTGAATTACCTACAGACTGGAAACCTGGAGGAATACAGATCGAAATGTATAGTGTCTCGGATCGAATTCCGGCATGCGCCATTAAATACCTCTGTGTCTAGGCCGGATAATGGGAACGTTAAATCCGTAGTCCAGAAAGTCCCTCTATGAAGGTCAGAGAGGGTAGGAGAGGGTATGATCCCCCCCAGATGTCACCCCTAGGGGTGCTCGGTCAAAATTGAGGTGGCAACTAGCTAAGACGGACTCCGACCCTTGTGGTACTATTCAAACCGGAGCTGCACACTTCAGCCCATAGCCTATATGGACCTGGTCTGGAACTGTTTCAGCCAGGGGGCATAAAAAAAACAACAACATGTATAGTGTAAAGAGAATGTGATTAAAAAGAAAAAAATAGATGCTTTCACTCTTAATTCCTTCAAATAAGTGAAAGACAGTTAAAGTTAGCCATTTTAAATTAACATTATTTGCCTATAGGGCGGCACGTCAGCAAATATCGTATATTATGGAACGTTTTTCCTTACAGAATTTTTTGCATCACAGATTAGTAAACGCATACCTTTGATTTCGGAAGAATATGAAACAGACCATAACATAAAGATAGCGAATATTTTTAAATTTTATATTTTACCGCAGTCAATTATTTTTAGTAATTGATGTGTGTTGTACGAAAATTGGTTTTGAGACCGAAGACGGAAAAAAAATGAGAATTACAAGGCATTATATTCACAAATATCCTCAAAGTCTGAAATTCTATTAATAGAAAACCAGAAAAAATCCCGAGAAGTTCAAATTAGTCTAAAATAACTAAGAAGCACCAAAACTCACCAAACTGTACAGTACCCAAACTAAGACGAAATATAACATCTTTCGAAATGCGTTTCTACCATTCAGTTTTCTAGACGTGGGTCTCAACTGTTACTGCTGAGTAAGTTTTAGTCTCACGTGAGGATATCCTAGTCGTTTTATGCTGTTAAGCAAGATTCTTGCATGTTTATTCATAGCTTACAGGTGTTTTTCGTTTTTCTGTGTATTACTAAAAAATCTTAGTATATTTTCTTCCCATTAATTGCCAGCTCAGTTTTTTAAGAGACTTGCAGGTGTTTGAAAACCTCAGATGGTAATGGGTACATGCAAATACAGCTGGTAACGGGTAATAAATAGTACTACTGTTTAGAAATCCAGGAATAAAGATGTCATTTCTGTTCTATTTGTTCTCATGTGTTTCTTTAGCTACGGAAGAAAATAACAATCTAACTGCAAAGAGACGAAGGTCTTTTCAGCAATAAAATGCTCGAGAGGGAAGAAACTTTAAAAAAAAGAAAGGAATCTCTCTTCACCGGGACGATTGAAATAGTATAATAACACCCTGGAGGTTTGGGAACCTAAAATAAAATATCCTTTCTGTCAAACGCTTCGTTACAGCGGCGCCTAAATTGTAAAAACAATGATAATGGAATGTTAGTTACATAGTAAACTATTCAAGGGAGAGGGAAAAAATGGTAAAAGGCTGTGTATCTGGGGATCTCTGCTTTTGTTTTCTAAGATTTTTGTTATGTTTTATATAAATGTTTGTAAATTTTTGAGTGTTCTACTATGGTACTAATTATACTTTAATGTTTTTATTAAATGTGATATACAAGGGTAATTTGCTCAATACGTGCAGTATCCGAGAGATGGCATTACTGCAATGAAATTGTTGGCACTCTTGCAGTTAGCATGCTTCAAAGGCCCCACATGTCAAACTGTAAACATAATCGACGCTAAGTATAGGGTAGAAAGGCATTTCAGTCAGTCAAATTCTGATACTACTCACACAATGAAGAAAAACGAGTTCCACGTATTAATTTTTATGAGGCAAAAACCATGGGAGAATCCAAATCCAGGCTTGATAAATATAATGGCGAGTCTGCAACGTTGCTTAGATTGCTTTACAAGTTGTTTATAGATTTTCATTGTGACAGAATGAGCATAAGAGAAGCTGAACGTTTTCATTGCCCTGCTAAGGTCACTTTGTTAGAAATTGTTGAAAAAAATCCATGATATGGTGATGAATGATAGAAAATTAAGACTGCGGGATAATTTTCTAATGCTGATGGCGTCTCATCAGAGCACGTACATAATAGTATTTTGCACAAATATATTTTAAAACTGCCTGCAAAGTGGGTGCGGCTGCTTTTGCTAAAAATCAATCAAAAATGTGAATGAGTGAGGAGCTGTCAAAGAAATCCAGATGAATTTTTTTCACCCTTTCGTAACGGTTGACAAAACATGGATGCACAGGCAAAACAGTGGGTTGAGGCAGGTGATCCTGCACCAAAGAAATCGAAAAACGGTTCCATCAGCAGACAAGTGTTGTTTGCCAATACAGGGCAAACTTGTCAATGAAGACAACCGCTAGAATCGTTGGTCACATCGACATCTACAAGGGTCTCGTACCTTCTCCCACCTTCTATGACAGAATAGAAAGGATTTGCCAGCCTAAAGATGTAACGCGGCCATATCCGGCCAAAACACGAATGTATTTAATGTCTTTCATCAGGATTCGATCTGAGCACCAACAATCCCAAAAGTCAAACATTTTACTACTAGGCTAAGTTGGGCCTTTCATCAGGAAAATTCAGAGCTTCTGTTTTTTGGGATGCCCATGGTTATAATCTTAATTGACTACTTGGAAAAGGACAAAACATTTTTACCAGGTAGTTTAATTTTGTTTGGTTTTGGTTTTGAGCCCTACGGTCAAATTTTGTTACACGAGGGCTAATTAGATCGGGACCTACTGCTTAAAATCCGATTCCGAAATACAAACCGGATACAAACGTCCATGCCAAGAGTGGGATTCAGACCCATAGACTCTGGTACCCAATGCCAGTGTCCTAGCCATTCGGCCCTCGTCCGGCTCCAGATAGCTTAAACGAGGATTAAGACAAAAATTAAGACAAAAAAGCCACATTTGGCGAAAGAGAAGGTTTTTCCTTCATGTCAATTCTCCGGCTCATTCATCTCCTTTGCAGAGCGGCAAAACTGTTAGAATAAAGCAACGAAATTGTTCCCTACATCCGCTTTCTCTAGACTTGGCTTCCTCGGAATAATAATTTTACCTAAATGTGAAAAATGTTCTTTGATATGTAGGAATTCGCATCCAATTCTGTAGTGATTTGAGAAAGAAAAGCTTACTTTGCAGAGTTGGACACGCCTCCCTCTATGGACGAGATAAAAAATCTTGAAAATCATTGGACCAAATGTATCCCAAGAGAGTTTATGTAGAAAATAAAATAAAAAATCATTATCAGAGAAACGCTCTTTTCATTATTTTTGCACTAACTTAACCTTCGTAGCTTAATTATCGCACCTTCTGTCAAGGTTTTGCGTATGTATGTAATTTAGTTCTCGTGCTTTCAATAGAGTATTTTTCGCATGCTTCCTCTTACTGAACTCGTATGTCTGGAGAACTTTCAAATCTTGAATTTTAACCAAAAATAGTTTTAAAACGACTGTAAATGATTACACTTCCTCATGTTGTGACATTTGCCTCTGACTAATTTGTATTTTAATTTGGGGGATGCTCACTGAAATACTGTTTGGGTATATTACAAAAATGTAAATGCAACTAGAAGGGTAAGAATATATTATAATGATATAAAAGTGAGATGCCCAAAATAGGTAAACCCGCTACCCAGAAGCATTACTACCTGAAAAAGGCAGCTTTTTTAACCCGAGGCAGCATTTCGTTTTTACAGCGTACCTAGAGAACGTATTAATCTTGAAGTTTGACGGAAAAAAAACCTTGAGAGGGGATGAAAATATGATTACACTTTCCTTATGTTGCGACATTTGCCTCTGATTAATTTGTATTTTCATTTGTGGGATACTCACTGAAATACTGTTTGGGTATACTACAAAAATAAAAATATAACTGGAAGAGTAAGAAAGTATGTTAAGGATGTGCAGGGGAGATACCCAACACAGATAAGCCCTCAACCCAGAAACATTACTACCTGATACAGGTAGCCTTTTTTGACCTGAGGCAGCATTTCGTTTTTACAGTGTACTTAGAGAACGTGTTGATTTTGAAATTTAACCAAAAAAAATTAAAAACCTTGAGAAGAGCTGAAAATATTACTACACTTTGCTAATGTTGTGACATGTTCCTCTAATTAATTTGTATTTTCATTTGTGGGGTATTCACTGAAATACTGTTTGGGTATATTGCAAAAATGGAAGTTTAACTAGAAGGCCAAAAGACAAAGAGAGACACACCGCCGTTATGTCTCTTTTTGGAGTACCTGGACCAAAGGCTTAACTCCAGTTATGACTATAATTAATTTGAATAATTGTGCTTATGAAATTGGTTAGTAGAAGTTTTTAAAATAAGAATTACTTTACAACGGATTATTGTGCTGAGTTAAGAGAAGTTAAATTTTAATAAACTATTAACTATGAAAAGTGAGTTAAAAGTTCGAGAAACATAAAAAATTAAAAAACACAAAGAAAATATTTTAATTTAATTTATTTTTTTCCAATTCTATATATTATTTATGTTTTTTTATAATTTTTCTCAATTTTTCTCTTTTTTATTTGCTTTTAATTAATATTTTTCTATTTTATTTGTTTTGATTAAATAAAAAGGCGCACATATGCAAGAGTACAAAAGTATGCTAAGGATATTAAAGTCAGATACTCAAAACAGGTAAACCCCCTATCCAGAATTATTACTACCTGAAATAGATAACTTTTTAACCCGAGACAGCATTTCGTTTTTACAGAGTACCCGGAGCAATTATTTATAGCAATTTATCGTTAGGGAATTGAATTTCTAGCAATTTTGATTCATATCTTTGGGAAATAACAAGCCGACGATTTAAATAATTCTATTCATATTTTATTCAAATGCTTTGATATAATTTTTTTATCAAACAATTTGTTATAACTTTTTACAATAGAGTTGAGACCTTGACATTGTTAATTAACATTGAAGAATTCCCTACAAACTCAGTGAGTCTTATCTTATTTTTTAAGCGTATGTACTTAGTTAAAAATTCCCTTTGAATACACTTCAAATATCATAATCTACAAAACTTTCTATTAATGAAAATGAAGTGAATTATTTGAAGTTTTAAATAAATAGTTATAATTTCTGCATTGCTTTTTTATGCGACGTATTTATAAGTTCATGGATTATGTGTTAAGTATATTTCATAACCTAAACTACTAGTCAAGTAATCTATGTGTATACCCAGATTTTTAGCACATTTTATAGGATCCCCCTTCTTTCACTCATCTACTTAAAATTCATACTGAATCAATCTAAAGCTGAAACTCTTGATTTGTTTCCAAGTAGTTCGATTCGGTATATACGATGTTCACGTGCATTACATGTGAAACTATGCGAAGAAAAGCAAAATAAAATAAAATTTCGCCAAAATCAGGCCAGATGATTCTTAATTATGGATACAATTTTTTCAAAGTTGTAGTTTTTATTAGTTGTTATTTGATTTTTTAAGGCTGCACTCTTTTAATGAATTTCTTGTGAAAATATGCCAATCGTAAATCATCTTTGGAACAAAAAAATAAATAAATAGAAAATTTGCCAGATTTGGCGATAAAAAAGTAAAAACACAAATTGATGCTTATCATAACTTCCACCATTTTTTTATGAATATT
Source organism: Dolomedes plantarius (assembly GCA_907164885.2). Classification (NCBI taxonomy): domain Eukaryota; kingdom Metazoa; phylum Arthropoda; class Arachnida; order Araneae; family Dolomedidae; genus Dolomedes; species Dolomedes plantarius. The sequence continues at coordinate 163,029,387 of OU015496.1, read as the reverse complement.
TTTTTTAAATTTCCAATGGCTAAGCAAATATAAAGGTAAGAAAATGTACAAACAAATAAATAAAGGAAGTACATAAAAGTGACCGAAGTCATTGCCTCAAAAGTTCTCTAGCGCGCCAATAAAGCGCCGTTTCAGAGTCGCCAAAAAGTGATGCACATCGGCGGAGGTGGTCTCGATTCATTGGATCTTTCGAATTACAAAGAGGGCAGCCAGGGCCCGAAAATATTCTAATGTGGTGGAGATGCTCCGCCAGGCAGTCATGACCAGTCAAGAGCCGGAACTGAGCAACAGCTTCTGAACGGGGACTACTGGGGATTGCTAGGAGATCTTCAATATTACGAGGACTACTGGGGATATCTAGGAGATCTTCAATATTACGTTTTAACTTTTCCCTATCTTGAATTTGGGATTTATAACTTTTTCTAGTATTTGTTTGATAGAGCTTGATAGAGTGGAAAGATAGGGCCGAAATTTGTGTTTGTTGTAGTCGCGAGCCCTTTTTCGCGAGGCTGTCGGCCCGTTCGTTCCCAAAAAGGCCACAGTGACCAGGTACCCACTGAAAAACCACACGTTTTGTATTTAAAGCCAACTTCCGTGTATATTGCCGACATTGAGAGATTTCCTTCGATGAGGGAGGGGGGGCTTGGAGAGCTAATGGGAATTAGAAAAATGACCACTCTAGAAAATTTGTCCTCAAAAATCAACAAGTATTTCAGAGCAATTCGGATAGCTTCCACCTCTCCATCAAAAGCTATTCGAAATTTTCCTGCAGAGGCGTAAAAGGAGAATAAGCTCGAAAAGACTCCTGAGTCTACAGTAATTAGATCTTCAAAAAAGGAGCCATCCATGAATACATGAAACCACTCAGATTTTGGATATCGCATATTGATAGTATCTAGAGCATAACACCTCAAAACAACTGTAGAGTTGTTCTGCTTGAATAGTGGTTCATGCGACAGGTATAAATTTGTTTCAATCTGTGCAATGTCAAGTGGATTAGAAGGCTTTGTAAGACCCTGGAAATTATTTGGCAATTCAAAATTTCGTCTGATATCCTGGACAAGCTGAACAAAACCGTTTTGTGTTTTTAAATTTCTAGTGTTTCTTGGATAATTAATCTAGTAATGGTTGTCAGATCTAATTAATTTTTCGTAAAGAATCGGAGCTTTTTCCTCTATGATAACTTTAATGGGTTTACTATTTGTCAGCAAAAGCATAGCATCAATCGGTGTTGATTTGACGGCCCCAGTAATGAGCCTTAGTGCCTGGTTTTGTAAAAGTTCCAATTTCCTTACAACTTGATCATCTGCCGAAATAGGCGGTTCTCAACAGTAAGTGATTAAAAGCAGGATGAAAGTCTTATAAGTAGTGTTTAAAGTTGATCTATCACAACCCCAAAAGGAACCAGCTAGTCGCTTTAAAACAGTCACTCTACTCTAAAAGCAGCTTGAAGTTGATACGATATGAGACTTCCAGTTCAATTTGTTGTCGAAGGTGACCTCTAAATAACTAAACTTGCCAGTATGGGTAAGATCAACATTTCTGTATTTTAGGTCTGGGAAGAGGTCTTGATAGGCCAGCAGAAAGGACTGGACGGCAGTCTTCTCCAAATTTACGGCCATATTATTTTCATTGCACCCTTTTGATAGTATATCAAGAGCCCGATTAATTTTTGTTTCTATCGAGGATTTCGCATTTCGCTTTGGTGCTTGCGTCCAAATGACAAGATCATCCGCAAAGAGCAGACAATTGAAATCTTTAACGGTTTTTAGGGCAGAAACTAAGTCATCGGTGTAGATATTAAACAACGTGCAACTTCCAACTACATCCTGAGGCAGACCTACTTGCAGATTAAAATATTTAGAGAAGTCATTACCATATCTGATCTTGCAGATACGTTGATCAGTGAAAGACCTTATCCATCTATCATTTCCACAAATTCCAGCACCAAGTAACTTTTGTTTTATGAATATTATGTATTGGATTCATTATTGAGTTTAGATGAAAGGTGGGTTTGTTTGAAATGTCATCACCGACAGCTTTCGGCTTGAATAGGACCATATTTTAATAGCGGCAAAATTATGTCGTTTTCAGAAATGTAGTGCTATTTCAGTAATGTTGATTAAAACCTAGAAAAAAGAAGAAATATGTTTGTATGTTTGGATGAGACAAAGAAATCAAAAATCTACCAAAAAAAAAAAAAAATCTTTTAAGCACAGATTCATCACTTCTCAAAATAAGGGTGAACAATTGATTCAGATTCTTGATAAATAAAATGAAAAGAATTATTTTAAAATGTTATTTATCAGATTATAATAGAATATAAATACGCAAGCCATAAAACATCTAAAGGCCCCCTGGGGTGTTTTTCGGCTTGACCTACATTCTATCAGAAAGTTTCCCCCTGAGGTGACCGACTTGGTTAGGCCTCCTGGTGAAGTGGCCTGTCTATTTCCTCGTTAATTTTGGTTCCTTTGGTTTTTGATTGTTATGCTTTATTTTGTACTATTGCTACAGAATCTTGCCTTTGTGTTTCATGCTGTGCTAACTGCAGATTTCTATTAACTTTTTCAACTGTTAGTGTCTTCTTTTTGTTTACGTAATTTGACATTCTTATTGGGTGATTTATCAAATTATCTCACACATTCCTTTCCCTGTAACATCAAAATTAGTTTGATTTCTTTTGGACTAATGAAGTGTAGGTGACCTATCGGGTTTCGGGTTGTTCTTGTGCAGAGTTAAAACAGAGTAAACGAAGACATTCAAGTCATGCATTTTATTTAATAATCGAAAAACTTAACCACATAAACAACAATATAACCATAACATAAAAGGCTCGTTACGAGCCAATATAAGCACCAGTTCATGGAGTCAACATTTGTACAACAAAACATTTAACACCATAATACAAAATTCCACCAGGCTAATGAAAGTACTGCCATGCGACAAACGCCGAAGTGGACAATTCAGGCTGATTGTTTACTGTGGCTGCTTGAAAGACAAGCTACTTAATTGCTCATTACCACTGTACGTAACAGAGGAGACAGGAATATGACAAGACAAATGCACACAGTTTTACATTATACATGGTTGGGATTAAAAATTGTAAGATATCTAAACAATCTTCTCTTTTTAATTTGACACCTGTGGTAAAATTTTATGTGTGATATAAATAGAGGCTAATTAGAAACGTTTCAGAGACATTTCAAAGTCATTGTTAAATTGTCTCTGACTGATCAATCAAGATTTTTCGATCGTCTACTACAGTCAAATCAGTTTTACATTCCACGTTAGGTAATACATCAGGTTATTTCTTTAGACGTATTGAGGGTTACTGTTCATTTTTGTGCAGGATGTATAAAAAAAAACCTTATAGTGCTTAAACTTAAGGAGGGGCGAATACATTTTGTTTGGGGGGGGGGGGGGTTAAGAAATTATTAAGACTGTCTCTTAGACTCATATCCAAGTATTTTCTACAGATGTAATAAAAATGTTAATTCTCATAGAAAACCTTTCAGTTTTGCATAGTATATAATGCAAAATTAGTTAATCAAAATATAAATTGAAAACGACTTTTTTGTAATTTTATTAAAGTTTGATTAGTTCTATGTTTTCAGCAATTTTGACAAGCTTAAATGTAATATGCCCCCTTAAATTGACAGGGGGAAAATCCTCAGTATTTTAAAAAAAGTTAAGTAATAAAATAGGTAATGTCTTAAGGGGCAAATATAGTTTTCGGTGTAATTTTAAATTATGGAAAAATATATTCAGAATATTTGGTCTAAACCAAAGTCCCGAAGACATCTTAAAGAAAACATAATAAAGAAATTATCTTCAATATTTCATAGAGATAACTTTCAAAGAATTTGAGATAAATTGTTTTAAATATTGCAAATCGAGAAAAATTCTCTAGGAGGATGACTAAATTTTAATTACACATATACAGAATTGTATTTACAGACGTTACAGCGTAAAAAATGCTGTATTTGTTGGTTTTCTTACAGTAGAAATATGCGGTTTGCGGTATTTGATTTTAAAAGCTCGATATTATGTTTCGAGCGAAAAAAAAATTATTTATCCCGAAAACATAATACAGAATTTTGTGTCGCAGACTTCCCTTTTTAAAGGAAGGAGCTCCCCTCGAGTCAGCCCCCAAAACATGCATCATTGTGTAGCACCAAAAGAGGTTTTTTTTTATAAATCTTCACAAACACAAATAAAATAAAATAAACACAAGTCCTAAGTCCAAATATTATCCATGATGTTGTCCAACTTTCTTTGTCACTTTATGTTGTCCATTGCAGGTACATTTGCTATCAAAAACTTTCCTATTTTCTGTTTGTTTCTTGTAAGCGTTTTTGCTGTCATTGCATCAAAGTATGTGAAGACCTGCAGTTTTTTTATAATTACAACGAATTATATTCCAGCATACGGAATGATGACCTTTCTCTCAGTTGAGGAAGTATAGGAAATTTGAAAACCGGAGAAATTCTTATTGCAGTCAGTTATGCAGATCTTACTGTTGTTTTCATACATGTCTAGCAATTTCGATCCCCTTTCCTTGGAAAGACTGACAAACAGTTCTGATTGACCTGCATATTCTTTCGTTAGATAGTTCAAATGCATGACAGTCGAAGTGCTTTCAAAGTCTTTAAGATGCTTGCATTATTTCATCTCAGTCTAGATAATTTAAACTTGGCACATTGTCCATAGAACTAATAGTAGAGAGAAATATTCGACACCAGGTGAAGTAACAATGCCTCGGGGATCCCCATAGTCGGCCTGCGTTCCCTATGATTCCTTCGGTGCGTACAAGTCGGTACACTGTAAAAAGAACAAACTTATAAGAAAACAGCTGATTCTAATAAAAAACAACATATGACAATCCTAGTTTTAAAGCAAGGATTACATTTTCTAACTAAAAGTTCACAGTAAAACTAAATCCATTATAGGCACTCTTCTAACCATGGACAGGAGCTTACTTTTATATATGCTCTCTATTTAATGCATTTGTTATGGTTTGTAAAAAATCCGCACAAAATCATAAAAAATAAAATTTAGTCCTTATAAATGTAAAAAAGAACAAAATTAATTCGAAAAATTAAGTTCTTTACATTGTGCAAAATCTAACTTAATTATTATTGAATTATCAAAACATTTCCAAAGATAATGATTTGGTTAATTTTTAGATCATGACCGAGTAATGCCATACGTTTATTCCCCGCAGAGAAATTTGAAGGCAAATCATTGCCATTTCTAGACAGCAAAATAGCTTCGTAAAAAGCTAATAATAGTCACACCATCCTTTTATCAGGTAGATAAATGGAGCTGAAACGCAATCAACTCTCTCTGGAAGTTAAAGAATTCGAAAATCGGATTCCAGGTAAATGTTTGCCTATATGATATGTGCCAAGGCTGTGCGCTGAAGGTTGCACTGGGAGATGAGATTTATTAAAAACAAAAGTGACTTTTTCAGCTCCCTTAACCGTTTTATCAAAGTTTCACTTGCGATCTCCAAATGTTGCATTGTACTGAAAATACAATTTGAAGGCATTTAAGAACCTCCAACGTCCTTGACTGCTGTGTTGTGCTGTTACAACTCTATAAACCGTGTCATGATCTTGTCTAATGCGCATAAACAAGTGTTAGAAATAGAATAACAGCATTTAACACGTCGCATTCAAATGTGCATGAAACGACACACGTTCAAGGTGACAACTTTCAGGTGAGAGTTGGTAATTAATGCAGGTGGCGATCGCTTAATGAGGGCCGAAAAAGGTACAGCGGTAAAGGGAACAAAAGATACATTTGATTGTTCGTTAGGAACATTCGTGCACTGAAATGTGTTCCCCAATATTTTGTTTCATTCTTCATAATGCTTTATTTTGTCATTCGAATTAAAGCAAATGACAAAAATCTACTATTATTTACATAACAGTTCAGTTATTCTTAAGGCTGCTGTGTACTAACCTTACTGGATTCGCTCACCTCAATGTTAACCTATGGAGAAAATGTGTCTCTTATTTACAGCTACATAAATGCTGAATCCGATAAAAATGTCATATTTTCACATAGCCTGAACTTTTCTGCACCTTGCAGCAGGATTCATTTTATAAATTTCGTCCACCAAAGGAATTGATGAGTGTTTAAAACACACTATACCTGATTTTTTTCCCCGAATAATTTAAATTTTAAAATATTATTTTTGCCGTTTTTTAAAACAAAAAATGCCTCAAGGTGTAAAATTTCTCTCTCTATTACGGAGTAAATTTTTTTCAAAAAAAGTCTTTAAATCCAAGTCGGTAATCCTTGGACAAATTGTCTCTATACATTAGCATTGAGTTGAGCAAATCTAAAAGGGTTAGTATACAGCAGGCTTAAGCGCTCTAAAAATTTAAATTTACTTTTAGAACGACTACGGATAACGACGCCTTGTTATAATAGTAAGTACATTTTTCTAGCATAACATATCTTTCAGCTACCAAGGATCACAATTTTGATCGATATGATAGAGTAATGAATAGAGTAAGGGAACATCAAAAAAAGTTGCATTCATGTTTTAGCGCTTTTCCATGGTTGAAGATAATTTAATCTTTTGACCCTGCTCATGAGGGGAGGAATGGACCCTCCTTGACTTCGCCGATCTGACTGAAGGATGTATTAAGCTCATTCCTCAAATGGCCAGAAGTGAAATTTTTCAAGGAGAAAGCAGTTTTAAATTGTGATAAGTGTCTACGTGAGTTCATAATTTTTGTGGAAATGGAAAGGAAATATTCTTTGCTTTTCAACACTCCTTAGCCATATATACGCATAATCCTTGTCTCCGAAAAATATCTCAAACGTGCAATTTCATTGATATTTCAGAAATTTTTATGCATTCGTATGATCTAATAGGAAATTACAAACAAAATATGTTGTTACACATATGATTTTGCATGTAATGTTCTCTTTAGAGGTAATAAAACAAACTTTAGAAAGATACACGTAAGGATGTCGATCGGCAGATTTTTCGAGCTCTGTGGAATAGAGTGTATATATATATGTATATATATATATATATATATATATATATATATATATATATATATATATATATATATATATATATATATATATATATATATATATATATATATATATAGTTTATTTATCTGTATATATAAAACAGTCCCGTGACTGACTGACAGATAACGCACAGACCAAACCGCTGGACCTAAAGGGCTGAAATTTTGCATGGCGATTCTTCTTATGGTGTAAGGGTGCATTAAGAAAGATTTTTAAAAAATTCTTCTTAGACTTTTTAAAATTAAATTTTTAAGCTGTTTCTGTAACTTTTTTAAGTTTGCATTTAAAATAATAATTTGAGGGTTATAAAATTTATATCAGAAGAAAGATCATAAAAATTTCTTTAAAATGAAATCTTTTTCGAATAGTTGCTTCCATTGTCTGATTTTTCGGGAATTTTTAAAAATTAATTTTTAGAATTTAATTTATTAAATAAATGCTGATCACTGGTTTCTTTTTTTTGTGATACTTCAAATTAATTTTGCGTCACGTCCATAACAACGAAATAAAGTAACGAAAAAAGATTAAAATACGGTAAAAAATAAAATTTATCCCCTAGACTACTTGAGATGAAAATTTTTAAAGAATTTTCATCTCAATAATGATGAAAATATCCATAAAATTCAAATTAGTTTGTTTTATGGATATTAAATATACAGATTAATTGCATGCATTGACCGTTGTATTTAATTTGAATATTTTCTTCTACATTATTTTGTCTATAAAAATATCCGTTACGGTTTTTTATAAATATGTTTTTATTTGTTTTTTTGGAATTAATTACATACATTGACCGTTGTATTTAATTTTAATGTTCTCCGTAACGAAACACGGGTATTTAACTGATATTTCTGTATATACGCATTATATTACTCCACTCTTACCTCCCCTCCCATGACTTCAGGCAGCTGATCTTTGTTGACGTACTGCTGTATGGACTTGGAGTCTACGAAGCATATTTTCCCCACATACTTTTCGGGGATCCACTGTTTGACCAGCTTCCAGATAGCTGTGGAAGAATCGACAAAAATTAGCATAATCGAAATTATCATGAAATGATGAATTTATATACACTACTACATATACACTGAGAGAGAAAGTTTATTGAAAGTCTACCCAGATACCAAAATTATGGGAATTTTTTTAAAAATCTGTTAGTAATAGTTTTCGGGCAATAAAATCTTGACATAAAGTCAAACAGTCAAGAGACATAAAATTTTATTATAATAAAAGCAAACTGTGTGTTTCTACGATGAGTCATTTGCCAGATACGGCATTTTTTTCATATTGTATTGTCTATTCGTACATTGCTGTACAAGTATACTTCATTCCCATTTATTTTCAATCGGTATTTTTCATTATTCACTAGCTTCAAAAGGATATATTTATAAACTTCTTTGAAAGGACATTTATAACATTTTGCACCGTGTGCCTTTGTTTTATTTACATTGAACATCTCACGTTCTTTACCTTTTTTCATTTAGAATAAAAAATTTTGAAATGATTGAAAAGTATTAAGCAACAAAAAACCCACCCAGAAAAGTTGCATTAAATAGATAGTAAAGTACATGTTTAGCTATCTGGGAAAACTTATTATTATTACAGGCGAAATAATATTCTTTTTATTAACTGGAGGACCAACCCTCGGCAACTGGAATTTTTAATTTAAGGCTTTATTGAAACTCAATTCACCTCAGTTTCAGGATAATGGGGGTTCATTCCTTGTTGAATAACACTGTCCAATTGTCTTTAATGCAAAAACTGCTCTGAGGAAAACAAGAGAATTTTTCCGCCCTTTAAACTGATCGGAAGTTTTGTAAATAAAACTTTTTTTTTCCAAATGAGGAGGAACTTTGTCGGATAGACATTCGCCTGTTGTTATTCACCGCAGTTTTTTGCTGACCATTTTAATGTGAAAGCACCATATAGGCTGACCATCATTGCTCCCTGTGAAGGAACGAAACGCACGGAGGTATTTTTTAGTGGATTCGATCCGAGTACACTCAGCACCGAAAGTCAGCGCGCTTACCACAGGGCCACCTTGTGCCCTGTAAATAAAACTATAATGAAAAAGATGGTATCCCTCCAAACCAACCAACCATCCCCCATTCTTGCGGTACTATTTCTAAATCTAAGTTGGCAACACTGGTAGATATCGTGTTACCTTCCCAACTTTCAAAATAGATGAATGAATTAATGAATGCTGATTAATGAGTCAGTAGCAGTTATTGGCGATGAGGCCTAATTATGATCGCCAGTAACTGCTCGTATTTACCATCAACGACCTTTAAGCAAATTGATTCTTCTCACGAAGTTCTTATGAATTAAAAACAGAGCACTTACTGGGTTTTCAACTCATTGAAATGCAGTAAACGCATGAAAAATACCCTTGCAAATCATCTGAGCGTCTTCGAAGAAATTCCCCACGTAATAGCCATTTCTTGTTGTGCAGCAATAAGTCTTTCTTCCGAAAAGCCGTACATTATAACTGGATTGCCCAACTGGACAAACATCTACACCATCCTCGACCCCCCGGTTTTGTAACAGCAAAAAGTTGTAAGATTCGAGAACCGCAGTCTGTCGGTCTTTCAAGGGCGTCTTCTTCATTAGCAAGCAGCTCGAGCCACCTTCACGTGTGTTGACCCTGGCTTCTGGAAGGTACACTCGCCAAATCCGACTAAGGTCACCAGTGGCCTCTCATACTGTTAGTTCTGGAATCGCGAGCCCCGGGGCACTGGAGTCGCCTGCCAAGGACTGCCTATGCGTTCAAGTACGATATAAGAGTGAAATTAGTTTACTTTTATGGCAGGAAGACTTTTATGGCAGGAAGAATTGACCTCGGTCATGTGTTCACTTTTCGAGAGGCACGTTTCTCGAAACGTTTGAAATTCCATGAATTTTTATGTGTTTTACCATAGTGAGGCCTCGAGCTAGAGTTTTTGGCATAAATTAACACACAGAACTCGTCTTTATTTGGTGACGTGTCATAGTTTCGCTTTAAGTCTTTGTTATAACGAAACTCTCTTAATACGAAATAACTTAGGTTTTATAAACGGAATGTTATAAATAACAAAAGAGTCTGAAAAATTATGCTAAAACTGATGTTACGACTATACGGAAACCATAATTGATAATTCATTTCACATTCGTAAAATTTTATTTGTCACTAGACAAACAAAAGTGAATTTAAATAAAACTTACTTAATTTTTAAAGTATGTATATACTTTTTTAATTAATAAATAGAAAGAAACAATTCAAAAATAAATTGCACTAAGCATATTGAAACTTGTAATTATTAAAAATATTTCCGAAATAATAAAAAAAAACATGATTAATTATAATGATTCATAACTTTCGTATTTCAAACTGAGTGAATTTCATAAGCTCGAAAATAATTAAATTTTGCATTTATATTTATTCTACAGCTACTTTAATTTTTATGGCATACATATTTTAGATATTCAACTGAAATGTATAAAAACGGAAGTAACTTATTTTGTTTTGATTTTTGCCTTTGTTATTCATTTTTAAATGAGATTCTTTATTTTAAAAAATACTAAAACACATTCCTTTTTACTTAATGGAATAATATTAAAAGCTTTTGTACTCATTCTGTAAAATGTATCATTTCTTTTTCCACATTTTTTTTTTACCCCAGTTACTTAATTTTCGAAAAAAGAAACCTTTATTAAAATATGAGCTAAAGTGCGATGTGTCATTACAAACCTAATATACTTGTTTAAATATATGTTTGAATGTAATTTTTTAGGACATCCATTTCCTATGACAAATGTTAAAAATGTACATAAGTACAGTGTTTTTGATTTAGACAAAATTACAAAAATAATGAACGTCATAAAAGGTTGATTATCTTTTCCTTTATTTAATATTGGTGCCTTATGTTTTAGAAAAATATATTTAACTAACACTTTAAAATTTATGAAAATTAAAATAAATTATTTAATTTTTTTTAATATTCGATTACTTACTTTCAGTGGAAATCTTTATGAAAGAAATTATACTAAAACGCACGTTTGAGGTACTTAATGGAAAGCACACATAAATAAGTACCCAAATTTTAGGGGAGCTGAGCCCCTGAGGGTTGCCTTCGCCTTCTTCATCGGTCCATAACGCTAGTACATTATATTTTGAAAGGTTGGTTGGTTCATTGAGAGCGCCATGATTATTTTTTGCTACATGAGAGCTGATTAATCCGGTGCCTACGGCTTAAAGCCAATAGCGAACGGCTACAAACATCCATGCCAGAAGTGGGACGCAAACCCAGAGACCCACATTTTGAATGGAAATCCTATAACGCAAATATTCAAATTTCGCTTGTATATTTTCTCGGTTATCACTAGGGATACGTAATTTTCGTATTTACGAAATTGATGCAAATAAATGCGAAATTTGTCGATATGAGCGAGTAAATGCGAAACTTATTTTTTTTACTACTTTTCGGAAAAAACGCGGTGATAAACGACTATTTTAAGCGAAATTAGGTAGTAATAGTAATAATTTATTAACATAATTGCTTATCTAAGACCATCCATGGTCTTTAACTGAGAGATCTCATTCTCGAAATTTGCTTATTACTTATTGCTAAAGACTTAAGTAGGAGAATTTGGAGACTACTACAATGTTAGCTTTTAACTAAGAATTTTGATACTTACCTAACCGTGTAAGTAAAACTGTGATTTTTTTTAATAAATGCGAAATTTTGAATATATATATATATATATATATATATATATATATATATATATATATATATATATATATATATATATATATACATACATACATACATATATATATATATATATATATATATATATATATATATATATATATATATATATATATATATATATATATATATATATATATATATAAATTTCTTTTTTTGCGAATAAATGCGAAAATTTATACATCGTAATTTCTTTTTTGCGAAATTTTGATATTTTTTATGCGTAATTTACGTACCCCAAATTATCCCAATTCTGAATAAATAATTATCTTACACACTGCAAGGCGATTCAACAACAACAAAAAAATATATTCTCGTGTTATTTCTCGCAATCCCTGTCGGGCCCAAAACGAGAACCCCCAATAGAAAAGGAACTCATTCCCCCCCCCCCCTCCACACACACACACACTTCAACCTCGTACATAGACGCAATTTGATTGCGCAGTTCTAAGTATATTGATTAGGTGCAGTTATTGTTATCTAAACCGACTATACCACTTCACGTTTTCGCATTACTTGGGTGAAAATGACTGCATAGCCGCGGAAATACTTGCATACTAAAACATAATTAAGAACTAACTAGGCCCTTTACTCGTCAATGCTCTACGTAATTGACGGGGAGCTGTGCGAACAAAGGAGGCCTTTCACGCGGCTATCTCAACGATCAAAACGCTCCTTTCGAGACAAACGAGATAATTAATAGAAAGAAAAAGCACGTGACGTCCGAACGGAATTCTAACGTCATGTGCTTCCGACTGGACTCGAGACAAAACTCACTTGACAGGTACCACGGCATGTTGTAGACGAAGAAGTAACCTAAAAGAAAAAAAAAGGAAAAGTTGAAGGTTAAAAATGAGGGGAGGAAAGTGAGGATTGACATTGAGTGTAATGACTCATCATAATACTGTTACATTAAATACTGACAGATACACCAGATATAAGCGTTACTTTATAGCTTGACCTGGAGATACGTGAAACTGGTCTGCTCTAATTTTTGGTATTAATTTATTTTTGGTAAGGTTAGGTTGAAACGAATCGGAATGACCCTGTTAACCGTTAGGAAAACTGAGGGTATAAATTTATCTTGAAACGTTTGAGGAAAATCTACCAAAGACTGCTTCATCAACAATTACTATGTATTCCTAATTGTGTTACTTACTTACACACACGCACACACACATACATATATGTATATATATATATATATATATATATATATATATATATATATATAAACAAACAAACACACACACACGCACATCTTAATGCTTCATTTATTACAAAATCCTTGGGAGAATGCCGTCAATGGACAAAAATTTAACATACAATAGCGGACAACAAGCAATTACATAAATTTATGAAATCATTATGCATTTGCTTGCATTTGAATGCATTATGCTTGCTCCAACTTCACATTGTAAATCTTAGGCAAAGAATCAGCGTAATGCATTGCACACTGCCTGAAAATGTAAAACTAGTACTATATACTCGTATCTGTTGGTATGATTCTTTTTTAAAACTAGTGACTTTGATAATAGAAAATTGCTATATTCAGATTTTTGAAAAAAATATTCAGCAATTAAAAAGAAATACAGAAAAATCACGCTTAACGGCAGACATCCTGCTTAACGACATACATAGAAACTCCATATCTGAAACGTATTAGCTTCAATGTTTTACAAATAAGCCATTAACCGTCTTGCTTCCAAATACTTTTACACAACAAAATTAAAACTATCTAAGACAAAGCAAGCATCAAAATGTTCACTATTCATAGGACATCCTGATTTTCATAGAGAACAGTCCGGAGAGCTCCGAAACAAAATATGTTTTAGATGGTCATTAAGACAATTGTTTCTAGTTTGGAGAGGAAACAAGGCCACAGCTGTGCTGCTGGAAAAACTTGGGATAGAGAATTTTAACTTGGTGAGATACTGCCATTCCTTTCCCTTAGCTTTTTCGACCATAGCATATCCGAAAAACTTTTCAAATTTTAAATTTAAATTGTTTCGCCTCATGGGAAGTCATCAAAATTCTGGGCTTTTGAAGAACAGTTGTACCTTTCTTTGTCAAAAAGTCTGCAGTCTCATCGCCCTCAATACCACAATGCACTTTAGTACTACAGAGTTGGTAAAAGTGCTCAGAAGAAGGATGCATTCATAGATTCGGTTTAAGTCGCGAGTTCTACTGCTGGCAATATCTTCCAACACTGACCTGGAATCGAATAGAATACCAGCTTTGAAGAAGTAGGTTTTACAGGCAATTAGTTCCTGCAAGACTACATAAATTTCTTCCTATTCGCCGTCAAAACTGGCAGTATTTGCACCGACTGCCATGCAAAAAGAAAAAGAAATGTTTATTGTACACTCGATCAGCACCAACACTCCCATACGTCGTTAAACTATCTGCACAACCATTCAGTGATCTCTAGGGTATCGACTATCAATGATCTAAGCAGTGATTGCACGAGAAGGAAGCTAATTTTCTCTTTCAATAGACCTTTGTGGGTGCAATAATTGTGTGCCTCCGCTAATATAGGCATGTTAATTCTATGTCTTTATCCAATTGTTGGCACTCAAGATTAATAATTAGAAAAATTAGTTTCATTGGAAGTAATTCCCTCAAATTCCCATTTTTTTGAGAAAAGAATTATTTTACACAAATCTGGGGTTTTATTTTTCAAGATTAAAAAAATTGCTTATCATTTTTTTGTCATTTGTTGATAATAGACTAAAAGCTGAGACCCTCTCTACTTCAATCTGGAAATGGAAAGGGTATTCGAATTTTTCCTTGAATTTTCAAAGTTCCGAAATCATTTCCATTACACGATTCTACATCACTAGCACGTATACACACACACATAAATAATAATGTTAACTCTTATTATGTGTGTAAATATCTTGGTTAATTGCTTACCTAGACCCCATGGATAGTACTTGTTAAACACTTGTAGCATGAATCGCATCATATCCATATCCTACAAGGGGAAAAAGATATAGTATTATTAATGTCATATGAGGTAACAGAGCTTTCTAACTGCTAACACACACTATTTATCTCTCTTCTTATGTTTGAATTACCCAGTTTTCAAGAATTTTAGAAGAACTATGCGAAAAATTTGTCAGTGATCTGTTGGTACTCATTAGGAGAATGTGGTGAACAAATGTGTATCTTATAAAGCATTTTGAAACCAACAGTAAAGTATAAGATTTACAACTTGTTCCCGACTGACTGTTACACTGCTTCGTAAGGCCGGAAACAATTAGATGGGATTATATCTAAGGACGAATCCCAATGTAAGGTAACCACAGGCTCTCCAGCGAGATGGAAGACTGCAGAAGATAGTCCATTACTGGTTTCCAGAGTTCTCCAGATATCCAGAAAAAGAAGATTAGGGCCTGAATATCACCATAAAAAGCATTTCCATAGTCAAACTAGAAAACAGGTATTTTATGTGAACAACAAAATCTAGCCGCTTGTATATTTTGCCGCTCAATGCGAGCCCATGCATTATAGAATATGACTCGATAATGCATGGACCACTGAAAGATGTACAGCTGTGCGATCTGTACGTTCCAGATTACCTATCTGATAGTTCCAACCATGTGAACCCCACATAACGTGCTCTTCTGCTTCTATTTCCAATGGATCGTCTAACAAACTCCATGACAAGTTCTTAAAAATGTGTCCCCTGTCCAGTGGTGGTCACTATCTGAAAGTTGCGTTTAGAAACAGTTCATTATTTGCCCTTGAGAAATGATAAAATTGCTGCGTTCATGACATATTACAACGAATAAGGAAAGCTCAGATCAATGCAGAAACTGTCCAATCGGGACAGATACCGTTTTGGACAGGAAAAATCCCAAATAGACTGTGGTATGACCGACACATTTTTAAAATTGTTTAGCAGCATGGATCAGCAAGTTCGTCAACTGCAGGCTCTTTCCGCTGTTTCCCTTTATTGCACGCTCTTCAGAGGAGTTAGTCTGTCCATTTAAACCGACTCTTCCTTTTTTTATATTCCACCTGCAATGCAAAGACTAGGTGCATGTTTGTTTCTTTCTTTTCCCGAACGGAAGATTACGAGAAGTTTGCGAGTTTTGTAAGATATGACATGAAAGAAAACAGACATAAAAACATATCCACAAGCAACAACAAAAATGAATAAATTAGTAAATTAAGCAACACTTTGTTCATTTATAAACTTAAGTATAAGGAAAATGTCCCTCTATGATGTAAGAGAGGAAGGGAGAGGTTACCATCCCCCAGATGTGGCCTCTGGGGGTTGCTTGGTCAAAATTGAGGTAGCACCTGGCTACTTATGCCCCAGGGGGCATTAGAAACAACAGCAACGACAACAACATAATACAATTCATTTATCGAAAAAAGACGTTATTCTAAGAGTAAAGAAAGATGTAGCCAAATTACTAAGAATACTCACAAGGTTATGATATCCGGCACCCGTGAGATCGAATAGAATAGACACAACTCCCCAGTCGGACTGTCGTATACCCTTCTCCACCCAGTATAAGAAGTATTGCTGTTGGAGGTACCGCGTTTCTAATTTTTTGATGTGTGGTTTTGCCCTTACGACCACTGAAAAAGAAAAGAAACTTGAGAACAAGGTACTCTTGCGTTGCTAAGATGCTTTCAAATGTTTCACGTATATATGTTGATTCTCAAAATAAATGCGAAGTTGTTTATAGAGGAATGAATACATTTATATCTTTGCAAATATTTTGGTATCTGATATTTTCTGATTCGTACTCAGGTCAATATACTTTAGACCGAAGAATATTGAACCTGATCGTGAAACCTGGTTCTTTTTGAGTGAAAAGTTGCACAATTTAAAAATTTACTTTCAAAACAATTTTCTGTACTAGTCTTAAACAATATAGCAATCTTTCAAATAATTACACTCATCAATTGACAATTCGTTTGTCATATTATAGGAGACAATGCTCCCCTACCGACAATTTACTAAAACATGGTGAAGAATATATCGGAAGAATTGCAGCCGTAATGACAGCAAAAAGGGGTTCCTGTTTCTATGACCTGCAAAACTATACCTTAGTGCAGCCGCAGATCGGAAGTATGCATTATGAAACACGCATGACTCACACAACCTGAATGTTAAAACAGTAATCTCTTCTGCAGGCGCGCGCACTCAAAAGACATAGCACATGGAATCGTAACTTTTTTCGTTGTCTCAATCACGTCTCCTTTTTCTAATTTCCTTATTCTTCCTATTAACTGATCAAGGTGCATCCATTTATATATAAAGGATAAAAGTCCAAAAGCTATAAGTCAAAAAGTCTCCAAGATAAACATTTTATTTTGAAAACAAAAACCTTAAATATGTGGTCCCAAGGATCTCTTATTACGCTATATATATATATATATATATATATATATATATATATATATATAATATTAAAAACTAGTAATTTCTTAATTCAATACTCTTAACATTTAAAAACTATTAATTCCTCACTTTACTATTCCAAATTACAAACCCTTTTTTAATCCCTTAAAACATTTAATTCCCTTTGGGCATTCGCGTTAAATTCCATTATTACAGCCTTAGGCAAAATCATTCAAGATGGCTGTCTTTTTTAACTAAAGAGAAGCTGCGTGGCGTCACTACGAGTTTAAATCAGTTCTGCACATCAACAATAACTTTAAACCAATCAGCTATTAAGACACACCCGTCTGTCACGTGATGAGATGAACCTTTAAAACTATCTGGTGTCTAAAATTAGACACACTCTGTAAAAATCGGTTTGTCATATAATCCCGGGCGGACGACTTGGAAAAACTTAATAAAATGCTTTAGATTCAATTACGTATGTGTGGTTCCTGTGTCTGCGTTGGGAGTCTTTGCGGGAAAATGCTCGGTTAGTCATCATGTGGTCGGCGACGTCATCCACTCTGCCCTATTATTTTTCCTCCACGTCGCCTATATCACACACACACACACACACACACATATATATATATATATATATATATATATATATATATATATATATATATATATATATATATATATATATATATATATTTATAATTTTAATCCATGAGAGTGTTAAAAGGATTATAATTTAGAACTATCGTAGTCTAAGTATTTAGTTATCACGAAACTGGATTGTTGCATGGAATTTAGAAGATACACCAAAAATCCTCTTATCTGCCTTTTTTTTGGCTTTCTCACTCGACTCGGTGGATCCAGGCCATGAATTACATGTTGGTCCTTGGCGCTACCATGTTTTATTCAGTTGTTACTACACATGCTCATGAGATGTAGTTTGTCGCTTTGGTGTGAGTCAATGAGCAACTTTTAAATTACTTTTTCATTCGGTGTTTCAAATAAAAGAAAAGGTGAGTTTTTGTCTGAAATATATTTTACCGATGAGACGCCTTCCTTAGGAGACATCAAAATGTTTCCTATAACGTTTGGTTACATAGTGAACTGACAGTTACAAAGTTGACAAAAGTAATACAGAAGGATTTTTTCTGTACATTTCTTTATGAGCTACCACGGGGAGAAATTTCTTACCGATAGGGTGGTCTCTGTGATCTTTGTTGTACAAGATGACACACCGGGAAGCGAAGTAATCTGGAGGAAGGTCTTCCTCTCTAACAGCTGAAAAGAAAAAAATAAAGGGAAATTAAGCTAAACTGAGCAAAATAGTTTTGCGGGGAAATATTTGAATTATTTCATGCAAGCAATGTACACTTATCCAGAGAATGTTTTTTAACTGTTTGCATTTTATCTTAACTTCTGCTTTCATGATGACGCATGACATAAAACTTTATGGAGCTTGTTAGTGAAGATTATCGCCGGATGGCATGGTCAAATGATTCGGCTATTAGCCTTTGGTACTAGTTAGAATTAGTGGGATCAAATCCCCCGGCAGACATTGGTGTTTGTAGCTGTTCAGAAGACACCGTTCAGCTCAGCCCTCATGTTGATAAATATTACGGTAGCTCTTCAAAACCCACCAACCATCCCCCTCCCCTCAACAATAAAATTTCTAGCACTACATTTGGCCACATCATTTGCTTTCGTGTTATTTTCCCATCTTCAAAGTAAATAAATAGGTAAAGTCAACATCAGTCATTTTAGTCAAATGAAGATCGCCAATGACTGTTTACATTCATTGTCAATGAATTTTACCCTTTACTTTGCATGAGTCCTTGTGAGTTGAATATAGACCATTTACTCTGTTGTATAATTGCAAAACATGCACCAAAAGATAGAAACACGCCTTATAATGTTAGGAAACACCCTGCTGTTGGCATGGAGCTGTTAGGAAAAGGCTTTGAATTGTAGACTCAGTCTCTTGAGTAGATAAGATGACCTCAGCGTTCCCATATCAACCAGCCTGTTACGAAAGCAAAAAGGTTGATTTTCGACAGACAAATCAATGGAATTTTAGGAGAAGGAAAAAATGATAAATGCTATAGTACATGGCAAAGTGTTTGCCATAGTGGACGCCTTATTAAATCTTATGAATTTTACTGAAAGTCTTGAATCTACTCCAATATTTTTAAGTCGATGTGAAAAGGAGGTTTATTCGGAAGAATATGCCTAGTTTGGAGGTGCAAAAGTTCGGTCACCTGCCCAGAAAGCCCAAGTTCGATTCCTAGAGCAAATAATCTGCTATTCAAACATAAGATAAAAATATTGAAGTTTTCCTTTCTGTTACTAAGGATGAGTAGTTATAGATGGGTATTAGAAGAAATTTAAAACAGCCATCTGAAATAATTGCAAATTAAGCTTAATTTGTGAGTATCTACAGCAAATTCAGCTTTGTTCATCAAGATCAGAATTGGATATTCCGCCTCTAAAGTTAAGCTAATACAGGAGACAGTTACGTACAGGAAGGACTGTCATTCCACGAAACACTAAAGTTCCAGAGGAAAGAAGCTTAATTTACTATCAAAATTCAAGAATTCAACTTATAGTAATTTATAGTGACTAATTTAAGGTTCTTGTAATCCCTGTCTTGTTACACTAGTTTTTGATGCTATATATCCTATACTAAGGAATAGAAATTTGACAATTTCTAACTCACTGTTTATTTTCATGTCGTTCCTGAACTTGAGCGAATCCTTCAGCATTTTAAGAGCCTGTTCGACGTCTCGATCCCTGTGCAGCAGGTACCTTCCGATGAACCAGTCGTTCTCTTTCACACGTTCGATGTCCTCCGGGTGGTATAATTTGGAGACTGCAAAACAGAAACTAAAATTAGAATCTTCAAAGCTTCCTTTAAAAACTCGAAGAAATACTTTGTTGTGTATTTTGGAACACAGATATATGATCTACTCCAGCCTAAGGATTCCATACGCAAATGATTAATAAATGTTTGTAATTGCCAAAAAGTAATGAACGTAAAAATTTGAAAAGGGTATAAAGGGTTGATTTCAGAGAAACTTCCGATTTATTTTCTTCAGTCGAGTAGAAGAGTACAAGATTTAATATTAAAGTTCCAAATTACTGATGTATGGAGGAATAAAATATATTTGCGATCATAACCTTATAACAAATTAAACAAATAAATAACTGGTGGGGAGAGACACATGCTTGTTCTATCTATTTAATTAAAAATATATATAGGTGTAGAGAAATCGCTACATAAAAATATTTTAATACGTGTCTTTGTTTAATTTGAAGTACACAATGGGAAATACCTTTTGAAATATCTTTAAATGGGTTTGAGACCTAAAATTTTATGTTTCCATTCATATGCAATTTATATTATGACCTTAATCTTTTTTTAATGGTGTTTTACACCTGAAACATACGTTAACAAAATTTATTTTGGATTTAAAAATATTTATAATTTAAAGCATGTTTATGTATTTTATATATATAAATATATATATATCTCCTGATCCAATTGTGCTATTTGAGTAATTTTTTGACTTGTGAGCATTGAGAAATTTTCATTATAGCTTATGTTAGAAATTTATATAAAATCTATTCACAGAATTTTTATCAGTTTAAAAACGAAACAAAACATTTGTCTCGAGTAATATTTGTTTAGGGCAAACATTTCTAGAATATTTTCTCTAATTAAAAAATACTAGGGGCAGTTTGATGAAAGAGAGGAAGACTTCGGAACATTACGCAGAGGTATCTTACAAGGAATTTCGGATGCATTCTTTATAAGACAGTAAATCGTGAGAAATTAATTTTCAATATGAAGAGACTTAAAATACAAACATGCAGTAGTCCAGTATTAAATGTTGTATGTAGCACTGTAGACACCGTAGAAACTGTTGGTGAGAGTCATTTGGCTCTAAAAGCCTCGTTTTCAGCCAAAAAAATAAAAATTTGCTTTCTTGCAGAATTCTGTGCCACGAGATGACCCTCAAATTTTATTAATTGTTTCTTCAATTATAAATTAAAGTAACTGAAGGTTGTGTATTTCTACTATTTTCTTGAGAATATTCAGAAGTGTTTCAGAAACATCCCTACATTGTTTTACATTTTTCGTATTCGAGGTTATTTGTTGTCCTTTTGTGCTCTCCCGTCAAAAATCCTTCATAACTTCATTGCTTTCGAACTTCAGCGAATAGAAGCCTTCTATTTTATAACATAGGAAAATTTCAAGATAAATTAATAATAATGATCCATTTTGCTATAACTTCCTGATGTTCCCGAATCCTTTTATTACAGTTTGATTACTTGAAAATTTGAGGAAGTTAAACGAATCAACTTTAATCATCAAAATTTAATTGAAAGAATTTGGTTTCTTTATTTGAATTATAAAACTCGTTTCGTTTTAGTTTATTTTGCTTTTGGCAGCAAGGCCATTCGGCGCCGCGTAGACTAGTAGAGATTTGATAGCTGTTCATAAACGAAGGACTTTGACTCAGTCTGAACTATGGCTACACAAGTTGAAAATTATAAAATTTTTACTTAAATCATTTAACAATTTGATTTAATATTTTGTTCATTTGATCATTAAGTGACTTTTAATATTTTCTATTTGCTAAAGCATAAAATAACAGTTTTATAAACTATAGTATTATTAAATACTACGTGAAAACCCGTAATTCGCTACGGAGTACATTCTAATTAAATATAATGGTCAATGTATGCAATTAATGCCAAGTATGTACACACACACACATATATATATATGTATATATATATATAAAATAAATATAACGATCAATGTATGCAATTGGTGTAAAAAAACGAAAAAATACATTCATAAAAAAATTGTAACGGGTATTTTTATAGACAAAATTATGTAGAAGAAAATATTCAAATTAAATCTAATAGAACATACTAAAGAATATAGTACAGTATATATAGTACAGTTTGAGGAACATTTCTTTTATTGTATTTTAATATTTTTTTTGATAATGTCCAATCGTCTGCCGCATTATCAAGAAAAAAATATTTTTATGTCTATTCCGTTGTGATGCACGTGACGCAAAATTAGTTTAAAGTATAGAAAAAAGAAAAGAAACCACGTGATCAGCATTTAATAAATTAAATTCTAAAAATTAATATTTAAAAATTCATCAAATATCAGAAAATGGGGGTAAAGATTCGAAAAAGATTTCATTTTGAAGGAAATTTTATGATCTTTCTCGTGATATAAATTCTATAACACTCAGATTATAATTTTAAATACAAACTTTAAAGATTGTTAGAAAAACAGCTTAAAAATTTAATTTTAAAAATCTAAGAAGAATTTTTCAAAAATCTTTCTAGTGCACCCCTACACTATAATAAGAATCGCCATGCAAAATTTCAGCCCTTTAGGTCCAGCGGTTTGGTCTGTGTGTTATCTGTCTATATGTCAGTCAGTCAGTTACGGAACTGTTATATATATATATATATATATATATATATATATATATATACATATTTTACTTGATTTATTGAGTCAAAAACTGTTTTTTCATAGATCATTAAATACTGAAATTTGTTTCCTTAATCATAACTTTTCAAAATTTAATTATGAAATTCAACTAGAATGCAAATTTTGCCGTGTACATTCAGAGTTCTGTAATATTTCTCTTCGAACAAACTGTAAGCAACAACTTAAAATATTGTTAGAATTTAAAACAGTATAATTATATGATACATCCAAAGATTTTCTCGAAACCTTTTGGTACTGAAAATTTACATGATTGTTATAAAACATTATACAGATTTTAACTCGTACGTAGATTTACAGTTTTAGCCGCATTAGTAAGACTGATTAACCGAGTAACTTGTGCTGTAAGACTTAAAAGTAAAACAAAAGGAGGCCTCCCACACCCCTACCCTCAGACTCCAAAAACGTTAAAACATTAAACTAACTAATGTTTTTAAGGGCCGTCTACATGGTGTAGTGGTTAGCATTCTGAGCTGCTATGCAGTGGGTTTGGGTTCAAATCCCGAAAAAGCCTTGGTCGTCCCCTCTTATGGAGCAATGCTGGCTCACCTATGTGGTGCTCCCATAATAAAGTACCCAGCAAAACATGGTGAATAACCAAAGGCGAATGTCTCACGACTCAGTGCCACCCTATTAGACAAAAAAGAACCGTTTTTAAGTAACTCATATTCTAAACTAACACAAGATAGTCGTTTTGCTTGTCAGCGATTGCATCATTTAGAAAAATTAATTAGAAAGCCGGTGTTTTATGCCAAAGACTATTTAAACACCTCCCTACTCCTCTAAAAACTTCAAATATGCACAGACATTCTGCAAAGGTTGTTTGTCTAATTCACAATAAACCTCGGAATTTCGAAGCGGAGAATAGAGTAGGTAGACGGACTTCACATAACTTCTCATGTGTTTATGCACCTATCTGGAGGGCGCTTCGAAGGTCAACGAGACCCTTAGATTGAGTTGAGAAATCATTTTTTTTTCTTGTTTAATTTTGTTCTCTGTTGTCTCCGGGAGATCGGAAAGGCAAGAACGTTTTAGTATTGTTTGCTGAAGGAGTGGCGTTTGATATTTTCTTGTCAGCGGAGAGGTTAATGTCCTAATGAACTGTCCTCTTTGATGATACTAACTTTTTGTCAATACAAACAGGACTTTGCAGAGGGGCGGGAAAGTCAATAATAATGGCAAATTATCCACATGTATTTTGATGAAAATGAAGTCAAATAAGACTTCTACACTTCACGGGAGCTAGCTTAATTCGAGCTCTGGACTCCAGATGAGAGAACTCAGGTTAGACTCTCTGTCCTGGGTGAAGGTCATTATGATAACGTCCGATGACGGTTGGTTGGTAGGTAGAGAGCACTGAGGTCATCTTTTGCTGTATATGTATAAGTATGCCGGCCTCATTAAACCGGGACCTACAGTTAGACGCCAATCCCGATCGGCTACAAACAACCATGCCAAAAGTGGATATCAGATCCACTGGCTATAGTATCGAATTCCAGCTTCCTAACATTTCAGACATCGTCCGGCCCCCGATATATCGATATATATATATATTAGTTTGTTTATTTTAAATAGAATTGTTTAATGTTTAAGGGTAGTAGGACCGTTTAGCAGACGAAGAAAATTTAATGGATTTAAGGAATAAATTCTTGGTATTACTAATTAATGAATTTAATCAGTAACACAAAGATTTCTTATATTTTGAATTCTTGGATAGTAATTAAAATTTCTAGCCAAGTTATTTTTATAGTTATTTGTTGCACATGACATCACTGCCTTGTTTTATCAATATATATAAAACAATTCCGTAACTGACTGACATACAACGCACAGACCAAACCACTGGACCTAAAGGTTTGAAATTCTTCTTATAGTGTAGGGGTGCACTAAGAAAGATTTAAAAAAAATTCTTCTAAGATTTTTTAAAATTAAATTTTTAAGCTGTTTTAGTAACTTCTTTTAAGTTTGTATTTAAAATAATAATTTGATGGTTATAAAATTTATATCACGAGAAAGATCATAAAAATTCCTTTAAAATGAGATCTTTTTCAAATATTTACCTTCATTTTCTGATTTTTGGAGAATTTTTAAAGATTCATTTTTAGAATTTAATTTATTAAATGCAGATAACGTGATTTCCTATTCTGGTACTTTAATTAAATTTATCGTCACGTGCATAACAACTAAATAGACAAAAAAAAAATTTTCTTGCTAATGCGGCAGATGATTGGACATTATCCAAAAAAAATATTAAAATACAATAAAAAATATTATGTTCCTCAAACTGTACTATAATAGCGGTACTATATTTTTAGTATGTCCTATTATATTTAATTTGAATATTTTCTTCTACATTATTTTGTCTATAAAAATATCCCTTCCGATTTTTTTATAAATTTTTTTTGTTTTTTTTTACATCAATTGTATACACTGATCGTCGTATTTATTATATATATATATATATATATATATATATATATATATATATTGGCATTAATTGCATACATTAACCGTTGTATTTAATTTGAATGTATTCCGTAGCGAAGTGCGGGTTTTCAGCTAGTTTGATTATAAATCTCTAAAGTACGTATCATATAGAGGAAAGAGTAATTTGCTCTGTTTGAGAATTTTATGCCCGAGATCTCCACACATAAAAACTGAAATTGCAACTTCTGATGAAATAAATGATTTACTCCGATAACTCTCTGAGTTTAGTTTCTTTTAAACAAGTTTCCATGAACAATTCAAGGAAATGCCCTTGATAAAACGATCTGTGCATAAGCACTGAGGTGTAATTAGTCTTAGAACCAGATTAGGAAGAATTTATTTATTTATTTTTAAAATTCAGAAATTTTTGTAACCTATTGATTTATTTCAGTACGGAGTTCAGATGTGCAGTGTATATTAGTGAATGTCTAACTGCATAATTGTAGAAAAAAGGTGTTCAGATTATAATTATCCATATATATATATATATATATATATATTATAAAGCTCATTAGATCACGGAATTGACGCATATTTGTTTCAAAATGAATTTCTTTGCAAAACAAGAATTAATTTATTTTGAACTCTAAAATCTTGTGAATTACGATAAAAAGATTTGAAATAAAAATAAATGTTATTTGGACAAAGGACATTCAGGTATATTTATATTTAATGTTTTAAAATTAATGTTAAACAGGGTTTTTTTTTGGGGGGGGGACATAGATAGACGTGTATATTATTGCTAATCATAAATGTTTTCAGTTCATAAATATCGATTACGGAGATCTTGTAGAATTGAAGCAACAACTGGTGTTTTAGAATTTTAGAATAATGCTTTACATTCAAAGATCTATTTTCAAATGAAGAAAAAAAATTTCTAAATTGTGTATTTGCTATTGTGTAAACGAAAGATTACTGATTGATAAATTCCCCATAGCAAAACTTGGTATAACAGATTCGTTATGCCAACTAATATAGTAATATATAAGTCTCTATATAAAACCACAGCAAGTGCGGGCGCACAATAAAATCTTTTTCGGTGTTATCGTTCCCGCAGAGATTTTCTAAAAATATATTTAAAACCTCGTAAAAAAATGACGATGCAGTAAAAAAATAAACGAATAAAAGCTTTAAGTCCACGATTTTCGTATTGAGAAAGAAAGCAAGCCATACCCAAGTAATAAATGCCTGGTGGAGGTTAATCCTGTATATGAAAGCAACATCAACTGAGAAAATAAATTCCGTGTTTTGATAATCCTGATTTTTCTTTTGTACAAATGCATAGCATTTAGGCCATCTTTGGCCTAAACATTTTTTTTTCCAGCTCTGTAATAGACTTCAATGCGATCACTTTGCATACGTTATTCAGTTTCTAATATTTTCCTGTCTAATCCAGATTCCGAGTGACAGACTCTTTGGTACTGTGTGACACACATTTAAGAGTAGCAGGTGAAAAGTTGTTTTTAGCCTTTTCACTGATTGAATTTTTGTATCTTTTCTTTTACTGTTTTTTTCTTTATTTCTTTTTTTTTTCACTTTCTTATCAGAAATAGTTAAAAATAAAATACAAGGTGGTCATTAAAAAACTTTGCCAACGTATGGACCTCTAGCGGCTGTTCCGTTCAACCGATCGAGATGATATTTCAGATATAGTTATTCAGAGATATGAGCTCGGGATTCTGTAAACGGAAATAAAGTGGCGCTCACGGTTACGGTTAAAGGTATAGAAACTCGAAATTTTCGAATCTCAACGCCCACTTTTTCCCCTTTCAAAATGCTCAGCGCATGCGAAAACACTAAAGATCGTTGGAACGGTACGTCTATCACAAAAACGGACGCGTTATGCACGCACAAAAAACAGCTCTGCGAACGGCCAACGAAAACACGATGATGGCACCCATGTGGAAAATGTGTAATCCAAATAAAAGTTTTCTTTTTTCCGATCTGTGATGTCATCAGTGATTAGTGTCTTGCCTCTGTCATATGCAAATTTCCTCCGTGCGTCCCGATGATGATTTTGTAGGCCGTTCGCAGGGCTGTTTTTTGTGCGTGCATAACGCGCCCGTTTTTTGTGATACAAGTACCATTTCAAAGCTATTTAGGGTTTTCGTATGCGCTGGGAATTTTGTGACGGGAAAAAGTGGGCGTTGCCATTCGAAAATTTCGAGTTTCTGTACCTATAACCTTAACCGTGAGCGCCACTTTGTTGCCGTTCACAAAATTCCGAGCTCATACCTCTGAATAACTTACTAACTAAAATCTCATCTCGATCGGTTGAACAGAATGGCCGCTAAAGGTCCATATATCGGCAAAGTTCTTTTATGACCACTCTGTAAATCAACAGTTACTAGACTCATCTTACGGACAAGAACAGAATATCTCCTTTACAAATGTCAATATGTTTATTTATTATGCTTTTAATTTGCCAGGTTTGCGAAGGTTTCCTGTAACGAATCATGTTAGAACGGGGTGTCAATTCACAAGGGGAAGACATTCGGAAGACACTTCTCCCAAGTCACCCCCTACTAAGTAGTTGTTGTTTCTTACGCCCCCTGGCTGTAACGTAATTCCAAACCAGGGCCAAATAGGCCTTGGGCTGAAGTGTGCGGCTCCATAGTTTGAATAGCATCACAGGAGTCGGAGTCCGTCTTAGCTAGTTGCCACCTCAATTTTGACCGAGCACCCCCTAAAGGGGGGGGGGACATCTGAGGGGATTGTACCCTCTCCCACCCTTTCTCACCTACATAAAGGGACTTTCCAGTCTAACGGATTTAACGTGCCCATATCCGACATAGACACAGAGGTATTTTAGTCGCGTGCGCCAAGATTCTATTCGAACACCCTCAGAACTGAATGCCAGCGGGCTTTACCACAAGGCTGCCTTGGCCCCCTACTAAGCAACGGCTCGTAGGAGAGACTGGAGTCTGGTGACGTTACGTTATATACAGGGATGGCCAAGATAAATAGTGTTAAGAGCCATTTGGCAATGTCTACATACTCAGAAGAGCCAAAAAGAGAAAGACAGTTGTATTTGGCATGAAACAAATTTTAAGCGTTGTTTCTATTAAATATATCATTCTTCAACTCTTAAGATAATTAATAATACTAAATTCTTAAACAGTTTTAATAGCTTCAACAATCATTTTTATTTTAATCGTTTTGCCAAACGATTCAAATCTGGCATCTATTGAGTTGTTGCAGTTGTAGCCATTCAGCTAAATTGTTCATTCGGCAACAGTGAGCGTTGTTTACTTTTTATCAACCTAAATGTAGAATTCAAAGATTAACAGCTATACGTTGTACCAAAAATGAAGGCTATTCAACATGCCACTCATTTTAAATTTGGGTATTTTGGTTCTGGCACAAGTTTCCAAAATTTTAGTGGAGAGCCGCAAAGGAAGTAATAAAGAACCGCATGCTGCTCTCGAGACAAAATTTGATCAACTTTATAATATACGATGACAAGGCTTGTGGTGGCCCTGTTTCAGTGCGCCGGTTTTCGGTGTTGAGAGTGCTCGGATCGATTCCCGGCGTCGCGCCACTAAAATACCTCCGTTTGTGTCGTCCTTTCATAGGGGGTAGTGGTGGTCCGCCTATATGGTGCCCCCATAATAAAATGGCCAACAAACTGCGGTGAATTATAGACTAATGTCTACACGGCAAATGCCTCCGCTAGAAAAAAAAATAATAATATACGAGGATTGCATTCTGAAATACTTTTTTTTGGTTATCGTTCTAATATTCGCTGTCCGAACCTCCTGTGCTTTATGATTATTTATTTCAGACTGGAACTTTTCATGCTTTACCCATATTTAAAAGGAAGTTGTTTCCTAGGAGTTGCTTCCAAATTGCTCCCTTTCTTAACCTAGGATGTTGCTTCCAAGGTATCTCTATTAAATATTGTGCAGCCTTCCTTTTTTCCATTTTAATGATATAGTTTCAAAACTTTTAATTTTGTGTAAAGATTTTTGAATTGTTTCCTGCAAAGCCAGATCTGATCTCGAAACTTTTTAACGTAGTATTACGTTCCTCAATAACGGTCCTGCGGAAAGCAAAATTTCAGCCTTGTCGCGAGTTATAATTTTGGCAGTGCGCCAGACCCAGTAGCATTAAAACAGTTAAACAGAAAATTACCAAAATGCGTCAAAAGAAAAAGGTAAGCAACGATAAGTAATCCTACGTTAATAACCCGCAGTAGTTTCGTTAGAAGAGACTACCTGATATATTTTTTTTATCCTTTAAATCTGTTAGAAAGTTTTTTAATGATATTTTCACTAATCCTAAAGACAAATTAACTGGAAACTCTTCTTACCCACAAAAGAGGAAAAAAAGTTACAAATAAAAGCCGACTAGGTTAGCAGATATTTGAAAAAAAAAAAAGCCTGTGTAAAATCTAAAGTTTAAAAAAATTTTTCACGGATTTTTATATTTCAAGCGATTTTTAGACAAATGCTAAGACTAGTTAGAAATCGGAAGGTCGTGCTAATTATTACAATGAGATTACAGTTTTGACAGGTTTCTCGTCTTGTGTGTTTATTAACCTTTTTCTTACGGGGTGGGATAGCATGTAACCCAAGAATTCGGGCCCAAGAATGAATATATATATATATATATATATATATATATATATATATATATATATATATATATATATATATATATATATATATAATATCCCCTTAGTGACCGTTCTTACAAAGGGGGTGCGAAATTTCCCGTCCTAAAGAGGCAATCAGAAAAATGGGCCCCGTAAGCTACAGGTTAATCCAATTTGATATTTTTTGTTGCAACCCTTTTCAAATCTTCAAATTATCGTGCTGCTTTCGGACGGGCAAGGTGCTACTTATTAGTGAGACTTATTTTATGAGATGAAATGTTTTGTAATTCTCGGCTTCTTCTGTCGTGTTTCACCTTCCGATTTATTAGCAGGTGGCTATGCTGCTAGCACCGCAATTCCGCTCCTCTCCCGCTGCTGGAACATCCCATTCATGAATATGTCAAACGCTTTCGAAAACGTAAACACTTTTCCTCCTCCGAAACAGAATTTTTTCCCCCTGCCATTTGGGTCAAGGTGTAGCGATGACGTCCACAAACATGTTTCCAACGTCTTGCGTTCGCTTTCCGCTCGCGGTAATGTAATGTAACACTACCATTTGATAACACCCCATTCTCATATTTAAGTAGATTAGTTACAGATATCAAATATCGATGGAAGTTTCGATAATCGATGTTTTACCACCGATAGCTTTATTCGGAAGCATAAACTGCCGGTATTTTTTGAAATATTATTTTCGATTGTTTCGAATCAATAAAAAAATCGAGTTTTCAGGGAAGTGGAAACACTTTTGGTCGGAGCTCTGCAAGAGTGGAAACGTAAACTGAACTAGTTTTAGAAGCTCTAGTATAAGGTTTCCCAAATTTTAGTGTTTGCGGCACTTCTGGGAATGAAATTAGAAAATTGCAGCACACTTGTAAGAATTTTGGTTTTTGATTTTTTAAAAAAATTAATTCAAAGTATTAATCCTGTATCGCTCACTCCTTTCAACAACGTCATATCCAGAAAAACGTGATTTCTCAGGAGAGTGATTTTAAAGTTTAAAAGTAGAATAAAATGTATTAAAAACAAATATAATTTCAATATAAAAAGAACTTTTTATATACAATGTTTTTAAATTTTCTAAGTATTAATAATGTAATATCTAAGTATTAATTTTCTATGTATTAATAAATACTTTTTTAAAATTTTTTTGATTAATTATCCCATCAACTTGAATGAAAATGAAGTTAATTGGAAGTTAACTTAAATTTAACTTTTCGTTCCCGTTCCGGTCTATAGATGGCTGGACCAGTCTACAAAACAAAATTAACTGAAATTGAATTCAAATCTGCTTAAAGATGGCTAAAAGTATTAAAATAATGCATTGTCATCATGTTCTGAGCTATTCTATAAGTTTCAAATGTCTATTTGTTGAGTCGGAAAGTTAGTTAAAAATCGATTGCAAGATTTGTACCGGACAAACACACACACAAACAAGAAAGCGAGTTAATAAAAACATGGTAATTAATTAATTATCTCTAGAGGCTAAATATTGATCGGGCAGATATGACGATCTTGCATGGATATACTACTCTTTCAGGGTATTCTGAAAACAGGCATAACTAAAAATCGCCGATTTTTGAGACATGACGTTGTTGAAAAGAGTTGTGAGCGATACATCGGAAACATGTTGAGCTCAAATAAATACTGACTCCATTGCTTAGAACATAAATGTTTGTTATCAAGCCTAGCACTTCTGGGCGTGAGAGCAATTAAAGCTTCCTCAGGTACGAGTGCATCGATTTGTGACACAATCTGTCTCATGGGAGGGTAATTAATTCACTTTAAGTGGGCCCTACTTATATTTATTTTGTTCCCCAAAAAGTTCTCGCGGCTTGAATCTGGACTAAGTCATGGAGTACTTGTTCAGTCTCTTCATAGAGAGTGATATTGGTTCACTTAATTACTGCCTCCGTAATGAAGAGGCCAACAAAATCACGGAATATATATATGTCAAAACATAAGTAAACTGTCGAAATATAGTTTAGAAGTACAGGGAAAGGGGGCTTAAAATAATAAGAATCTAACAATCCATTTACAAAGCGCGCGTATTTTGCTGTGGGGAAAATCATCTTTTAAAAGCGACTTTGAGCGGAAAGCGAATAATTCTAGGCGAGAGGATTTATTTTTAGAAGTGTAAAAGTTTTGGGCGCGAAGTTAAAAATGCACGATCAGCAATATTGAGGGTCCAGATGCCCAAGGATGAGGTCTGCACATGCGCCGTGCAGCAGGAGCTTGGAGGAAATTAAGTTTTGGCGGCAGATTGAGTAGGAATCTCATTGCTAGCGGATGCTCGCGGCAGTCGTGGCCGAGCAGATTATAAAATGGCGAAGCGCGGAAATCAACCTGGAGAGTGGTCAACTTACGAAGTTTAGTAAAGACGGAGTTAATACGAATTGGATTATTTCTTTAAAAGGCCTACCTCTCGCCCAATTCAACAATGGACGTGACTGCATAAAATTGATGTTAACACGGGAGCAAAACAAACTCCGTGTCATATATATATATATTAATATATTATTATAATTTATGCTCTTTCAGTATGAAATTTTGTTGCTATCGCGCAATCTTTTATTATAAAGTTTTTTAAACAATTCTCGCAGATTTATGCTTCTGGTTTTTTTTTTCTCCCGGGGTTCCTCATGTAGTAAGCAGGCTTTTCTAATGATTTCTTTGTTTTTCAGGTTAAAACTTATAATATTATGCAAACGAGTATTAAGGATTTTTTCATGGGACATGGCTCGTCGCCTTCCGCAACAAGGAGCCCTGTTGCACGTCTTGTTCTGGGGAGTGTGGTGGTTAATAAGTTTAACCTGAACAACTGTTACGTTTATATAATATAAAACTTAATAAACATGCTAAATGTAAAGATAAAAGGTGCCTTACGTGCCCTATGGCGAATGATAGTCAAGTAGCGGTTGGTTCCGGCAATAGTGATTTTTTTCTAAGTGTAAAGGCTTAATTTATATTATAGAATGTCAAGATTGTAACTTGTGTTATGTTGGGCAAACGGGGACTGAATTAAATAAAAGGATTAATAGCCATAGGTCTGCAATCAGAAACTTTAAAGACGAAACCTCTTTAGATTATAAACTTTTACATTTTCAAGTACACAACTTCGAGCAGGCAAATTGTATATTACTGATGAGGTTAATGATTTAAACAAAAGGCTGGATTTAGAAAATTTATATATTTGTAAGCTAAAAACACTATTTCCGTACGGCTTAAACAGTAAACTTAACGGGGAAGGGCTAGTGGATTTGAATACTAACTGTGTTTATAAAAAATTCATGGTTTTGTAATGGTTTAATTGTAAACATTCTAATTACAGGGGTAAAAGGGGAAAGGGTAGCAATAGTTCAAAAACAAAATTGAAACTTGATGATCTGCAAAAAAATTGTAATTTATTTATTGATTTTAAGAACATTAAAATAATTAAACACTATTTGTTCAACCAAAAAAAATTCTGGCTTAAGGTGGTTAATTAAACATCATTTACCTTCAATTAAATTTGCTTCGAGGTTTACAAAACTAATAATTTTAGATCTAATTAAATTCAAGCTTAACTTGACAAATTTGGATGTTAAGAGGAGAAGGAAAGCAGGTGTAGAGCACTGTACAATAAATTTTCTGGATAAAGATTTTGAGCATTTAAAACTACCTACTATAGTACACAATAATTCTAGATATCTACCAATCAAGGATTGTGGTGATATCGCCGTCGCTTATAAATATCAAAAATACGTAAAGGGACCTAATCTGCAACTACAACTTTTATATTCATAACTTAGGCAAAATTTCTAATACTGATTGTTATTGTCATCTTGAGGAGTTTAAAAACTATGTTAATCCAGCTTTGGGGAATATTGTAACTGGGGATCTAAATATTGTTAAAGATGTTAGGTTGAAGGAACTTCTAAGTAAGGGCTCAAAATTTAGGGTCAAAAAATTTTTTAAAAAGTATTTATTAATACATAGAATTGTCAAGTTTATATGATTCAACAGAAAATTTAAAAACATGGTGTATAAAAAGTCTTTTTATCTTGTAATTATTATAAATAATAACCAGGATGTTCTACAATTTTTAAAGTGTAAGAATATAGATGGCATACACACGTTTGATTTTGAAAACCTTTCTACTAGTATTCCCCATCATAACTTAATGACTATCTGCTCAGAAATATATGATTCCTATCTTCATAGTACTTTAATCTTAAAATGTGACTGGATTGATCTATGTAAATTTAATATTTTTGAAAACTACCTCTTTAAATGGCATGGGTTTCTTTAAACAGATAAAGGCTATCCCAATGGGTAATAGCTTTTCTAGTGCCTTTGCAAACATTTTCTTACATTCTTACGAAACTAAATTTCTTAACTCAAATAATGTTACCGGATTTAGGTATACTGATGACCTGATAATTTTTAACTGTAACGATTTGGAATTTCTTAATCAAATCTACCCAAAGGAACTAACTTTAAACAGGACTAATGAAAATAATCATTTTTCGACTTATCTGGATATAAAAATTAAAATTCAAAATAGCGTATTAAAAATTGGGATAAATGATAAAAGATTAGATTTTAACTTAGAGGTTATCATGTTTAAAAATTTCCATAGCAACCTGAACTATCAAATTTATTATAATATTTTTCACTCTCAACTTAACAGAATAAAAATCATTTGTAAGAACGCTGAAGATTTTTTGGAGGCATGTGGCGTTTACGAGGAAAACCTACGTAAGAACAATTTCCCTAATAATTTCGGCAATTTAAAAGATTTTAAAAAATGGCATTTAGACTCGGGTATATTTTAATGACGTTTAGGATAGGGTTTCTGTTTCATACTTTTTTTTAACTTCATTAGGGGGTGGCGCTGTGGTTTTGCTACAGTGACGTATCTACTAGGATAAAAATTGGCTGCTGCTTTACCATAACCGTCACTTAATGTTTTAGGGTACGTATGCAACTTTGCTTTAGTCTTTGCATTAGGATTGTATGTGTACTTGCATTCATGGTGCGTTGAGACCTTAGTGCAAGTTGTCCGTGTCTTTTCATTTCATTTGACTATCTGTTTCAGTGGGGATCTCGGGGCGTTGGGATGTTTTTTGATTATACCTGCATCCTATTCAGAAAGTTCCCCTTGAGGTAACTGATTTGGTTAGGCTCCCTGGTGAAGAGACCAGTCGGTTACCTCGATTTCTGGTTAAGTTCCGGTACTACTACAGAATCTTGCCTTTGGTGCGTGGAGCCCTAAGTGCTTGTTTTCTGTTTTTTTTTTTTGTCTGCATTCTTCCTATAATTATCTTGCTCTGTTGGATTATTTATTATTAGTTATATTTGTACTTTTTCAATATATGGATTTTCTGCAACCGCGCAATCTTTTATTGAAAAGTTATAAGTTTTAAACGCTAGGGTAGGTTTTAAGTTAATTTGTTTGGCAGTCTATGCCTGCTTTTTAATTTTTATGTTTATGTTGAATTATTATATTATATATATATATATATATATATATTTATTTATTTGCATACCGGAGGTAAAGGACACCAAGTCCATTTCTTAAAAGTAAACTGTTTAAATTTATTCCTTCATTTTTAGCCCTATTTTCAGTAGAGAAAAGCTGTTACGCGAATGTTTATACAGAAGAGATCTTGCCCATTGAAAATGGCCCCATGTCCTATCATTGTGTCGAGGTAAAACTCAATAAGTGAATTTCTTTAAGCTGTCCTGTGGAATTCAAACGTTGTGTCATAGTGTTCTATACCTCCGAGGTATATATATATATATATATATATATATATATATATATATATATATATATATATATATATATATATATATATATATATATATATATATATATTTATATATATATATATATATATATATATATATATACAGTAGTATCTCGATTTACCAGTTTTTCGAGATACGAGCAAGCTGCAGATATCTCACAGATAGTTTGTACAGCGAATGCCATGTTACGTGCTCATCAAATGAGAACAAGTAATAAAACAAGTTTATTGCAGTACATTCTACTGTATTGCATTTTTATACTATGTTCATCATTTATAAGCCTATTTTTCTTATTTAAAAACATGTAACAAAAAATTGCGGTGTTTTGGGGGAGACCAGAACGAATTAATGGTATTTCTATTCATTTCAATGAGGAAAACAGATTCGAGATACGAGTATTTCGAGTTACGAGCTCCGTCGTGGAACAAATTAAACTCGTAAGTCGAGGCACCACTGTACACACACACACAGACAAACACACACACACAGACAAACACACACACACAGACAAACACACACACACACACAGACAAACAAACACACACACACACACACACACACACACATATATATATATATATGATTTTTCAAGTAGCGACAAACTGTCCCTCCCAGGCATAATGGACATCCACGCTTTAATCGGAAAAGTGATTAAGCTTCGAGTGGAAACACACCTGTATGTGCTCCCAACCAGCTTTCTAAAGATACTTCCACCGTTCCCGGAACAGGTGGAGAAGTGAGTGACAGACGGGGTGGATGTATGTCAACGTCGACACAGATTCGTCCCGTACTACTTTCCAGAGAAAATAAAAGGAAGCAGAAGATGCCCGCTTCCGGAAGGACCTAGGGGAAACACTGCAGACTATTTAACACTCGAAAGGTTGGTTGTGTAGTTAGTTATCGGACAGCACTTTCGGTGGAATTGGATAGCTATTTGTCTTCGAGTTATTTTGAAATCTGCAGCTGCACAGAAAGCGACTCCAGACAAGCAAAATATTCGTTACATCGAAGTTGCTTCATTTGCAAAGCTGTGCGTCAAAGACCTCATCAATCTTCCATCTCCATATCATGCTGTGGTAAATTTTCCCCTCTTATTTTTCTTCCCTGTACGGATTAGAAAGCGTTTGTTTCTGAGTTGCCAAAATTTTGTTTGATTACCGCAAAATGCATTTCACACTAACAGTTTAACATGCAGCTATAATAATGAAGTCGTATCGTAAAGTAAAAGAGTATGATTCGTTTTTGGTGCACTACGGTCAATTTTTGATACACGAGGACTAATTAGACCGGGACCTACTGCTTAAAGTCGATTCCGATCGGTTACAAACATCCATGCCAGTTGTGGGACTCGAACCCACAGACACTGGTACTGAAGGCCAGCGCCCCAGCCATTCGGCCATCGCCCGGCAAGTAAAAGAGTAAAAACGTTTAATGATATTCATTGGAGCAATATCAATTCAGTTTGATAAAAAGGTGTTTTACGAAACTGAATATAAATTATTCTAACATCTGATTGATATTTATCAACACAGGCTATAAATGTTAGTCATAGGGTTTTGATATTAATCTTTATAAATTTACTTTTTGGGTATTCACTTTTATTTAAATTAATGAAATTCATTACTAAATCGAATGGAAATTAATCGAATGCATGGTATATGGAACATTGAACCAATCTATATCCATTTAGAATAAAGATTAAAAAAATATTTTCTTTAAATAAAAATTATCGCAAAAAATTCATTTTTTTGTCCTTTAAAAAAAAGATGAAAACTATATTATAAAAAAAAACTGTTACTTTTAAATAAAAAATATGAGAATTTTTTTTTGTTTTTTTGTGTTTCAGTGTCTTGCTGAACTTTCTTTGAATATCTATATAAAAAAGTGTTCAGGAAAAGTGTTCAAAATAGCTCTCTGTGACGAACAATTCTTAATAATTACGTTAAAATACTTGATTATACTCTATTAGTTCTTATCGGAGCAACTACCTGACAGAGTGAATTATTGGACTAGAAAATATTCGTTAATAAAACCAATCAGTCTCAGAACTTTAAACTTAACCGATCATGTGTATCATCTGTTGATTAAATAAACACATTAACTGTTTTGTAGTTCATTAATATTTACAAAAGTAAATAATCATATTTTCTTGTAAAAACTTTCATTAAATTTCATAACAGCTTTCGTAACTGACAGTCAGAAAACTTTTATGAAAGTCGATTATGTTTAGTTCTTTTATAATGTTATTTTCATGATTTAATATGCAATAACAGATTTCAAGAAATACAGTATGGATACTGTATCAAAAACAAAGTATCACAAACTGGCGAATACTTTTTAAAAACGTGTGCCGGTATGCAGGCCATAAATATCACTGGACCGTAATCATAAGCAATACCTTTTATTGTTTCTACACTGAATTTAGAATTATCCATGCCAATAAAAAACCGGGCGTAACGGGCACACATAAGTAATTGAAAAGTGACTCATATCCTACTACAACAAAAAAATAGAAATGAAAAAGAGCTTTTCTACGCTCTGAGCTAGAAGAAAAGAGATGAACTACGTAAAATGATTTAAATACAGTGGGATTTAAATCATAATAAAATATTCATATAGATTTTGAATTCCTCTCCTGCAAAAACTCTGTTAAATTACTTCGATTATATACGAATTCTGTTGACATTCTTTCGGGCAACTTGTATTTCGTTCCTAACCTTTTCCTCACGTGATTCACATATTATCCTCAAAACGGTTAGCCAGTCCACGTACAATCGGGCACTTCCTGGATACATTTGGAGTTATTGCAAGACACTTTGAAATAACTCGGCACATAGAGATGTATGTTCAAACTTATATTATTGTAAAAACTGTCAAATTTAAAGAGGGTACAGGGCACTAAGTTTTTTTCTTTTTAAGTTATTATTTTCTAAGCTTATGACATTTAATTTTGTCAACATAGCAGGCCCTCAGTTGCCTTGACGACATCTGCCTATCCATGGATAATCTTTATGATGGGGCTACCGTATTGAAGAATCAACATTGCTCTCTATTGGGACGTCAGTACAGGAACATCTATGCCAGAGTCGGGGAACCTCTTTTGTCAGAGGTCCACATCAGTAAAAAATATTTCTCATAGGCCCGCACCAAAAAAATATATAATAAATTAATATATATATATATATATATATATATATATATATATATATATATATATATATATATATATATATATATATATATATATTTCTAAATTTCAAAAATTGCATAACTTATAAATATAAAAACGAAATATACTATTTTTTATTTGCAAAAAAGGAATAGAAACAAAATAATGAGTATCAAATATTTAATTGTTATTTGATCGTGTTTGTGTTTGTTTTCTAGAAGATAACTTCTTTTTATTTGGTACAAATTTCGATGTACACAATTTTAGCAGATCTTCCAAATGTGTATCTGTCAACTGTGATCTCAAAGAAGTTTTTATTTTAGCTAGAAGAGAAAATGTGGATTCCCAACGATTTGTTGAACCGAAGCATGTAAGCATCTTACGAGCATGATCACGAAGATTGGGATAATCAACAGCATTCTTCCAAATTTCAAAAGGATCTTTTTTTTAATTAAACAACGAAACTATGATATGATCTGTCGAAAGTTCTATTAACTCCATTTGTAGATTTATTTGAGCATCTTAAATTTCTACAAGGTGTGATTGAAAGTCAATCTAAATAGGAGTTCTTTTGATCAAAGTCTTTGAATCTCTCATAATAAATATCAATCAAAGAAGACAAGCTATTGGCATAAACTTTAACTATCTCTTTTAAATCTTCTATATCCGAAATTGTTTTGTATAAATAAGGAAAATGAATTTACTCAAGAATTCCAAAGTTAAATAGATGTCAAAAGTTAAACAGGGCCACACAAAAATTGCAAAGGGCCTCATTTGGCCTCGGGGCCGCACTTTTCGTATCCCTGATCTATGCCTTAAGCCGGAATTCGAACCCAAGTCCACCCCCTGGAAACTTGTGTTGCTACGTGTCCACTACATGATGTGTCGGCTACCTTGCTTTGTACTATAGTGTTGGAGTCAAATAACAAGAGTGACTCGACAATAATCACATTGCGAAAATTTTATGCTGTACAATCGAAGTGGACCCTGCGGTAATTAAAGCTTGCATATCTCAGAATGAAAATTTTCAACACCTTTTTTTTTCCTTCTTAAAGGTGTCCCGGCTGGTAACCGGGCTGTGGCCTGGTCTCTGGCTGGGGGCGTGGGGGCAGGAGTCGGGTTGGTGTGGCGTTTTCCCAGGGCATTGAGGACCGTCGTGAGGACCTTGATGCTCGGTAATGGTGGATGCGACTTGCCTGGGGGAGTGGGATCCTCTGAGTGAGTTAGTGTAGCACCTTCAAGGCTTAGGTCGGCGACACCTCTGGGTGACCAGTGGTGCGGCCCCAGGGGGTGGAAGTCGGGCGGATGTGGTGTCTACCCAGGGCGAAGGGGGCCGTTGTGAGGCCCACGGAGTCTGGCAATGGTAGACATTACTGTGACTCGCCTGGGGGAGTAGATCTCCTGAACGAGTCACTGTAGCATCTTCAAGGCTTTAGCAGTCGTGCGACTCCTCATGGTCCGGCTGGGGTCCGGACGGCAGTTCGGGCTAAGAGTGGCAAGGGACGCTGGGGCCTGTAGTCTTGCCATATGGCATCTCTCAGGAGCTCCGTTTTGTCCTAAACTAACATGGACCTGTGTACTCCGCACTTCGTGCGTCGTGGGTGGTTCGATCGCCGATGACGATGAGGTCAATCAGGTTGCACTAAGTTGTATGTCACAAACGTGATGGGCCGACGTAAGCTCTTCTACTTTCCTTCTTAAAAGGATATATTTAAAATTCTTCGTGAGATATTCCTGGCAAATTTTGTGCGGCATTCCTCTGTTAGGTTTTTAATAAGCTATGTTCAGAATTTTGGGATAGAGTCAAAATTCTAAAAGTACTTTCCAAAAATGTAAAAATACTCTGGGATTTTTATTTATTTATTTATTTATTTATGTACATATTTATGCTTATAAAAGTGATTTAAAATTATACAAATAATTTTTTATATATATAAATCCTGGGTATGAATTACTTTGACACATATTCCGAGCTCAAAAAGGAAATTTTATAGAATGGAGGTTTAGTTAATATACCAAAATCTACAGATTCTTTAAATTAAAATTTTTTTTACATAAAAGTTCGCATAGTTGTAGTATTTTAATTTTCATAATAATTTATATCTTACAGAACGTTTCACGATTATAAAAATCATTTCGTATTGTGATTCTATAAAAAAAATTAATTTAC
This sequence comes from Dolomedes plantarius, assembly GCA_907164885.2. Classification (NCBI taxonomy): domain Eukaryota; kingdom Metazoa; phylum Arthropoda; class Arachnida; order Araneae; family Dolomedidae; genus Dolomedes; species Dolomedes plantarius. The sequence continues at coordinate 162,988,445 of OU015496.1, read as the reverse complement.
GTCTACTGGACACACTTAAATTTCTTATTATTGACGAGTTTCTTTACTTCTAAGGGCTTTTAAAGTACCTAGGCCTTATTAATAAGGCCTTTTTATTGAGTGTTTATTACGAATATTTACTTTTAAATTCGATTTTAATGTTTATTTATTTTCGTAATTAATAATTGTCGCCTTATATTGTTAAACTTTAAAAATTATTTATTAAAAAGTACTTGACTCCTTATAGACTTGTTACTTAGATGGAACTTGTGGAAAACAAAAAATGAGGAACTGACAATAAAAAATAAAAAGGTGGCAACTAATTTAAAGTTACTAATAGTTCTTCATCAGGTCAAAGAGCATAAGGTGATTGTCCTTAAGGAAGATTCAATAATCATCCATAGAGACAATTACACCTAATGCTCCCATGATGTATTGAAGATGTATATTCTCAATATAGAGAAGTTGTGTGTTCCTGTTTAAAAAAAGATTTGAATGCATTCAAAATAAAAAATAAAAGTGTGGCAACATTGTAATAGCAATATTGTAATAGCAACATTGGTGGCAACATTGTAATAGCCATTCATTGTAATAGCAATAATATTATATTTATTACTATTACGATGAATGGTATTCAATAATCATCCATAGAGACAATTACACCTAATGCTCCCATGATGTATTGAATATGTATATTCTCAATATAGAGAAGTTGTGTGTTCCTGATTAAAAAAAGATTTGAATGCATTCAAAATAAAAAATAATAGTGTGGCAACATTGTAATAGCAATATTGTAATAGCAACATTGGTGGCAACATTGTAATAGCAATATTGTAATAGCAACATTGGTGGCAACATTGTAATAGCCATTCATTGTAATAGCAATAATATTATATTTATTACTATTACAATGAATGGTATTCATACGTTTTTGTCCTATTTTTCATGAATAATATTGAATAAAGATTAATATTACTGTAAATATTACCCTAAAATTAATTACCTACATTATCAGCAAATTATAGAGAATTAACTATATATAATGTTATTAAGTGCTATTTCATAGGTTATGTTTATCAAACCTGTTGGGATTTTTATCCAAAAGGGACTTACATTACGGATCAGAAAATAACAGAGAACTAACTATTATATATAATGTTATTATGTGCGATTTCATAGGTTGTGTTTACCAAACCTGTTGGGATTTTTATCTAAAAGTGACTTACATTACAGATCAGAAAATAACAGAGAACTAATTATTATATATAATGTTATTATGTGCAATTTCATAGGTTATGTTTATCAAACCTGTTGGGATTTTTATCTAAAAGTGACTTACATTTAGCTTTCCCGTAGTTTGGTAGTGCACTCACGCCTTTGTTTTGATTTTGTCATTTGCCAAATACGATATTTTAATACCCTGTAATCGGGTAATCAACCTCGTTAACCTAGGATATTCGTTTGCAAATGACGTCATTACCACTGAGGTTCTGTTGTATGACATTCATCTAATGTTAGTGGGGTTTTTCATTTGTTTTTCACCATGGTTTATTGATTACGAGTTAGGATCAACTCATTGTGTGATTTTATACTTTATGAAACTATCGTGTGTGTATATATATCGACTAAGTAGCGAGTTTGTTGGTTCTCGCTCTCTTTCTCTGTTTTCCCGGCTGATGTAGAGCCTGTTTAGAGTGAGATGCCTCATGGACTGCGTGTGTGAGACAGCTTTATTTTATTATGTTATATTGTAAGTAGTTATTTCAGTTTATCTATAGCTTCAAATAAAGAAGTTTTATTTTTATATCTGCTTTTGTTTTTATATGCTACCAGCCACATTCAGCTAATTGTCACTTTGTCTGACAAAACCACTACTAGCTGTATTTTGAAATGTATAACGAAAATATGTAAATACTAGCGGAATACCGCTACGAAGTACATTCAAATTAAATACAATGGTCAATGTATGCAATTAATGCCAATATATATATATATATATATATATATATATATATATATATATATATTATAAATACAACGGCCAATGTTTGCAACTAATGAAAAAAAATTATAAAAAATTCGTAACGAATATTTTATAGACAAAATAATGTAGAAGGCAATATTCAAATTAAACACAACGGTCAATGTATGCAATTCATTTGTATGTTTAATATCCATAAAACATACTAATTTGAATTAAATTCTTATGAAACTTCCATCTCAATTAGCCTAGTGGTTAAATTTTATCTTTTACCGTATTTTAATATATTTTTGTCAATTTATTTCGTTGTAATGCAAGTGCGCAAAATTAATTTAAAGTATCATAAAAGACAAGAAACCGCGTGATCTGCATTTAATAAATTAAATACTAAATATTAATCTTTAAAAATAAACCCCAAAAATCAGAAAAGGAATTTTTATGTGTCTTTCTCGTCATATATATTTTGTAACCCTCAAATTATTATTTTTAAATAAATAAATGATTAAAAATAAATTATAAATAATTATTATTAAATAAATAAATGATTAAAAATAAATGATAAATAATTATTATTAAATAAATAAATGAATAAAAATTTTAAATTTAAATTTTAAAATTATATATGAAAAATTCACTTAAACAATGCGTTAATTTTTTTTCCGTTTCAAAATGGAAATTTTAGATGACATCCACTGACCTTCGGGGCCCGTTTTCAACTCGTCCAGAAATTTAGACCTGAGCTCTTCCACCAGATCGTCCGAACAATCCCATTTGTCTTTGAACAGCGGCATTCTGGCCTTTCACTGAAATTCACAAGTCTTTAGTTTTCTGCCTCTGAGGATTAACTGATCGACACAGCAACTGAATCGGCGACTGACTTGCCGAGAAATGCCCGCTCGCAGCTCCAAATCACGGACGTATTTCTGTAATGAAAAGACGTCAGCTTTCAAGGAACTCGTTTTACCACTTTCCGCTGTTTCTCCAGCCCTGCTGATGCTGTGGGCCCCCCAACATTTCGCTTTCGATATCAACCTCGGGGAAAGAGCGGATTTTTTTTTTTCCCGGCCATGGCGTCGAGGGTTATCTAAAGGACGGAGGAACGATTATAGTATTTGTGTTCCAAGTCTTAAATGCGAGCGGGTTTTGTTTACGTAATTTTTTCCGTATCCATTTATCAGAAGTAAATAAATATGACATGTCAGGCGATTAAATACTGATGTTTTTTTTGTGTGGAAAATACATGATAAGCAGCTTCGGAGGCAGATGATTTCGATAAAATATACAATTTGTAAGCTTAAAAAGTTTTGCTTTTTTCTTTGGCAATTTATTTATTTATTTATTTATTTAAATTTAGGCTCTTTCCCTGGGCATATGCAGAGAGGCTGAATCTCCATTATATATATATATATATATATATATATATATATATATACACTGAAGTGCCACTGAATTAGGGATACCTACCTAGTAACGAGTTGGGCCTCCTCTGGCCTTGATAACGGCTGCCACACGACGAGGCATAGATTCAACAAGTTTCTAGAAACGTTCCACGGGAATGGCTTGCCAAATATTGGCTAAAGCTGTCCATAATTCAGTAAGGTTCTTTGGTGCTGTGTGATGGCCTTTCACGCCTTGTTCCAAAACATCCCAAAGATGCTCAATAGGATTTAAGTCTGGGCTTCTAGGTGGCTAATTCATGACAGAGAAGTCAGAGGAATGCTCATCCAACCAGACAGTAGCCAACCGGGACTTGTCAGATAACAGTTATCTTGCTGGAAAACTCCATTACCGTGTGGATAACAGAACAGCATAAAAGGATGGAGGTGATCACCCAGCAACTCTACGTACCGAATTGCATTTAGGGCGGTTGGTACACGCACCAGAGATCCAAAAATGTGCCACGAAAAAACACCCCAGACCATGATTGAGCCACCATGCCCTTGTACAGTTCCAGCCAGGCATGCAGGATCCATGGCTTCATGAGCCTGACGCCATATTCTCAGCCTCCCGTCGGCGTTAAGTAGTCGGAATCGAGACTCATCACTCCATGCTACTCGTTTCCAGTCCTCTAGACTCCAGTTTCTGTGCTCTCTTGCCCAGGCAAGACGTGCAGCCCGATTGCGAGTATAGAGCAATGGTACTCTCGTAGGTCTACGGCTCCCGAAACCCATACGGTGAAGCGAGCGTTGCACAGTCCGTTTACTGACTGTACGACTGGCACCGTCATTAAACTGGGTGGTAATTTGAGCTAATGTTTGGCTTCGCTGGCTACGTACAATACGCCTGAGATGTCTCTCACCACGCACTGTCAAGGCTAATTGTCCTTTGCAGTTTGCCCGATAGCTAGTTTTTTTTCCACCATCCATGTATTCTTGGTATACTCTTGACACTGTCGACCTTGAAAATCCTAGCTGTCTGACGATTTCTGAAATTGAATGGCCCTTGCGTCGCGCACCTACGATTTGTCCGCGATAGAAGGCGTCTAAATCAGGCAGTTTACCCATACTGGCAATTCCAACAACTAATTCAGAACAATCACAGTACGCGCTATATATGCAGTTACCACAGCGCCCTCACTTGCGCATACATGATGCGCAGCGCTACACAATTTGATAGGCTTTGCTATCCCTAATTCAGTGGAACTTTAGTATATATATATATATATATATATATATATATATATATATATATATACCGGGTGCATTATAAATTCGTGAAAAGTTCAAAAATTCCTAATAAAAGAAATAAAGCTCGAAAAAATTTTCTGTTTGCGCAAATAGGATCAGAGGGACATTGGATTTTTTTTTTCATGTAAAGAAAAAAAATCCAAAAGTAACCGAAAGAGGGCGTTTTTGCGTGACCACGTTAAACCTGCATTGCAGGAAAGACATGCGTTACCTGTTGTCACCTTCCTGCAGGATGGTGCTCCGCTCCACATTTCACGTGATATCAAGACGTTCCAGTTGGCATCTTCCCCTGAAGACCGCGTTCTATAAGTTGCGGTTGTAAGGTTCAGTGGCCCTCAAGATCATCAGACTTGACCCCGGCAAATTTTTAGTTGGGGGGGGAGTTATTTATAGTCTCATGTGTACCGGGGCTCCCCAACCACTTTGATCGAACTAAAAAATGTCACTCGACAGACAGTCCCTGCCATCGATAAAAAATGCCCAGGATTAATTATGCCCAGGAAAAAAAATCCAATGTCCCTCTGATCTTACTGGCGCAAACAGAAAAATTTTCCGGGCATTGCTTCTTTTATTATAAATTTTTGAACTTTGCACGAATTTATGAGGCATCTGGTATATATATATATATATATACTTTATATTTTTATATTGTCACAATCGTAGCAACCAATATCAAAACTGTGACCCACCCCCCATACACACACCTCCTAATAGATAATATTTCTTGCTAATTCACTGCTTTAATAAAATCAGTTTTGAATTCATTTTTGTCCTCAAAGGTTCCTTAATAAGGTTCTGTAATCCGTAATATAATTAACGTAGGGAGCTGACCCGCCTTATCAAAAAAAAAAAAAAGAAGACATGAAATAAACTTAAATAAGTCATCAGGAACTACTGACTACTGTAACGGAAAATAGCTGTGTCCTCCATGTTTTGATGTATTTTCAACATTGCTTTGTCTTTGTAATTTTTATCAGTGTCCAGTATTGTCTTTGTTAGAACCAACGAGCATGGCACCCGTTTAATGGAAGATTGGATAATGAATAAATATTAACCAGGATAAGATATAGCTGTTTTATTGTGAGTCTGGTCATCCAATTGCCAAAACTACAGCTTCCCTAAACTACTTTTTTGTCGGTTTTGGTGATTTACGACCATCTTTCCTCCCCCACTCCTACACACACAATCAAAGTAAAAAATACTAAAAAAACTTCTACCAACTGAGGATAGACTTTCAAGAGCGGATTAAGTCCCCTCTTGAAAATTTGAGTCTCTCATATCATATCACAATAGCATTAACTGAAATTGGACCTGTGAGCTCCCACAATTCACTTATGTTTCTTGGCTACATCCTGACTTTAAAGGTATTAATGTTACGCATATTTTTATGTTTAACTGAGTGTTTTTTCATGGTGTAATCTATATATATAAAACAGTTCCGTAACTGACTGACTGACTGACATACAACGCACAGACCAAACCGCTGGACCTAAAGGGCTGAAATTTTGCATGGCGATTCTTCTTATAGTGTAGGGGTGCACTAAGAAAGATTTTTGAAAAATTCTTCTTAGATTTTTTTAAATTAAATTTTTAAGCTGTTTTAGTAACTTTTTTGAAGTTTGCATTTAAAACAATAATTTGAGGGTTATAAAATTTATATCACGAGAAAGATCATAAAAATTTCTTTAAAATGAAGTCTTTTTCGAATATTTACCTTCATTTTCTGATTTTTGATGAATTTTTAAAGATTAACTTTTAGAATTTAATTTATTAAATGCTGATCACGTGATTTCTTTTCTGGTACTTTAAATAAATTTATCGTCACGTGCATAACAACCAAATAGACCAAAAAAAAATGTTTCTTCCTAATGTGGCAGACGATTGGACATGGTACAAAAAAATATTAAAATGCAATAAAAGATATTATGTTCGTCTAACTGTATTACATTAACTGTACTATATTCTTTAGTATGTCCTATTACCTTTAATTTGAATATTTTCTTCTTCATTATTTTGTCTATAAAAATATCCCTTACAATTTTTTTATAAATATATTTTTTTTGTTTTTTTTACATCAATTGTATACATTGATCATCATATTTATTATATATATATATATATATATATATATATACTAGCTGAAGTACCCGACGATGCCCGGGATTTTAAGAATGTTTGTTGTTAACCAAAATCAATTTAAAAATTAACACAGTATAAATAACATAAAAAATATATGTGAAATGTTATACACGTCTCAGAATTTCAGCCTTTCATCATTTTAATACTAAAATCTGAAAAGTAAAAATGTCAAATTCTCTAATGTTTGTTAACCAAAATTAATTTAAAACTAAGCACAGTATAAATAACATAGAAAAAAAACCTTGTGAAATCTATAAATATATAAATTTATAATAAACTCCTCAGAATTCAGCTAGAATTAGCCTTTCATCATTGGGGTAAAAAAAAGCTGCAATTACAGGTTCAGCAGAAATTTCCAATAGAACAATGATATGACTGCAGCGTTGCCTCTTAAAAAAATGAAGTGTTTGATTGAGGGCTGCAAACCATTCAACTCCTCTCCACATTTAACTCCTATAAACATCCTCTACATATTAAATTCCTTTTCTCTCCATAATAAACTCCTCAGAATTTTGGTATATTCAGCCTTTCATCATAGTACCACTAAAATCTGAAACATCCTCTCCAGAAATATAAATTTATTAATTTCAATAATTAAACACACACAAATATATAAATTGCGCAAAAGTTTTTTAACCAACATTTGAATAATTCGTAAATGAAAAAGCATATGAAAATAAAGATAAGAACTTCCGGAATCGAAATTAATTACCCTTAATTTTTAATTAATAAAAAACCAACATAATATGAATAACAACGATAGTTGCTTAAAACCATATGAAAATAAAGCTATTATAAAGATGATAATAATAAAAAAAGCATAAGAAAATAATGCTCGCGCATGAAGTTAACGTTACGAGATAAAGATAGTAATAATAATATAAACCGCGTGCATAAAATATTTAGCTTTTCAAGCGAAATAAATTGATTTTTAGAAAAAAACTACTTTTAATCGAGAAATTAAAATACATTGCACAAAATTTTAATTTTACCAACTTTCCACCCTACAATTTACACCCTACTTCTTTTAAATAGGATGTAAATATAAAGTTTTAACAGCCAATTGAATGCCAGTTAAAAATAATGTGTGCGCATGAAGTTAACGTTACGATATAGAGATAGTAATAAAAATCTATATATATATAAAACAGTTCCGTAACTGACTAACTGACTGATTGACTGACTGACATACAAAGTACAGACCAAACCGTTGAACCTAAAGGACTGAAATTTTGCATGGCGATTCTTCTTATAATGTAGGGGTGCACTAAGAAAGATTTTTGAAAAATTCTTCTTAGATTTTTTTAAATTAAATTTTTAATCTGTTTTTGTAACTTTTTTCAAGTTTGCATTTAAAATAATAATTTGAGGGTTGTAAAATTTATATCACGAAAAAGATCATAAAAATTCCTTTAAAATGAAATTCTTTTCGCATCTTTACCTCCATTTTCTAATTTTTGGTGAATTTTTAAAGATTAATTTTTACAATTTAATTTATTAAACGCTGATCATGTGATTTCTTTATCTGGTACTTTAAATAAATTTATCGTCACATAACAACGAAATAGACACACAAAAAATTAAAATAGTGGCGCCATCTACTGTACGCTTGTGAATCGAGAGTTGTTGGTTATTTATTAATTAAAAATATTGGAAAGTTCTTGTGGATCTGTAAATATACATGTGGTAACAGTTTTAAAATTTATAAATTATCAACCTACACAGGTGATAATTTATCCGGCGTTGCCCGGGATTTTAAGAATGTTTGTTAACCAAAATCAATTTAAAAACTAAACACAGTATAAATATCATAGAATAAAAAGCATGTGAAATGTTATACACATGAATAAAAAGAAAACCCAACATAAAAAACCATAAATTTACAATAATATCTTCAGAATTCAGCTAGATTTAGCGTTTCATCATTGGAGCAAAAAAACCCTGAAAAGTAAAGCATAAAATATATACATTTATAATAAACCACTAAAAGCTGAAAAGGAAAAATGTCAAATTGTCTTTAGGAAAGTAAAGCTGAAAAGTAAAAATGTCAAATTGTCGAATGTTTGTTAACCAAAATCAATTTAAAAACTAAATACAGTATAAATAACATAGAAAAGATTTAGCCTTTATCATTGGAGCAAAAATTCCTGAAAAGTAAAACATAAAATACATAAATTTATAATAAACCTACCAAAATCCATTAAAAAAATAAACACAGTATAAATAACATAGAAAAAAAAGTATACGAAATGTTATACACATTAATAATATGAAAAATAAAATAAAATAAAAATAATAATTTTTAAAAATAATAAAATAAAATAAAAATAATTAAAAAAAATAATAAATAAAAATAATAATAATAATAATTTAAAAAATAATAAAATAAAAGCTGAAACAAAAAGCCTCCATAAAAAAGCTGAAAATACAGGTTTAGCAAAATCTGTACGATCCGTATTCGAACCCGCGTCATGTTGTATAGTAAATTAACGCTCTTACCGAATGCGCCACAATAACATGCTGGTGTATTGTGTAAATAGGAGAATATTTGTATTAAAATTACTGGAAAGTTGCTATGGGTTGGTGAATATACATGTATTTATGGAGTAAGAGGAGTTTTAAGTTAGAAATAAGTTAGCAGGATAGAAGCTTAGTCTTTAACTCTTCAATAGACACAAAGACATAAGCGAGGGGGTTGCAGTAGCGATTAAAAATGATCTTGTGACACTTAGCGTGGTTGATTCGAATTTTCCATCGCGTGTGATAGTGTCAATATGCCGTTGGATCCGATTTATTTTAGAGTATAAAATCTGACTTGAAAGATTATTATTTTCATTTATTATTCTGGTTTAATATATAACTTGAAACTTTTTGATTTTATTTATTTTTATCTTTTCGCTCGCTGTTTGCCAGCTAAGCCTAACGTGGACGCCATATTCAGAGTGGTGATTCCACAAAGTGTAACATCTTACATTTAGTTTCAAAATTTTTGGTTTTTTATTAATTAAAAATCAACGGTAATTAATTTCGATTTTTGAAGTTCTTCAGACCCTCGGCTGTTTTTAAAGACGCCTGTATGTAAAATTTCACGATCGTTGCTCCTAAACTGTGGATTTCTATACAATTACAGAGATACAAACATTCATTTTTATATATTAGATATATTGGTATTAATTGCATACATTGACCGTTGTATTTAATTTGATTGCACTCCGTAGCGAAGTGCGGGTTTTCAGCTAGTCTTAAATATAAAGAGACTAGGGAGTTAATCATCTACTACCACCCTTTCTCTCACGAAATAAACTTAGAAAGTAATTTTCATCAAGAACAATAGACTACAACTGGCCTATCTGTTTCTGTGTCGGTTTTGTTAGCTTTTTTTAAGAGCTAATGGCCTCTGCTGTTGTACTAGGACAGCGGAATCTGTATCTTTAAATTGATTTCAGGGGGCTGCAAAAATTTGTCCGAAGTACAGAGCTCGAACCCACAGACACTTATACTGAAGACTTGCTCCCGAGTCGTTCGGACCCTATCTATATAATAACAGCTGAAGGTAAACAAATGTTAGTTTGTTAGCAGAAAACGGGGACGGGCTAATCTCGCGAACCGAGCATAGCAGGATATCGCGACTGGTACCGATGGACGCGGTCGAACGAGACGCGTGCACTGGTACCATCCTCAACTTTCAAAACTTTAAACTTTTTAAATTATTCAATTAAAACCGCCGGAACTCAAAAGAAGCGGGTAATAGAAGCATGTCATTCCGGGTGGGCCAGCTCCTTTCCGTTTCGCAAATTTCCACTATTTTCATGCATGCAAAATTAAACTTTTCCGCCCACCAGTCGACAAATTTTTTATTTCCATGTGTTCTACAACTCTTCATTTTTAAGCATATGCACATTTTCAAAAAGTTAAAAATGTTTTTCACTGCAAACGAAGCTTTTTCCCCAAAGCAGTTTTCCGAATTTCACGAAATCGACAATTTTGATGGACAAATATTTCGGTTTTCTGCACCTATTAATGTCAATTTTACGATTTATCGGTATTTTATAGATGTTCAGCTTCCAAAATATACCAAATACATTTAATAGAAAAAATGTTATCATTCGAAAAAAGCGTACTTACAAAACTCACTTTTGAACTAATGTAACTTGAATGCCGAGTTCGTAATTTTTCGACTTATTATTTTACTCACTAATAATTCCAGCAAATTCGTGAAATTTGTTTCTAATTAATGAGGAAGTGATGAGGATTCTTCCGCCACCAATTTTGAATTCATCAGAACTGTCTTTCTATTTTTTTAAAGCAATTTTTGTCCCATGAGATGTAATGTTTACATTCCGCCATGTTGCCAAAAGGAGAATAACCAAATGCCAAAATAGTTGAGAACGAGTCATTTATTTAATAATTGAAATCCAGAAATAATTTTAAAGTACCAGAAATAATTTTAGTTTCAGGAAAGGAGAAGATAAAACCTGTAGAATTTTTTTCTAATAAGGCGAAACGTCGCAACTTCACTGCCTACGTCAGTTTTCTTCTGCTATAGATGACGTCATTATCGGGTGGCAGAAAACAGAAGCAGTCCCTATGCGTTTGCATGTGTTTTTGGACAATACCTTCATTTTCAGTTAAATAATTTAAGTTTATTTATAAAATTCCTCATATTAGTTGTATGTAACAGGTATTTTAACACTTTTTTTAATATTTCGCAAGGTTTAAGAGAATATAATGAGAATGATTATTATTATGTTGAGATGTATAGATATCAGGATAAGTTACTTCAGGCCAGCGTCTTGTATCGTAACTCCAGTCTTCCTCTGTCAATAAATACGGGTCACATACTGAATAGACCTTTCAGGGATGTACCTGAATGTTTAATTTAGTGATATACCTTTGTTTAGATACCGTATCTAAAGACTTTGCGTAATCTGAGAGCATTTTATTCAACAAGCTGTAAGAATGCTCATTGAACGCCATGTTAAATTATGCAATTTTTTGCCACTCCTCGCCAAACAAGAAGTAAAATCTGCAAGAGTTGAGATGTGACATGCTGCGAGACATTGCCCTATTGAATGAGCTTCTTTTTTTGTTTAAAAAGCAAAATTTGAAAACGGAAATTTGAAAGAATTATTTCAAAAGCCAAAAACCAAAATTTGAAAAAGGCAAATTTAAATCATCATTTCGCTTTTTAAGAATCCTAATGTATTTTTAAAAGTGATTAAACAGTTATCAATCTTTAAGAAATAAAACCATTTCATTTTAAATCGAAAATGCAACACATCGGGTTGCCATTCAGCTAGTCTATATAATAACAGCTGAAGGTAAACAAATGTTAGTTTGTTAGCAGAAAACGGGGACGGGCTAATCTCGCGAACCGAGCATAGCAGGATATCGCGACTGGTACCGATGGACGCGGTCGGACGAGACGCGTGCACTGGTACCATCCTCAACTTTCAAAACTTTAAACTTTTTAAATTATTCAATTAAAACCGCCGAACTCAAAAGAAGCGGGTAATAGAAACATGTCATTCCGGGTGGGCCAGCTCCTTTCCGTTTCGCAAATTTCCACTATTTTCATGCATGCAAAATTAAACTTTTCCGCCCACCAGTCGATAAATTTTTTATTTCCATGTGTTCTACAACTCTTCATCTTTAAGCATATGCACATTTTCAAAAAGTTAAAAATGTTTTTCACTGCAAACGAAGCTTTTTCCCCAAAGCAGTTTTCCGAATTTCACGAAATCGACAATTTTGATGGACAAATATTTCGGTTTTCTGCACCTATTAATGTCAATTTTACGATTTATCGGTATTTTATAGATGTTCAGCTTCCAAAATATACCAAATACATTTAATAGAAAAAATGTTATCATTCGAAAAAAGCGTACTTACAAAACTCACTTTTGAACTAATGTAACTTGAATGCCGAGTTCGTAATTTTTCGACTTATTATTTTACTCACTAATAATTCCAGCAAATTCGTGAAATTTGTTTCTAATTAATGAGGAAGTGATGAGGATTCTTCCGCCACCAATTTTGAATTCATCAGAACTGTCTTTCTATTTTTTTAAAGCAATTTTTGTCCCATGAGATGTAATGTTTACATTCCGCCATGTTGCCAAAAGGAGAATAACCAAATGCCAAAATAGTTGAGAACGAGTCATTTATTTAATAATTGAAATCCAGAAATAATTTTAAAGTACCAGAAATAATTTTAGTTTCAGGAAAGGAGAAGATAAAACCTGTAGAATTTTTTTCTACAGGTTTATTTATAAAGCTTCTTTAATGAGCTTCTTTTTTTGTTTAAAAAGCAAAATTTGAAAACGGAAATTTGAAAGAATTATTTCAAAAGCCAAAAACCAAAATTTGAAAAAGGGAAATTTAAATCATCATTTCGCTTTTTAAAAATCCTAATGTATTTTTAAAAGTGATTAAACAGTTATCAATCTTTAAGAAATAAAACCATTTCATTTTAAATCGAAAATGTAACACATCGGGTTGCCACTCAGCTAGTCTATATAATAACAGCTGAAGGTAAACAAATGTTAGTTTGTTTGTTAGTCAGCAGACACGGGGACGGGCTAATCTCGTGAACCGAGCATAGCAGGATATCGCAACTTGTACCGATATACGCGGACGGACGAGACGCGTGCACTGGTGCCACCCTCAACTTTCAAAACTTTAAACTTTTTAAATTATTCAATTAAAACCGACGAACTCAAAAGAAGCGGGTAATAGAAACAAATGTCTAAAAAAGCGTACTTACAAAACTCACTTTTGAAATTTTCCTCACTGATCGCCATTGTATCTTAATGTAACTTAAATGCCGAGTTCGTAATTTTTCGACTTATTATTTTACTCACTAATAATTCCAGCAAATTCGTGAAATTTGTTTCTGATTAATGAGGAAGTGATGAGGATTCTTCCGCCACCAATTTTGAATTCATCAGAACTGTCTTTCTATTTTTTTTAAGCAATTTTTGCAAAATGAGATGTAATGTTTACATTCCGCCATGTTGCCAAAAGGAAAATAACCAAATGCCAAAATAGTTGAGAACGAGTCATTTATTTAATAATTGAATTCTGGAAATAATTTTAAAGTACCAGAAATAATTTTAGTTTCAGGAAAGGAGAAGTTAAAACCTATAGAATTTTTTTCTAATAAGGCGAAACTTCACTGCCTACGTCAGTTTTCTTCTGCTATAGATGACGTCATTATCGGGTGGCAGAAAACAGAATCAGTCCCTATGCGTTTGCATGTGTTTTTGGACAATACCTTCATTTTGAGTAAAATAATTTAAGTTTATTTATAAAATTCCTCATATTAGTTGTATGTAACAGGTATTTTAACACTTTTTTTTAATATTTCGCAAGGTTTAAGAGAATATAATGAGAATGATTATTATTATGTTGAGATGTGTAGATATCAGGATAAGTTACTTCAGGCCAGCGTCTTGTATCGTAACTCCAGTCTTCCTCTGTCAATAAATACGGGTCACATACTGAATAGACCTTTCAGGGATGTACCTGAATGTTTAATTTAGTGATATACCTTTGTTTAGATACCGTATCTAAAGACTTTGCGTAATCTGAGAGCATTTTATTCAACAAGCTGTAAGAATGCTCATTGAACGCCATGTTAAATTATGCAATTTTTTGCCACTCCTCGCCAAACAAGAAGTAAAATCTGCAAGAGTTGAGATGTGACATGCTGCGAGACATTGCCCTATTGAATGAGCTTCTTTTTTTGTTTAAAAAGCAAAATTTGAAAATGGAAATTTGAAAGAATTATTTCAAAAGCCAAAAACCAAAATTTGAAAAAGGCAAATTTAAATCATCATTTTGTTTTCTAAAAATTCTAATGTATTTTTAAAAGTGATTAAACAGTTATCAATCTTTAAGAAATAAAACCATTTCATTTTAAATCGAAAATGCAACACATCGGGTTGCCACTCAGCTAGTACCTTTTAATTTATTGCTCAGTTTTCTTTTCTCTCCCTGTCACGGTACAAATCTGATGTTTCAGCGTACTTTACCGTATTTTTAGGACCATAAGACGCACCCTTTTACATAAAAATATAAACTTAAAATTAGGGTGTGTCTTATGGTCAGAAGGTAACATTAAAATGAAATGAATATTTTATTAAATATATTACATATATTTATTGTATATATTATACATATTTTGTATACATGGTCATTTTAATTAAGCTGACGGTACTCAGAGCCACCTGTAGCGCGATATATCAGCCGGAATTCACCAATATTTATAGAGGGACTAAGCACGACATGGGAAAGAGTTTTCATGAAAAAAAAGTTCCCAAAATCGCCGATAGGGGAAGATATGGCGTTGTTGTTGTCGTCTGCGCACCCGAGAACTTGCATAAAAAGCAAATAAAACATCAAAAGGCAGATTCATGACTACGTAGTCGACAGCAGCGCCAGTATTTTGGGCTATAAAGGATCCTTAGACCCATTATCAATTTTGGTGGAATACCGGTTGATAGATCGTGCTACAGATGGCTCTGAGTCGTGTCAGTTTAATAAAAATCACTCTGTACATTATTTATTATATTTATTTTTATGCATATTATTATATATATATATCTTATCTTTATTAAGTAAAAAATTTAAAATATCTTTATATACCTAACAAAATATAAAAGTTCTTTTCTAAAAATCCTCCCTTAAATTTGAGGTGCGTCTTATTGTCCGAAATATACAGTATTTTTCCCTGGTTATGGCTTTTTTATTCATTCAATTTTGCAAAAGTTTTTACCTCCACAGTGAAATTGCTTTCTAGAAAAAAGAAACTTGCGCCTACTACGCCAATGCATTTAACGGTATATTTTCAAATGCATATAGACTTAACTCGCCCATCCACGTTACTGAAAATTACTGCATGCGTGAAGTGTACTGATGCACAATACTGAATCAGGTGCCGCTCCAATCCAGAGATTTTTTTTTTTTTGGGGGGGGGGGGGGGCAACGTCAGCTCTTAGGGTTAGATATATATATATATATATATATATATATATATATATATATATATATATATATATATATATAAGAAATTGACATCGTCTCATTTTAAATTTAAACTCATTAGTATTAGGTCTACGATTATATAATTTTAGGCTATAATAAAAAACATACTCCTGGCATTTTTGGGAGGGGCAATTACCCCTATTGCCCCCCCCCATTGGAGCCGCCAATGTACTGTATGAATTGTAGATGGTATAAGTTACCGTGTCCTGTCACTAACGCTTCTGGCACAGAGTCTATTAACGACTCCCTCCCACATTGTGTTAATAGAATAGAACTGTTTTATAAAACGCACTTTTTATGGAACACACCCTGATTAGGGTGTCCCAAATGCAAAGATCAGCCCTCTCCAACATACTCAGGAATCATGGACCTAGTTTCCCTGTTCACCAGCATACTTGATAATCTATCCAGTATGCTGTAAAATTGCTAAACTAGGTCAAATCAACATATGTAAATTTTTATAAATTATGAAGACAAATTATTAAGAAATCTTCCCGATGCACCGTGAAAAAATTATGCTTGTTTATCAGATATACCAATAAATATTTAAATTTTGCAGCTTAATTTTTTAAAGAAAAACTTGAAATTATTTAAAGATTTTTTTTATGCACAGTGATCAGAACAAAAAAACGTCATTATAAAACGTGTCAGATATCCTGTTCCGTACACCTTTTAAAAATATTTCAGTTTAGTAATATTGTAGGTACTGCCGAGGTTGAGACTCTGTGCTACTTTTGTTGATAGTTTGTCAGTGCCTTTTATTATTCATTATATTTAGTTTTGTTACGTTTTTTATAACGTTATAACGGGGAGAGTTAAATTAAAATAATTTATTAAGATTGTTAAGCTTACATACACTCTTAAAGGTGTTTAAAAAAAAGTTACTTGAAACCTATTAATTCACTTGCGTCGTGGTTAGCACCTTTTAAGGATGTGGGTTATAATAAGCAATAACCCATTAAAATACTATGTCTGGCTCGCTGCTGATGCCCCTGCTGTAGAGGGCTGAATCATGAAAATTAATTTAAATTTACTTGAAAATAGTTCACTGAAAAGAAAGCTGAAATAAAAATTACCTAAAAGGAACGAAGAAAACTACGAGGCAACTGAACGACATGACAAAATTTATACTAAAATTAACATAATTTATTTGAACGTCATTCGACCATATATTTTACACTGGCTATAGGCAGCTTACACTCTGAGGATTTACTCTCCTCTAATTCTCATCAACATCACCTTTCACAATATAATTTAATTTAAACAAGTTCGCGTAAGTGGCTGGTAACCAAAAATTTTAATTCATTGATAATTAAGTTAAATAAAATAAAAAATTTTAAGAAAAAAACAAGTTTAAAGCTGCAGCGAATAAATAAAAAAAAGGGGGACGGTACCGTCTTCAATAGCAGAATTTAAAAGGGAATGGGCCAGCAGGTCTTTCTTCTCCTCCTCAGACATCTAGGGCACGCTCGGGCTAAAATCGAATCATCTCCAGATCCATCTTGCATCTCTCGGCTAGTCGAGTTGAAGGCTCCCCACTTTTCCAAGTCCCCGGTCGAGAGCCAGAGCCCGCCGAAAAAAAAATCACTCCCCCCTCAAAATTTCTCCATTCCATGACCCTCTTACCCCTTTGTATGGCTACTCGTGGGTAAAAATGAGTGCGTCTTCGCTCCTTGATTTTAACAGGGAAATTCGGACCAACAGAATTTGAGGGGCTTGAATTATAATTTGATAGGCAGTATAGTATTTTATTTTCAACCTTTGATCTTGCATCAAATCAGGATTTATTTTCTTTTATTTTAAACTCTGGAACTAACTCGGCGTTTGGCGATCTCAGGCGTATCCATGCGCGTCTGCAGGTGTTTTCGTGACGGAGCGCTGAGTTGCGCGTAAAACCATTTCAATGTCTGTTTTCGAGATGTCCCTTGAAATGGATACTCTTGCTAATCCCCTTATCCGGTGTAGAGTCTGGGAATGTGCAGAAATGGCGAAGATCTCGTTACATTGCCTACCAGCCCAGCTTACACAAGGGTTTGGGTTCATTATACAAAATTTACTATTAATTGAAAAAACAAAAAATAAAACACTCTAAAATTAATAATTAACTAGCCACTAAAAAAAACTAATAAAAACAATATACCAGCCAGTTTAACAAGTAAAAGAATATAATGCACATAAATGTTACAGTCATATTTAGTTATTTAATTATAAATTATTAGTAAAATTAAGGAATCAAATATTATTGCTAGCCGTGATCCAATATTTTAATATACTCTCATGCTACCTCCCATTATCAAAAAAATTGCGCACCTTTTTCTAATAATCTTCAGTAATAATCAAGCAATTAAAAATTGGATCGCCGCTAGTTGGAACAAGTTGAGTAGAGGCTTACAGAGTTTCAACAATGCAAATATATTTAAAACAGACATTACCACGAGCGTTATGTATTAATTATATGCTATCATCTTAATTATTAAGTGTATTTTACCGACATCACAGTTTATTAATAACTATTTACATCAATAATATTCTAGTTAATATTGCACTGCTGAAATTGAGTTCTAAAAACGTTTTTATTTTGGATTCCATTATATTTTTATTGATAATTTTTCAATGCCTCCTGTCATTCATTATGTATTTCTTACACTGTTTAGATCTGTGTTTAAAGCCTGTCTTTGGAATTAGCTTCAGTTTATTCAAAGGATATGGCTTACGTTCATAATAATTTTTACCATGTTTTTATTAACTCGCTTTCTTGTGTGTTTGTGTGTGTGAATGAAAAGTTAAATGGAAGTTAACTTCCAATTAACTTTATTTTCTTTCAAGTTGAGGGGATAATTCATCAAAAAATTTTAAAAAGTATTTATTAATACATAGAATTGTCAAGTTTATATGATTCAACAGAAAATTTAAAAACATGGTATATAAAAAATTATTTTTATCTTGTAATTATTTACCATGCTTTTATTAACTCGCTTTCTTGCTTGTGTGCTTGTGTGTTTGTGTGTTTGTCCGGTACAAATCTTGCAATCGATTCTTAACTAACTTCCCGATTACCTAGACATTTGAAACTTTTAGAATAGCTCAGAACACGATGACAATGCATTATTTTAATACTTTTAGCCATATTTAAGCAGAATTGAAATCTTTTTAAGTTATTTTTGTTTTGTAGACTGGTGCAGCCATCTATCGGCCGTGACAGGAATGAAAAGTTAAACGCAAGTTAACTTCCAATTAACTTTATTTTCTTTTAAGTTGATGGGATAATTCATCAAAAAATTTTAAAAAGAATTTATTAATGCATAATTGTCAAGCTTATATGATTTAACAGAAAATTTAAAAACATGGTATATAAAAAGTTCTTTTTATCTTGTAATTATTTACCATGCTTTTATTAACTCGCTTTCTTGCTTGTGTGCTTGTGTGTTTGTGTGTTTGTCCGGTACAAATCTTGCAATCGATTCCTAACTAACTTCCCGATTACCTAGACATTTGAAACTTTTAGAATAGCTCAGAACACGATGACAATGCATTATTTTAATACTTTTAGCCATCTTTAAGTACATTTGAATTCTTTTCAGTTAATTTTGTTTTGTCGAATGGGGTAGCTATCTATCGACCGGGACGGGAACGAAAAGTTAAACGCAAGTTAACTTCCAGTTCTCGAGCTAAAGGATTGATTACGCATTTGATACCTCTTTATTACGCATTTGATCATTTTCTTTCAAGTTGATGGGATAATTCATCAAAAAATTTTTAAAAAGTATTTATTAATACATAGAATTGTCAAGTTTATATGATTCAACAGAAAATTTAAAAACATGGTATATAAAAAGTTTTTTTTATCTTGTAATTATTAGAAACTATAGTTTATATCATTTCAGAAGAGATAGTAAGAGGATATCTTCTCGCATGCCAGATGCGATAAGGATGATGTGTTAAAGCCACTTGTGATCTTTATATATAAACTAATCATTTAGTAATAAAGTTAGTCACTTTATATGATCTTTATATGTATAGTGATCTTTATATGTAAATTAATCAGTTTGTAATCAGTTAGTTACTTTCTAGCACGGTTTGTCCTTTAAGAGTGGTTGTACAATCATTACCTTGAATAAATGTTTAATAAGGTTTAACTATCGTCGTTAGAAGTTCACTGTCCCATACAAATAATTGACACTCTTGCACCCATATAAATTTATTCTATCATAGATATTTGCTAACCTCATAACTTTTTAAAATCAGGTGGAAAACGTACTAGAAGCATAAGGAATAAGAAATCAAACTTAAAATCATTAATATAACTACACAATAGGACGTATCGAAATAATCGAAATTTCTTAGATCTTTTTGTGGTAGTGCGGGAAAGTTGTGAACTCCCATCATTAAAAAGTGTGCGGAATCTTAATACTCTGGGTTGATATCTTTTGTCACCTCAATGGGCCGAAAGTTCCGAAAATCGGACTAAAAATTATTAAAATACAAAAATTAATAAATAATTACATATTCCGTTGATCGGCTTACGGTAGTGCTTAAAATTTACTATTCTTTAACACCAACAAGTATAAAAAATTTTAGAATAATAGGTTGATTATCTTCTGTCGCCTCACCGGTACCGATTTTTGGAAATTTTGTTTCCTTTTCGTACTTTTATGTTTAACTGTTTAATGCTTGCCCAAGCGATACAAACTGGATTTGGCACGCTGTGGAAAAAAGCAAGACTACTCTGGAAAATGTAGAGAGCTTTAAAATGGAAGCAAAAAAGAAAAATCTATTTGACATATCTTCCTGTAAATGCATGATTTTTAAGAAGTCTATCTGTCCGAAAGAAAGCAAAGTTCATGTTAACGAGCAGGCTTTCCTCTTTGACCAAAGAACGGAAAGAAAAATGTTCTTTGGAAGTGTTGATGTTCCAGAAACAAAAAGGTTCAAGAAACGTCAAATGCGAAAGGAACAGGATACTATTCGATCAGCAAAACAGGCGTCTCCTGCTTCTGCTTCAATCCAGACATTGATCCCACCACCCTAAGTTCAGAAATACATTTACGACATTTGCACTGCCATTAGTTCTGGAATTTGTTGTTCAGATCTAGCTAACCGGGAACCGGGAACGTTGAACTTGGCCCACTGGCTAACAACTGCCAATCGAATACTGGGGTTTTATTTATCTACATTAGCCCCATCAAATGAGTTGCTAACTTTGTATTCATTCTAAGAGTCTACGCATCCTCATGGTTCCGAATTAAGATTCATTATTCCATAAAGGACGGTGCTAAACACCTGTGGCATTTCATCAGTTCATCTCGGTACTTGCCTAAGAAGTATCGTGACGCAATCGAACCAGTTATTTCTCGCAACGCTTACTTTGCGGCTCCAAAAAACATGCTTTTGGCCATGTTAACTGGATGAGAAATGCCATATTAGGACCCTTGCAGCTCGGTGGATTATCAAGTCAAGCGAAATTAGCCCAGGTGGAAATTCTGTTTGCAGATTCGTTAACTTTGCAGCTGCAGACTATGTAGATCACATTGACTGGCAAGCTTGTTATGTGACATCGTCTCTCTAGTTCTCATAGAGATCAGTTCTCAAGAACTTCTGAAGATGATACAGGACGGTATGCCAATGGACTGCTGGGACTTTATTAAATTTCCTTCACACACAAAAGCAGTTGAGCGGTTTGTGAAACTAGTCACCGCAGCCAGTACCGGCCTTGTATATAAAGGAACCTGGGTGCAAGAAATCGTTTGAGGCCCTAAATTTTTTGTAGAGTAAAAAAAATTACAAACACGAACATATATTACTAATGCATGTTTATTTAACGCGTGATTTTGTTTTTGCTAATACATTAATTACTTCAGAAAAATTACAATATTTTTGCAATTTCTTTTTTCGATGCTTAATATAGCAAGTGCATTTAAGCGTTCTGCACACATGCTTGACCGAAGATAATTCTTTATTAATTTTAATTTGCTGAAAGAGCGCTCAGCACTTTCTATAGTAACTGGCAACGTAAAGAAAAGTTTTAATACAGTTAATACATTTAGAAATAATTCATTATAATTATTATTTAGTATGTATTGCAATATATCTTGTGCGTTATTTACATCCCTTTCATTGAAAATCAATTAATGTGCAAGAGTACGTCATTTTAGTTCTTGATCATGTTTGGCCCCATCAATCGCGGGGCCCCGATGCATAGCATTCGCCGCACACCCCAGATGGCCGGCCCTGACTGCAGCGTCCATAAAACAGTTGGGTCGCAGAACAGGAATGCATTTATTAGAGCAACACTAGAATCCAGAAAACACATGTCAAAATTTCGGACCAAAAATGATTACAAGAAGTAATACTTTTGTTATTTGTATGTTTGAAAGATAAAATAAAGTTTCTGTTCGCATTAAAATGAGGTAGGTGTGACGTGTATTCAGTTAAAATTTGGCCTTCATTTTACAAAATTTGGCAGAAGATTATGTAAAGATTATGTATAGACCTATAATTCTAAATTTTTTTATAGTTGTTGTTGTTAAAAAATAGTAACTTTTAAGCACTACTCCAAAACCGATCAACGAAATCTGTGATTATTTATTAATTTTTGTGTTTTAATAATTTTTTACCGATTTTTGGAACTTTCGGCCCATTGAGACGACAGAAGTTATCAACCCAGAGTTTTAAGATTCCGCACAATTTTTAATGATGGGAGTTCACAACTTTTCCGCACTACCACAAAAAGATCTAAGAAATTTCGATTATTTCGATACTCTCTACTACACAACCCTAGAAATAATTTAACGTTGCATAAAATGAGCTTATTTCGCTGTATAAAAACCCAAAAGAAAGTAAACATGTACTATTTGATTTCGAAAACTCTGTAACATAAACAGTTTTAAAAAATATTTTATCTCAGTAAATCAAACGTTTTCCTCTTTCGTACGGTAGTCATTTCCTGTACCTGAATATTCTCCTTTTTTTGTCATTTAATTAAATGGAGTTTCTTTCAATGTTGCAGAAAGAATGAATAGAGAATGGACTAGCCTTGGAACACGTCTGCTGTTTCCATCGAATGTGATGGCCTTTTACAGAAGGTTAATCTATGCATATCTATGCTCCTTAGGTCTGAAATTGAAATGCATACCAAGTTAGTTTCATGTTTAATAGGGTTTTTTTTGTTTTAACTATACAGTATTTCAGATAAGGTTAATTTCTTTATAGTAACATTGAGCGGTGTTTTTCTAAAGGTTAAATTGGGTTAACCAACTCGGAACAGTTATTTTTTAATACATATCTAGCGTCTAATTATATTTTTTTATACTTTTTAAAATGACCTTCTAGTTTATTGAAATGAGGTGCTAGTTGAAGAAAAATTATCATTTAATGCACATATTTTTTTCTTAAAAATACAAAAATATTTTAATATTCACACAAAATATCAATCAAATATACAATTTTATAAAAATGTATGAAAAATAATAAAAAGGCATAAAATATATTAAAATAAAATAAAATTCTATAGTTAAAAGTAGTAAAATTTTTCCGATTTTATAAACTGAACCTGAATTAAAACCATATTCTATGTGAAATGGATCAATACTTTGATTCTCGTTGAATTTAAAAAAATATGAACGGTTGGGTAAAGTACCTCAATACTTGCAAGTTAAAGTCAAAACTAATAAAAGCGTATAAATTATAATAATGTAAAAGCAGTGTTATAATAATGCATTATTTAAAACAGTGTTTCCCAACCATTTTAGGATCGCGATCCCCTTCAATGGTTTTCACGGATCTTGTGACCCCCCCCCCCCCCCAATAACATCCTGTATATTTTCACAAATAAAGTCTTTTAAGATATAAAGAAAAACATTAAACTAAATTTTAGAAAATTAGATTTTAGAAAATTAGAAAAGAAAAATTACATTTAATTTAACAATAAGTCAGTAAATGAAATCATTTTTATGTGATAGCTGTCCTTGCAACTGCATACCCAGCTTCGAAATTCGTAGTTCGGTGTTTGATAAAGCTTGCCTCATATCATCTTTGACACTTAGTCGATTTCGCAACTTCGTTTTGATGTGGACAAGAGTTGCAAAACCACTCTCACATAGACACGTTTTGGAAAATGGCACCAAAATACGAAAGCAGGTTTGGATACTTGTGGGTAGGATGGATGCATAACAGACAGAACTGAATGAGAGATTTTTCTCTAAATAATTCCCGTATCGATTAATCATTCCGAAGATCCTAAAATTCATCTTGTATTTCATCGGGAATTTTAATCACTTTTAGAGAAGAAGAGAAAGGGTTTTCTGAAAGTGCTGATTCTTCTTTGAGCTTGAATTGCAAAACCTTTTCTGATGTGTTCAGATTGTTTTGTCACTAGGTGACGTTTCATTTTCGAAGGTTTCATAGATTCTTCACTGAGGACAACACTGCACAAAACACACTGTGGCTTCTAAATGTCATTGCTAACTACGGTGGTAAAACCAAATTTCAAATACTCATCTCATTATTTGAGTTTTTTCTCCATGGTAATTAACTTATGAAAAGCAGAAATACAATAAGACTTCTACTCTATAAAAATATTTAAATTTCCAAATAATAATAAATTTGTCGCCTAGTAAAGCTTCCTCAGTCAAAGATGTGTAAAATCAAGAGCAGAATATAACATGAAGAAGAAAAACAATCACCTTCTGTATTGATTCAGATTTTTACTTCTTTTTAAAGCGGAGGCACTTATCCTCAAACATTCGCCTATACTAGGCCGCAGTTTAGTGTCCACTTTATTACGGGGGCACCATTTGGGCGGAGAGTATTACCCCCTATAAAGGGATGACACAAACGGGAGGTATTTTTCGCTGCGCGACGCTGGGATTCGATCCGAGCACCCTCAGCACCGAAAACCAGCGCGCTGTACCACAGGGCCGCCACAAGCCCCTTAATCAAAAATAATGATTCAGATTATATAGCAGTAAAAATATAAAAACTCTTACCTAAATAAAGTTGCTTAATTTAACAGGGGAAACCACAATAATAATAATGCCCAAAGGTGCAGCACAGACTGGTGAAAGACAAACTGGAGTTTAGAAGATTTTTACTGCGCGCAGGAAGTAACCACGATTTTTATTTACCGCCAAAGGCAATAGATCTCTAACGAACCGAGTTTGCGCTTTTAACAATGCCTATTTAAAATTGTCAAACGTGGTTATTGGTCGACCGCAGCCTCCAAGACTGAAATGAACGCTACCCAGTCACTTATTCAACAGATAATCAAAATTAGTTTTGGTTCTAGTTTCAGCATTCTTCTGATATATTATTCTGTTATTATGTCTAGTTAGAGAGCATATGTAAGCGTTGCGTTTATAAACAGCGTGTTTTTAGCATTATTTTCCGGATTATAACTTGTGCATAGCAGATAATTGATACCTTTAAGATATTCATCATTATCTCACCCAACAATGGTAACTAAATATTAGAAAGCATTTTCGGTGAAATGCGCTAAATAGTTACTTTAATTCAATAAAGCCTTCACGACCCCCTAGAAAACACTTCGCGACCCTCCCTGAAGTCGCGACCCACAGGTTGGGAATCACTGATTTAAAATCATTAAAAAAAACTTATTCCAAAGGAACCCTTTTTTCAAATAAAAATTTCTGTCACTGTTTTGCCGTGAGCTATTATAAACGTGAGGGTAAAGGTTTGTTTATTTATAAACTTAAATATCATGCTATTCGTGATGATTAGAACAATAAAAATGATAGCTGGGAGAAATGGAAGCTAAAGTGTCGACATCTGTATTATATAACTTTTTTAGTTTGTACAGTTTTCAGTATCATTTCTTTAAATGCACGAATTATCTATCTTACTTGGGGGTGTTTCATGCAGGAGCGCCCTCCTTGGTAACCACAATAAAAATGAGGGTGCCTGCTAGTTTCGAATGCATTTGTGAATCGTCCATGGAGATAATCCCTTCTAATGATCATCGGCCTGTTGACGAACTATTTTTAGTTCGAAACAAGTCTCCTCCCTTGTTTTACACTGCGCACATGAAGAAGCTATGTGTTCCTGTTATGCGTTTTCTCCAAGCTTCGTATAAATATTATATTATGAAGTTACAGATGGTCAGAAACCTCTAGGTCACTAACTTTTCACAAGTCATGAAGAACTCAATCTAATTTCAGTACTATTTATACAATGAAATGAAGCCTCATTTCAAAATAACAGAAGTATATATTTTAATCCATTCCAGGTATACATAATTCAGTTACCCGATTCTTGAATTCATCCCTATTTTGTGAACAAACTTTTCATCACAAGGCTGATTTTGATGGAAACCATTTCGGCTGATTTGCCATCTCACAAAATTTCGAACGTTTTCCAGTTTTTTTCCAGTTTTGAAATGCATTATATCGCAATAGTTGTATGTTATGTTTCCTTTATGAGTGTTTATGTATATGGGATTGTATGCATAGACTTAGTATAACGTAATTGAAATTGAAATTGCACTGTGATAAATGCATAGGAAATTTACTCTATTCAGTTATTTATTATAAATTGCTTGTAATGTTATCAAGAACTCTGAAATGTAATCGTACCTTGTGCATTTAGAAATTCAATTATCCACCAGAAAATTTCCTTTTCTGATCTATTTGATTTGCATTCTAATATATTGTAAGATATGCAAGCTTTGTTATATATGTTTCATGGTATTACTTATGTTATTATATTGTTTATTTGGTGCTGTTATGTAATGTACAGTGTACTATACAAGAAAAAAAGAAAAAGATAAGAAAGGGAAAAAAAGAAAAAGTTTACTTGAATACAGGAATGCTTTTGCAACCAGGTTATTGCCCCCCCCCCAAAAAAAAGGCCTAAATTTGTTTATTTTGGTTAAATTGGATTACTTTGGTGCCGTTGGAGGTTCGTTTTTTTGTTACTTTCGTTGCTCTGATTCCCGTGGCGATCGGGATTTCAGTAGCTAACTTACCCGTACAAGCTTATAGCTCTGGACGGGTTATTTTTTAACTTACCCGAGTATCTTTTTCATTCTTTAAAAGAAGAGCAAATAATAATTTAAAATTTGAATGATTCGAAGAAAAAGTGTGGTGTACTGTGGACAAAATTTCTAAAATGAGTGAGCCTGCAGAGTTAAAAAAAAATTCTATGTTACGAAGTACAGTTTAAAAAAATTCTTCCAAGTTTATAATCACTGAACTTTTTTTTCTATTGGTTACCATTGAGTTAACCAAATCCGATATCGCTACCAGCGATATCCACCAGCCTGATGGGGATGGTGGACTACTTTCAAATTACCGAAAATCAAACAAAACTTAGAATTTTTTGGGGTGTATTAATATTTTAAAAATATGTAAATTTTGGAATAAAATGTATTTAAAATATGTAATGAAAAGTAAAATGAAAACTTGGTAGCTTTAGAAAAGTAAATATTAAAGGTAGGTGAAAAAAATATCTTTTAAATGGCTTTTTATCAAAATGAGTCATTTCCAGTTTTTGAAATGCTCCTTGCGTCTCAGTTTTTGACGAAATTTTATAAAATTTATAATAAAGACTCCTCTTGTGCATTAAAATAAAGTTATGTATCCATTTCAGGTTTCGATACCATTAAGGTTATCGAAGTTTAACTTAAGTGTAGAAAAGTACAAAAATTTCACGAAAATTCAGAGTACAAGCATAAAAATATTTCCTAAAAATTAACTCTTTAACGAAAGCACAAAATAATACATAGCTCTGTTAAAAATGTATTTATAAGCAATATAAATGCAAATTTAAACGGGGGAGTAAAAAATTGAATCTCAAGGAGCATTTTAACAAAACATAGTAAATATTTCAATTTTTAAAATATAATATTTCAAAAATATTTATAAAACTTTACAAGGTGTTTGATATAGTTATACTTTAATGAACATAGATGCAAAATTTCCTATCTCTGAGGTAAAGATTTCAAAAACTGCTTTGTAATGTCCACCATCTCCTTAAATCTTGTATTTTTGATCTTCCGAGACGCCAGCCAATGCCTTATAGACAGACAAACTTGGAAATTTTATCAATAAGATCATTGGTCATACTACTTATAAGTCAAATTATTGAAGTCTTAATTATCATTTAATAATTTTCTTTAACCATCTTTCTCTATAATTATTTAATTAATTTAATTATTTTATCTCGTCCTGGTTTTAAAAAGAGGTCACATGGTGAAAGCAAGTTGCATACCCAATTATCTTTCAATGGGTGAATTTGACGTCCTTTTTTAACGACCTTGGTGATAAGATGTACACTAAATGTGATGTACACTGTTCTTTTAATTGCGACGAAAGGAAAGATTTTGCATAGGATTCTCCTCAACCAATGTAATTTTAAAATTGTTTTTATGTTCTTAGCGGTAACCTTTTCTTACAAACGCTTCGAAGTGATTTAAATCACCGCAATCAATGCTCGTCGTTGCATTTGTAAAAGCAAGACCTGCCAAACTCCCATCACATTTTGACTTGGAACTGACACAACGCGTGACACAGCAACAAAAAGCTGATTAAAAGACGATAAGTCCGTAGCTGACTGATGTTCTACCAAGGCCAAATTCGAGGGCCGTCTAAAACAAAACATGCTCCGCGAAAGGAACGAGTTCTGACGCATAAATAGTCAGGTGACTCTCGAACGTCCCTAAAGAATATGAATTATGTTTGTTAACAATGCTGGGTTGACGTCAGGAAATCTTGTTATCAAAAACAGTCGCATATCTTGGCTATACTTAGGCAATCCTAGCAAAGTGAAAGTAACCTGATTGACAGTTCACAGTCACATGTTCAGCTCTAACATCGGCCTCGTCACCTTTTCAGCTCAACTATCAAAATTTTTTCGGGTTTAGTAAATTAAAAGAAGTTTCAGTGACAGATTTAAGTGTTTTTAGGTTTCAGATCACTATAGATCATGGGTTCTCATCTTGTAGATTTCGAACCCGTGGGGTGGCAAAGTGTTTTCTACGGGCTCACCCCAGTTTTATTGCATTAAAACAACTTTTTAGCGCGTTTTACTGAAAAAATACGTCAATATTTATTGACTGAAAAAATATTTCAGGTAGTCGCTTCTAACGAAACTACTGCGGGTTGTTAACGTAGGATTACTTATCGTTGCTTACGTCTTTTTTTTTCTTTTTTTTTTTTTGGACGCATTTTGGTACTTTTATCTTTAACTGTTTACTGCTATTGGGTTTGGCGCGCTGCCAAAATTATAGCTCGCGACGGACTCTTTCTGGAGGACCGTTATTGAGGAACGTAAATCCTACATTAAAATACGTCAATATTTATTATATGAGACTGTATGGCAGTGATGTTTTTTAAAGGAAAAAAAGTCTCATTCAAAGATCAAACTCATTTTGTTAGAAATCTACAGCTTTTATTTGGTGATAAATGAAATTCGCGGTTACTTACCACGTACAATACATAAATTCTGAAAGTCAGTTTGCCTTTCCTCAGGATGTGCTGTCACTTTTGGCATTTCTAAAGTTTCCCTAAAGGAGCAAATAAATTTTAATTACGTAAGGGATTTTATATTTTTATTGTTGTATAAATATGAATCAATGCGGTAGGTGCATTATTTTTTTCAGAATCTGTTCTTTTCTGTTCTGATTTTACACACTTATGACCAAGAAATGAATATTTCTTAATGTTCTCCATCTCATGCAAATTTCCTTTTTGTTAAATTAAACATTTCGTTGGAATTAAATTATGAGAAATGCATTTTAGTGTTTATATTGTTGTTTTATTATTGCTTTTATTGCTTTTATTATTGTTTTTATTGTTGTTTTATTGTTTTTGTTTTATTGTAATTTTTATTGTTGAATAAATCTAAATCAACGCGGTAGGTGCATTATTTTTCTTGAAATTCTGTTCTGTTCTTGCTTTTACACGCCTTTGACTGACGAATGAATATTTCATAATGTTCTCCATTTCTTACAAATTTCTTTTTTGTCAAATTATAAATTTCGTTGGAATTAAATTATGAGAAATACATTTTGGTGTCTATATTGTTGTTTTATTATTGTTTTTATTGTTGTTTTTATTGTAATTTTTATTGTTGAATAAATCTGAATCAATGTGGTAGGTGCATTATTTTTCCTGAAATTATGTTCTTCCTTTTACACGCCTTTTACTGAGGAATGAATATTTCTTAATGTTCTCCATTTCTCACAAATTTCCTTTTTGTCAAATTAAACATTTCGTTAGAATTAAATTATGAGAAATTCATTTTAGTGTTTATATTGTTATTTTATTATTGTTTTTATTGTAATTTTTATTATTTTTTATTGTAATTTTTATTGTTTTTTATTGTAATTTTTATTGCTGCATAAATCTGAATCAATGCGGTAGGTACATTATTTTTCTTGAGATTCTGTTCTATTCTGTTCTTGCTTTTACACACCTTTGACTGAGGAATGAATATTTTTTATAATGTCCTGCATTTCTTACAAATTTTCTCTTTTGTTAAATTTAGCATTTCGTTGAAATTAAATTAAGAGAAATGCGTTTTAGTGTTTTTTCTTTATGACTACTGACTTTTTCAGGAAAATAGGCAATAAGGTAAGGGAGGGGGTGAGCAGGATGCGCGGAAATAATTGAAGGGGTTTGCTACAAGAAAAAGTTTGAGAAACACTGCTAATAGGTCAATGAAGTGTGACTATACGCTCAGTGCCTATGCTCAGAAAATTGACCCTAAAATTTATAATGCTTTGAATTATTTTATGAAAGTGCA
The DNA here is from genome assembly GCA_907164885.2 of Dolomedes plantarius. NCBI lineage: Eukaryota > Metazoa > Arthropoda > Arachnida > Araneae > Dolomedidae > Dolomedes > Dolomedes plantarius. The sequence goes on along the minus strand of OU015496.1, from coordinate 162,957,854 downwards.
TAATTTTGCGACTGTATATTTACTAATACTTTGAGTAAAAGTCACTATTTTGGTCTGTCATTTCAACAGGTGAAAGGTGTCACGTCATACGACGTCAATCCCATAAGATCTATACAGACGTTTAGGACTTCTACAGTGGACCGACTGACGGAAAAGATAGTTTGGCGTTATATACATTTTCAGCAGAGTCGCAAGGATTGAAGAACATATTTTTGTTTTAGCTCTATGGTAACTCTGCAGCTATGTACTATAGCAACGCCTTTTCAGAGGCTATCGATTTCTTTATGGCTTCTTAGTTAAATACAGTAAGAAAATAAGCTCTATTGAAGATATTCAAGTGTGTTTAAATAAGAAATTATTTTAACAGGTATATAAGAAAAATTTTTTGTCATCCTTAAAAGGTGTTCTGCAAATAAATTTAGAATAAAAATCATCCGTACTATATCTAACTATTAGTAATTTCATCACATCATAAACTACGCAAGGTAGCTGCCATTTCTTTTGCAATAATATTATATCACTGAAATGGGCAGTAAAAGAATAAAGCAAATTTCGTAAATATCCGACCACGGGTTACCGACCGGATCTATACAGATCTATACCAGATCTGTATAGATCTGTATATACCAGATCTATACAGATCTATACCGGATCTATACCGACCGGATCTATACACAAGACTGGTAGTCTTGTGTCGTGCTTAAGATCTGAAGTCTAGATCTCTGAAGTCAAATACATTGAAATGCTACATTAAATGACATCTCAGCAGAATAAAAAAAATTACACTGTCTACTTATCATAGTGATATAGACTAGTTGAGATAGCTTATATATGATACAAACAATGCGTTGGATTTTTCTGCTTTGTTAACCTCCGACCTTCAGACATCAGCGTATCTAAACAAAGATTTGTCCTTGACAAGATATCCTGCAGATCTGAATAGCTCATTAAAGTTATGTAAATTGTAACATACTACGTAATAGCAATTCATCAAGGGTGGAGAGCCTTTTCTTGAGCACGGGTCCAATAAATTTGAAGACAATATTTATTCACGCGCTGAGGTGAAAGCTACTTTATTTATAGGAAGGACAAACTGTAAATAAAAGACAATTATTATTAGTTTTTTTTGTTGTTGTTCTGTGCTATTAGAAGAAAATTTACTCATATACCGGGTGAGCTAAAAACTTTAAAAATTCATGGAAATGGAAGAAATTTTCATAAAGAAGTGCGGTTTGCAAGAAAGGGCTTACAAGGAAGTCGGATTTTTCTTTTAGCAGCAACAACAAAAAAAAAATATTAGTTAAAAAAGTCACCTGTAGAGGGCGCCGACATACGAAAGATTCAGCGGAATTATGCAAATCAATCTTGCAATAAAAGACCGTGATACAAGAGGATTTCTCATACGCTTTCAGAATGTTGTCATTACACGATCGAACGTTGTTGGTCCAGCTGTTAAGAGTCGCCTTAGTTGTGTCGTACAATGTTCTGGAGATCATGTTGAATAATTGTTATAGCAAGAATAAATGAATGGAACGTACTGTTGTCCTGTTCATTGCATTTCGGGTCATCAGCGCTGACTTTTTTAACTAATTGTTATTTTGCTGCTAAAAAAATCCGACTTCCTTGTGAGCCCTTCCTTGTGAGCAACCCGCAATTCTTTATCATAATTTCTTCTATTTTATGAATTTTTAAAGTTTTTACGAATTTTTGGCTCACCCCTTATAATAGTAGCAATAGTTGTATAAAAGGAAGAATAAAAAATTTAATGTCAGTTACTTATTACTGAGATTTTTGTTGGTAAATACTGGATGACAAATATTTCCTATCAGTATTTTATTCAGTCATTTGAAAGAAAACATTTGCTTAACTAGGATCACCAGTTCATTTATTTCTGGCATTTTGTTTATGAAGCTCATTTCCGAAGATTGATATTCGAAATTTTATAATAAAAAACTTTCGATACTGCTTTAGGTAGTTTTTAGAAGCAAATGAAAGTTCCTGACTTAGAATCCGAAGTACTCACTGTTTGATTTTCGGCATTTTTGCTAATTATGACCGGTAACGGTCGGGCTTCAAAAGTTTCTAGTTTATTTCTAAAATTGTTTCTGTACAGAACTGGATTGGAACCTTATTAGTGTAAACCTACTGTAAGGACTTTGCCTTAAATGAAAGACTGCCAGCCTTTTTGTATTTAATGCTTTAATTGCATTTCTCGACTTAGTACAGGCTATTTACAATATATATATATATATAAAGATTAAATTTGTGGGTTCACAGCATCGACGAGGAAGGTCAGACTTGAGTTGTCGCTGCGCTCATTCAAGTCTATCTAGGCCCGACAGTATCCTCTTGTCTCCGGCTCCAGCGTCACTCTAAATAACTTAATCTCTGACTCACTGTCTTTTCTTAACTCGCATTCGGCGACTTTATATACCATTGCTGAACGTTCTCGAAAGGTCTAGAAAACGCCGCTTTTGTTTATTCAATTATTGTTCCCAGACGACTAGGCGCCTCCGGTCGGGAAATTTTCTTTTGTATCTGACGAACTCTTCCGCGAGCTGTCGGTAGCACTTCCGGTAGCACTTCTCTATGTCGCTGTCTGCCTGCAGCCGTCCAAATCAATTATGTGTACAAACCGCGCGTTGGTTGGTCTTCCCGAAATTTCCACGCACAAAATATTCGCTATTGTAGGGGATCCTTTACACTACTATGGTCATCCAACTATCTCAAAAATTGGCCTCCCAGGTGCAGTCAAAATCCTTTTTAGCGTACAACTTCTGGCAGGTAGGCGATAGGTTCGCCATCTATGTACTACTCTATTGCACAACAGGATAACAATTGTAATACCTCGAGTCCACGACGAGAGGCTTTTTAAGATGCCTTGTACTTAGTATTTAAAAGAAAGCATTAGTAAAATACCATCATTCCTGAACTGGATGAACGCCATAGTGTATTCAAACGAACTAAAGCCTAATTAATAACAGTCGACATTTATCATAGTTCATAGCAGACGTTTTTGTCAATCATACAAGTTCTACAAGAATAATGCGATTCGCTTTAAAAATGAATACACTTCGGGCAGAATTCCATGATGTGAAGGATGAAAATTTTAGCTCCGAGTGTTATCAGCAGTGTGAAATGATCGGCAAATTCTCCTATATTACCCGCAAATGATCTTGCTTGCATGTTCTCATGGCATGCTTAATGTTTCTTCCATAAATAATTAAAGGTAGAAATAAAGATTTCCACAAAATGCAATTTTCGTTTTTCACCAAAGGCAGCACATTTATGTCGATGCATACTACTTGATTTGCTATGAGAAAATTCTACGTTATATTTATGATATTTTAAAATTTCTCTTGCAGGGCTTATGCAGCTGAATGTAAAAATTGACAGCCCAGTGAAATTTTATAAATTTATAAGTACGAGTATCACAGTAGTTTTGTGGAGATAGATGAAGTAAATATGCCGAAATATTTATCTTCACATTCATCTTGTATCAATTTCCATCTTCTTAAATACATCTTTGTATATATATATATATATATATATATATATATATATATATATGAAATAACCATTGATAAATAAACAAATTAAACTATTGATTTTCTTAAAGTATCAAACTAATTTATTAATTGCACATAGGTATAAGAAGTGTAATTTTAATATACTCGTACAGTCAATAAATTCGGGGACTTTATTTACTACAACAAATACACTTACAAAGTCTTCTGAACACAATCACCTTCAAAATAATGTCCTTCCGCAAGTATACACTTCTGCCAGCGTTGATACAGCTTCTGTAAACAGTCCTGGAAACCGTTGCGTGAGAGCTGTCGTAAAGCGGTTGTCGCTGTTACCATTACTTCTTCGGCAAACCGTTTGTCCTTGATGCAATCTTTCAGTTTCAGGAACAGGTAGAAATCGCAAGGAGCGAGGTCTGGGAATTGTGTTTAGCAAGGGCTTGTTGCACCATCAGGGATCGGTGAGCCGGGACATTGTCATGCAACAACATCCACGTGTTGGATTTCCAAACGTGTGGACGTTTACCACGGATTGTCTCCCGGAGACGACGAAGAACCTGTTCATACCATTTTTTGACTATGGTACCTTGTGTTTGACGCAGTTTGTCCTTTCTGGACCTTGCGCCAATAAACTTCAACCAACCAAACAACCACTGCTCCTACCCGTTGGATATTCGCCTCCGTTTGTGGGGTCACTGGCCACCCACTTCGCGGATCATCTGCAACAGCGTCTCTCCCATTTTTAAACAAGCTGTACCATTTGAAAACTTTCGATCTGTACATAGCTTCGTCTCGATACGCTTTTTGCAGTAACCGTTTCTGAACCGTTTGCAGTAACAGTTTCTGAACTTACACTTAAATTGCATAGGGACTGTTACTATTCATCTCAGCGATCCCTAAAACTATGAATTTGACACTAATATCAGTCGTTTTTGATTATTTTTACATGTCACCCCTTCCCACCACCACCCCTTCGGGAGCTAGGGGTATCTTACCCCCACAGTATTCTTTTCCAGATTATAAGTCATATGTATACCAAGTTTGGTTGAAATTGCTCCACGCATTAAACAGTTATGTTGGAAAATACATACATAGATACCTTTTTTTATACCGTATAGCTGAACACCTGCACTTTGCTACGGAGTACATTCAAATTACATGCAATGGTCAATGTATGCAATTGTGCCAAACAAAAAAAAATATATATATATATATACAGTGGCTCCCAAAAGTGTTCGTACACTTACGATTTTCAATGAAATAGGGGGTCTATCCATTGATTAAAATGAATATTTCAGAATGGGTATTTAATAATAAGATCTATAATCTATTCTTAACAAAACTACATGAAATGTCTTGAAAACATAGTAAAACTTTATTTTTAAGAAACCAATAATTCAAAAGTAACAAAAACTTTAACTCACAAAAGTCATCGTACACTTATAAAAAATCTCTACATATTAGTAAATATTCTAATTTTTCGTTAAATTAATATTTAGTAGGATATCCTTTAGCATCCACAACAGCTTTTAAACTTCTGGGAATAGATTGCTTTAGTTCTTTTGTAATTTTTGCATCAATGTTCATCCATGTTCTATTGGGTTTAAATCTGGAGATTGAGGTGATGTTTTCAAAACTTGTGGACAATTATAGAGACACCAGATGCGAACGTTGGGAGCCGTGTGCTTAGGATCATTATCTTGATAAGAAACAAAGTTGTTTCCAATACCCAAATTTTGAGCTGATAATTTTAAATTGTCTCTTAAAATATTTATAAAAACAGCATGATTCATTATGCCATCAATAAATACCAAATTTCCAAGTCCTGGTGCTGACATGCACCCCCCACACAAGGATATCTCCACCGGCATGCTCAACTGTTCCTACTAAGTTCTTGGGATTAAGTTCCGCATTTTTTCTTCTCCATACAATTATACGCCCATCAGCACCAAAAACGTTCATCGGCAAATAAGACATTATTCCAATAGGTTTGGGGCTTATTTATCATTGATAGCGCGAAGGGAAGCCTAAACTTTCTGTTTTTCTCACAAAAAATTTTCTATGGGCAGAACGCCCATGTAATCCAGCTGTTCTGAGAACTCGTCAAAAAATTTCAGGTGAAATTGAAGTAGAAAATGTTTCATTAAATTCTGCAGAAACTTTTACAGCACTCAAACGTGAATTTTTCACAAATTTTCTAATTATAAATCTCTGATCACATTTTGTTAACTTTGCCGGACGGCCTTTTCTTACTTTGTTTTCGATCCAATTTTCTGCTTTAAAGCGTTATTTCACATACTGCACAGTAGAATGGGATAAATTAAGTAATTTAGCAATATTCCGAACTGATTTACCACTACTATGATGAAAAATAATCAATTTTCGAATGCTGTTTGTTGTTTCTTTACGACTACGAGCCATTTCTAAATAATACATAGAATATTACGGAGTAGGCAAGCAAAAATTAAAGCCAAACGATATTTTAAATGCTACCACAAATCAAAAATAAAAATAAAGCGCCAGACGATAATTTTAATTATGAATTTATTTGAAAATATTTCAGTGTACGATGACTTTTGTGAGATAAAGTTTTTGTTACTTTTTGATTACTGGTTTCTTAAAAATAAAGTTTTACTATGTTTTCAAAATATTTCATGTAGTTTTGTTAAGAATAGATTATATATCTTATTATTAAATACCCTTTCTGAAATATTCATTTTAATTAATGGATAGACCCCTATTTCATTGAAATTCGTAAGTGTACGAACACTTTTGGGAGCCACTGTATATACAGAGGCTGTTCGCACATTTTTAGACGATTTTAAAGCGGTAATAAAAGCGGATTGTAAGCGGTAATAAAAAATCATATGCTGCAAAAGAAATAATTGCAATTGTACTATGTTTTTAAAAGTCAAAATTATCGTCTGCGGCTTGAAAGTTTTCTTTTTATTCAAAATGGCGTTTTTAACAAAGCAGTGGTTCGAAGGCTACATTTATGCTCTTTCCGAAGAGAAATATGCATACTACGTTATCCAAAAACGATGTGAGAGTCATGGTTTTGTGATATCAAAATCGTCGATAGGTAATATCGTCAACAAGAAAGAAAAAAAACGTCAAATTGGAGCCTCAAGTGGGACATAAATTCCAAACAAGTATCCAAGGAAAAAACGGGCATCTTCGACTGTTGCAAAGGTACGTTGTTTAATGTTAAAAGAAAATACCCCTAGTCAAAGGACAGTTGCAAAATCATTAAAATCCTCGGTGTCCACTGTAAACAAAATGATAAACGTTGATTTAAATCTTAAGAAAGCGAAAAAACGCAATGTGCATCATCTTCTTCCAAATCATATCGCTGAACGCAGGACACGCTGCAGAATTCTATATGAGAAACACTTATCCAAAGAAAAATGGAAAACAATTGTCACAATAGATGAATCATGGGTGTATTTAAATGATTGCAACAAAAAAAGAGCCATTTATTATCATAAAAGGGGAGAAAAAAATTTAAGTACATGGTTCAAAGAATCGAAAGAAAGTTTTTCTAAGGAATTCATAATTGTTGCTGGTTTTTCTTATAATGGCAGTTAAAAATAAAGAGAGTGGAAAAAGATGTCAAGATTAACTCCAAATACTATCAGGAACATATTTTATCGCCAATTTTTCTGAATGAAATACCATCGCTTTACCCACAGTGCCATCAATCTGTGAGACTCCATCAGGACAAAGCTAGCAGTCACAAATCAAAATCCACTGTAAATTTCCTAAAAGAAATGGAACAAAAAACTGGTATCAAGGCCATACCCTTCACTGATATCTCTACTAAATCTCCCGATGTATCACCTATGGATTTTTGTGCTTTCGGACTTTTAAAATCTGCATTATCCAAACGTCGTCCCAAAACCCTTACAGGACTCTGGAAAGCTGTTCAGGAGGAAAGGGATAGAATACCTCTTCTGACACTTCAAAAGGCATTATTATCCTGGAAATTGCGGTGTCGAAAGATAGTTCAGAATAAGGGATGTCAAATAGAACATTTAAAACACAACAATTTTATGTAATTTAGTTTTGTGAATACAATATACATCGTCTAAAAAATGTGTGAACAGCCTCTGTATTTATAATAAATACGACGTTCAATGTATACAACTGACGTAATATATATATATATATATATATATATATATATATATATTTATAAAAAAATTGTAAGGGATATTTTAAAGACAAAATAATGTAGATGAAAATATTCAAATTAAATCTAATAGGACATACTAAAGTATATAGTAGTGTTAATATAGTACAGTGTGAGGAACATATCTTTTACTGTATTTTAATATTTTTTTTGGATAATGTCCAATCGTCTGCTGCATTACGAAGAAAACAAATATTTTTTTGTCTATTTCGCTGTTATGCACGTGACGATAAATTTGTTTACAGTACCAGAAAAGAAATCACGTTATCAGCATTTAATAAATTAAATTCTAAAAATTAATGTTTGAAAATTCACCAAATATCAGAAAATGAATGTAAAGATTCGAAAAAGACTTCATTTTAAAGGAATTTTTATAATCTTTCTCGTGATATAAATTTTATAACCCTCATATTGTTATTTTAAATGCAAACTTTAAAAAAGTCACTAAAATAGCTTAAAAATTTAATTTTAAAAAAATCTAAGAAGAATTTTTCAAAAATATTTCTTAGTGCACCCCTACACCAGAAGAAGAATCGCCATGCAAAATTTCAGCCCTTTAGGTCCAGCGGTTTGGTCTGTGCGTTGTATGTCAGTCAGTGAGTCAGTCAGTTACGACACTGTTTTAGTATATATTTAGATTACTTTGTAACCCGCCGAGTAGAACCACTCGGTGCGGCAACTTTGTGACACATTTTATCCTTAGTTACTAAATGGCAATTAAAGATCCGGGTTGGCGCAATACATTACTACGTAAGAAAAGGATGTACCAATGTTTCGCAACTGTTCGTTTTGGGCTGTTTTTAAAACGGGTCGGCTGACACAGGATAAAACTTAAAATCCGTCACAAAGTATATATCTTTCAGTATATAGATTGTAAAATCAAATATTTCTAACACATTTCCTAGCGAAATAAAAATAAATTATTTAAAGACTGGAACCAATAACTATTACATCTTTACTTTCACAAAACAAAGAAAAATTTAAAATATTGGTTCATTATGCCCTTAGTAACCATATTTTATTTTACATTTCTTGATGTTTTTTAAAATTTTCGTTCTTAAAATGTAACTAGAAACAAATTTAAATATTTGCATCTGTGTTTGAAATAACATTAAAAGATACATTTTTCTATTAAAAATAATGTCAAAGATGTGTTGCTCTGCTTTGTTTTTCATAATTGTGATGTTATACTCAAGTTATCTTCCATTTAATTTTTGTACAATTCAAGTAAGCTATTCCTATTTGAATTTATCAACCACTTTTTATAGATCTAGTTTTAGAGAAATTAGATTTTTAAAAAATTAAAGCAAATGTAGGGAAACGCAAAATAGATAGTTTTCTTGAAGGTGAATTTTGGGACTCGGAATTAAAATTCCTGATACATCTGATAGTGAACAGTATCATGATTATTTAATCAGAGATTAAATGCCGAAATAGTTTAAACATAATTTCGACACAAAACGCTCAAACATTTAGTGCTTCCATCTATTGTAATTATCGGTAACTATTTGTTAAACGGCTAGTACCTGTTTTAGTGCTGCCATCTAAGTGTGTTATAAAACGACAAAATGTCTCTGAAGAAACCAAATACTGTGTAAATGAAATTCTGAAATAGAGTTTTGCAAGTAAATGTATCGAAGCATATGTTAACGTAACAGTCAGGAAATGAAAAAAAAAAGTCGAATGTGAATATAAAGAAGACACATGTTTTTTTAATTATTATATATATATATATATATACATACAGTGGCTCCCAAAAGTATTCGTACACTTACGATTTTCAATGAAAGAGGGGTCTATCCATTAATTAATATGAATTTTTCAGAAGTGGTATTTAATAATAAGATCTATAATCTATTCTTAACAAAACTACATGAAATATTTTGAAAACATAATAAAACTTTATTTTTAAGAAACCAATAATCAAAAAGTAACAAAAACTTTATCTCACAAAAGTCATCGTACACTTGTAAAAAATCTCTACATATTAGTAAATATTCTAATTTTTCGTTAAATTAATATTTAGTAGGATATCCTTTAGCATCCACAACAGCTTTTAAACTTCTGGGAATAGATTGCACTAGTTCTTTTGTAATTTCATCAATGTTCATCCATTCTTCCATCATAATTGATTTTAGTTCGCTTTTCCTGTGAATGTCGTGTTTTCATACTCGAACCTCCAGTTTATGTTCTATTGGGTTTAAATCTGGCGATTGAGGGTTTTTTCAAAACTTGTGGACAATTATAGAGACATCAGAGGCGAACGTTGAGAACCGTATGCTTAGGATCATTATCTTGATAAAAAACAAAGTTGTTTCCAATAGTCAAATTTTGAGGTGATAATTTTAAATTGTCTCTTAAAATATTTATATAAGCAGCATGATTCAATAAGCCAGTAATAAATACCAAATTACCTAGTCCTCATGCTGACATGCACCCCCACACAAGGACACCTCCACCGCCATGCTTAACTGTTCCTACTAAGTTCTTGTGATTAAGTTCCTCGATTTTTCTTCTCCATACAATTATACGCCCATCGGAACCAAAAATTTTAAAATTGCTTTCATCGGCAAATAAGACTTTTTTCCAATACCGTTGGGGCTTATTTATCATTGATAGTGCGAAGGGAAGCCTAAACTTTCTGTCTTTCTCACTCACAAAATATTGTCTACGGGCAGAACGCCCATGTAATCCAGCTGCTGTGAAAACTCGTCGAACAGTTTCAGGGGAAATTGAAGTAGAAAATATTTCATTAAATTCTGCAGAAACTTTTACAGCACTCAAACGTGGATTTTTCACAAATTTTCTAATTATAAATCTCTGATCACGTTTATTAACTTTGCCAGACGGCCTTTTCTTACCTTGTTTTCGATCCGATTTTCTTCTTTAAAGCATTTTATCACATATTGCACAGTAGTATGGGATAAATTAAGTAATTTAGCAACATTCCGAACTCATTTACCATTACTATGATGAAAAATAGTCAATTTTCGAATGCTGTTTGTTGTTTCTTTACGACTACGAGCCATTTTTAAATAATAAATAAAATATTACGGAGTAGGCAAGCAAAATTTAAAGCCAAACGATATTTTAAATGAAACCACAATTCAGAAATAAAAATAAAGCGCCAGACGATAATTTTAACTTTGAATTTATCCGAAAATATTTCAGTGTACGATGACTTTTGTGAGATAAAGTTTTTGATACTTTTTGATTACTGGTTTCTTGGAAATAAAGTTTTACTATGTTTTCAAAATATTTCATGTAGTTTTGTTAAGAATATATTATAGATCTTATTATTAAATACCCTTTCTGAAATATTCATTTTAATTAATGGATAGACCCCTATTTCATTGAAAATCGTAAGTGTACGAACACTTTTGGGAGCCACTGTATATATATATTTTTATATTTTATCGAAGATCGGCAGTTTCACACGAATACCAAATTAATATTTCTTTTAAGTAAGTAAGCTTTTAGTTAGTTTTAGTTTGGTTTTTCTTACTTCTTTACATTTCAGTGTCACCTTTCTAATATTTGTCTATGTTAATATTACAGTTATCCGTATTATTATGAAATTTTTTGCATAAAATTTTTGGTGCCGACAGCCTTAAATTTAACAAATTGGTATAATCGGGCTCGGTTTACCTCTGATTATGTTCACCCCTTTTCTTGCATAAATTATTTTGTTCATAATTATAATGCTATTATACATTATTTAATCATAAAAAGACGTATAATTATCTCTTCCTGGGAAATTTTGTATGGGTTACATTCCATTTGATTCCATTACTAAATGTAAATCGTGTTAGTTATCAAGAACATAAACATATACAGACACCATAAACATATACAGAAAGAAAAATCACAAAAGAAGCTTTTTTATGCACTATTCTTTCAACAACGCCAGAGTAAAATTCTCTTTCCCAGGGCACTCGCAGGTCAATAACATAAACGGCCAGTCCTCCGTCACTTTCCGTACAGCGTGGGCCCGTAATCATCGAACTTGGGGGCGTTCTATCCAAAAATATTAATGACCGTATAATTGAGACTCCGGGGAGAATTTTAAATGGACTACCTTCCAGTTGATAAAATAATTAAATGTAAAACATGTTACTTAACAAAACCAGACGCAAATAAAAAACACCGAGAAAGAAAAATCACAAAAGAAGCTTTATTATGATCTATTCTTTCAACAACGCCAGAGTAAAATTCTCTTTCCCCTACGCACGCGCAGGAACCACAGACTCCCAGTCCTCCGTCACTTTCCGTATCGGATGTTGTGTCCGTAATCCTCGAACTTGGGGGCGTTCCGTCCGAATCTCATGTGTCCGTAGTCATCGAACTGTCGCTTGCCGATCATCTCTTCTTCATCGTCGAAGTCCACGTCCTCCGAGACTCTCCTGGCGAGGGACGAGGAGCCGTCCAGGGAGCGTGCGAGGCTGGAGGGGGCCCGGGCCCCGCCGGGCAAGGCGATGCGGGCGAGGCGCTGCAAGGGCCCGGGTGGAGAACAGTAGGAGAAGTGGAGGGCGGTGAGTAGGAGGCAGGTCATCAGAAGGCGGTTCATGACGATGGTCGTCTGAAAAAAGAAAAATCACTGTAAATATACTTCTGCAAGAAGTTCGCTAAAGGTACCGTATTTAAAGACGCGTTTGATCCAGAGATAATGATTTGTTCTTTGAAGTGAGAATGTTAACAGTAAAAAATCTGAAATGGAATGTACTAGTCGCGACAGCAGGATGTGCATATATTCATATATATACAGTGGCTCCCAAAAGTTTTCGTACACTTACGGTTTTCAATGAAATAGGGATCTATCCATTGATTAAAATGAATATTTCAGAATGGGTATTTAATAATAAGATCTATAATCTATTCTTAACAAAACTACATGAAATATTTTGAAAACATAGTAAAACATTATTTTTAGGAAACCAATAATCCAAAAGTAACAAGAAGTTTATCTCACAAAAGTCATGGTACACTTGTAAAAAATCTTTACGTATTAGTAAATATTCTAATTTTTCGTTAAATTAATATTTAGTAGGATATCCTTTGGCATCCACAACAGCTTTTAAACGTCTGGGAATAGATTGCTTTAGTTCTTTTGTAATTTTTGCATCAATGTTCATCCTTTCTTCCATCATAATTGTTTTTAGTTCGCTTTTCGTGTGAATGTCGTGTTTTCGTACTCGAACCTCCAGTTCTCTCCAAATATGTTCTATTGGGATTAAATCTGGCGATTGAGGTGGTGTTAGGATCCGTGTGCTTAGGATCGTTATCTTGATAAAAAACAAAGTTGTTTCCAATACCCAAATTTTGAGCTGATAATTTTAAATTGTCTCTTAAAATATTTATAAAAGCAGCATGATTCTTTATGCCATCAATGTATACCAAATTTCCTAGTCCTGATGCTGACATGCACACCCACACAAGGATACCTCCACCGGCATGATTAACTGTTCCTACTAAGTTCTAAGGATTAAGTTCCTCATTTTTTTCTTCTCCATACAATTATACCCCCATCAGTACCAAAAATGTTCATCGGCAAATAAGACATTATTCCAATAGGTTTGGGGCTTATTTATCATTGATAGTTCGAAGGGAAGCCTAAACTTTCTGTTTTTCTCACTCACAAAAAATTTTCTATGGGCAGAACGCCCATGTAATCCAGCAATTCTGCAGAAACTTTTACAGCACCCAAACGTGAATTTTTCACAAATTTTCTAATTATAAATCTCTGATCACGTTTTGTTAACTTTGCCGGACGGCCTTTTCTTACCTTGTTTTCGATCCAAGTTTCTTCTCTAAAGCGTTTTTTTCAAATACTGCACAGTAGAATGGGATAAATTAAGTAATTTAGCAATATTCCGAACTGATTTACCACTACTTGGTGAAAAATAATCAATTTTCGAATGCAGCTTGTTGTTTCTTTACGACTACGAGCCATTTCTAATTAATAAATAGAATATTACGGAGTAGGCAAGCAAAAATTAAAGCCAAACGATATTTTAAATGCCACCACAATTCAAAAATAAAAATAAAGCGCCAGACGATAATTTTAATTATGAATTTATCTGAAAATATTTCAGTGTATGATGACTTTTGTGAGATAAAGTTTTTGTTACTTTTTGATTACTGATTTCTTAAAAATAAAGTTTTACTATGCTTTCAAAATATTTCATGTAGTTTTGTTAAGAATAGATTATAGATCTTATTATTAAATACCCATTCTCAAATATTCATTTTAATTAATGGATAGACCCCTATTTCATTGAAATTCGTAAGTGTACGAACACTTTTGGGAGTCACTGTATATATATACATATATATATATATATATATATATATATATATATATATATATATATATATATATATATATATATATATGTTTATATATATATATATATGTGTGTGTGTGTGTGTGTGTGTGATTATATTACTAACAACCTATAATCGCCCATTCTGAATTTTATCTTTATTCTGGTAACCCCTTTTTCTACTCTTTGGCGAAATCGCCTCTTCTTTCCACACACAAACTTCCTCCGCCAATTCTGTCAACCTCTCTGAACTAATTGTATTTTAGCGCTCTTACGACAGACGCGGATTGGCTTCGATGCGAGTAACATGTTGCTATTTTCATGGAATAAACTTCAGTTGTTCTTGTGATTTGGAATTGCATTTAATTTCGGCCTCGATTGTGATTCTTCATGAGATGACCATTCAGGTCATTTCATATATATATATATATATATATATATATATATATATATATATATATATATATATATATATATATATATATATATATATATATATATATATATATATACATATATATATATATATATATATATATATACAGGTGGTTATCAAAATAATGGAAACACTTAGAAAAAATATGAAATTCCTTATTAACCTTTTTCATGCCTCACTATGATCCAGAAATAAAAGACACAAGTAATTCATCAAATCTACATTAGAATACACCCATAAAGACTATAAAACAAAACAAAATGCAGTAAAAAGATTTCTGTCTATAATTTATCGGATGTTCCATTTTTGGAACATTGGCATGTAACGCTATCTTTTCTCTTTTTTTTCGCTTCATGAAAACAAAGCGTTGTATGTTTAATCTTTTTAAATTTTATGCTGTAATAATGGTTTACTAAACAATATGATGTGAAATTACTAAAATTTAAGTAAAATTCATTAAAGAAATTTACATAATTTTTAATTATTGCAATGTTTTATAAGAAATGCAATGCAAGAAGTATAAAGAAACAATAAAAAGAATTTTAAACTTACACAAACTTGACTAATAATATACATAATAAAAATAAATGCGATTTTATAAATGTAAAATACACTACCAATAAAAAATGAAATATTTTATCCTTTAGAAGGCTCGTGGGATTTTAACCAGTAGCACAAAAAATATAATACATTCTAAAAAACTAATTTTTTGTAATCCTTTTTAGCTGTTTCTCAGTGTCCATGATATTGTGGGAAGCAGTGTACATGGAGCCTTTTCTTGCATTCAAAACACATGTTTGTAGCGTTTTTTGGCACACTACACAACGCCCTTGTGATGATGTAACTATATATAATCTGATTTTCTTGCAGACGTCGACTGATGGACACGGGGTCCGGGTATAACGTGAATTTTAGGTTTCGCTCGAGGTAAATTCAAAGTAATTTCTCTTCTAAAATTCAGATGAGTCATTTCTAATGTGGTGTTTTTGTGTAAATCAGTGTGTAAGATACACCCAGCAGCCACAACCATATTCAATGCATTGATAAATAAGTTCTAGTACCATATTTTGCTGCGTAATTTTGGTCGATAACATCCAAGAAGTCGGTTCAACAGGTGTATTCCACCCATTACTTCATTATATAATTTTATAATGTAAGGTTGGGGAACATAAACTTTATTTTTTTAGCTCGGACATATCTTTTTGCTCTCCGTAATGGTTCGTGAGTGATAAAATTTGATGCAATAGTTACAACAGAACTATCGTTCCAATGTCACATATAAACTTCTCTATCGCATCAGTAATCAAATTCTCCAAGTTGAAATTTCGACATTTCTTTTGCTGTTTAAAGAGGACATTGTGCCATTCTAGAATCTCGTACTATGCCGATTGCCTTAAAGCCTTTGTTAGAAAAATCTGTCTGCAGACTGTACGATGTAAAATAGTTATCGAAAAATATTTTGTGTTTCTCTGGATTGTCAATGAAATCCAAGTTGCAAATTTTCCTTTTTTGAACTTTTTCCACCATAGATAGACATAGCATAAGGATAACCATTTGCTGAGAAGAGCATCCAAACTTTGAAAGCAAAGCGAATTGGTTTTCCACGTATGAACATCTTAGCCGAATGATGTCCATAATATGGAACCATGGATTAATCGATACTCATATTTTCATGAAAAAATCCAAATTGACGAAAATTTTTACCTGTCTCTTCATAAAAGTGATAGATTTTTCCTAGTTTATCACCTGGTACCAATTTACTATTATCAACAATGTGGAAATACTTTTTTAACATCCGAAATTCATTTCTGGGCATTGTATTGCTAACAATGGGGATATGCAAATCTTCCTGAGAGCTCCAATATGTATTTTCATCAGATACTGAGAGGTAGCCACTAAATAGCAGCAATCCAAGAAACTGCCGAATGTCATTTGCATCGACGTCTAAAGAGTCTACTTTTTGTAGGGCATACAGCTTTGTACGTTCGGCTTAATTTTCTAAGTAATCAGACGTGTGATATCACTGATTTTGTATATCGTTACATGCCAATGTTTCTTTTTAGGAACATCGAATTTTTACACAATCTTGAGGAACTATTTCTTGTTATTATTTTAATTTCTTTTATTAACTCATTAAACTCGTCCTTTGCAAGTACAATGGGGAAATTTTTGGAGGAATTTGATTTTTTAGGAATTTTATAAAAAAAAATTTCTTACGTACTGTAAAAATTGTAAAAAATGCCGATTTTTATAAATTTTTCTAAGTTGAAATATTCCTATTAGAAAAATCAATTTTAGGTAAAAAAATCAATCATACCTTCTATAATAAACGGTAATTTTTTCAAACTGACAGATATCACAGTTTAGTTTTTTTAAATATTAAACATGATGTTCCAAAAAAGGAACATTGGCATGTAAAAGGTTAATATGGCATAGGACCATCTATGGCATTTAATACCACCTGGATTCACTAAAGAAGTGAATTATGCAAGTCATGAATAGTGGTTAAGGGAATATTATACCATTTTTTATGGATAAATCGTCAATGTTCCTGTAGAGATGCTATTGCTGGATATTGATTCCTGAATCTGTTCCCTAAAACAGACCTCAGCAGTTCGATGATATTGAGGTTTAGGGACTGTGGGGGCCAGATAAGGTGTTTGACTTAATCTGTATGTTCCTCAAACCACGACCTGATACGTCTAGCTGTATGGATCGGAGCATTATCATCATGGAAAACGCCATCTCCTACAGGAAACAATTTTTGACCATAGGATGGATCTGGTGGGCTAAATGTTCGACATAGTCCTTCCCAGTGAATCTCTCTTTCGGGGTTACAATATATCCCTTTTGAAAACCCTGAGATGGCCGCCTAAACCATAAGAAATTTCCTCTCCATGTTTGACAGCTGGCATGAGACAAGCATGATAATACGCTTGTGTAGGTGTTTTCAGACATACGCATGTCCTGTTGCAGAGGACAAAGTGAACAATTATTCGTTGAACCAAATGTCCTATTTCAACGTATCACTCGACCAGGATTTGTGATCGTGGCACCACTGTAGAGGACGGTTTGTTTTCACATCTGTTACAAGTGGCTTGGGAATTACCACTCTGCCGTAAATGTTTTGATTTTGAAGTTTTCTCTTACCTGTAATTTACGGTACTGGAACCTGCAGATTCAGATGGATATCTACGGTCACTTTGGCTGTAGTTGTCTTCTTTTTTGATGTCACAATCTGCTTCAACACCAGTCAGTCTCTTTCACTTAGCTTTCCCTTTCGTCCACTATTCTATTTCACAGTGGATGTCTTTTCGGGAACTCTGTATGCCATCATGACTTCCGATATCATAGCTCGGTAAACACCCAAACCCACGGGGGCTGTTGTAACAGATACTCCAATTAAACGTGCTTCAACAATTTGTCCTTCTGCACGGTCTACAAGGTTTGACATCTTACGCTATCCCCCAAAGAGCCTGATGCCCATAGTTTCATTACTGCTACTTTATAGTAGAATAATGTATACACTATATTCTATAAAAAAAATATAGGTCCCTAAACATGTTTTTTAAGGAATACGAAGGACTTCCATAAACACCACTAATATTGATGTGTTTCCATTATTTTGATAACCACCTGTATATATATATATATATATATATATATATATATATATATATATATATATATATTATATATATATATATATATATATATATATATATATATATATACAGGGTGTAACGAAACTCTTGGGCAAAACTTTAAGGGGTGATAGTACACATCAAGACAAACAATATTATATAAGAAACTTAGGGTCCCAAACGTCTTCCAAAGGAGATAGACGCCATTAAAGTTTAGGGTCCGAAATTTCAAATGATTATAAAAAACGGAAAAATGGGTCAATTCGTTAGCGGTTTTAGCTAAAATTATTCTTTTTGTCAGTTTTTTCTTGAAAAATAAATTTAAAGATAAAGTTTAAAAAAATGTCGATAGAGGGCGCTTTAGACTTTGGAGTAACGAACAACTATTTTTTACCGTTATTTTTTTTATCACATTAAATGCTTTCAAAAGCTTAGCCTTAAACTTAAATTTTGAGCTCAAAATCTGATTCGTTGGGGGTGGTTAAGTAGCGCAAACGGAATTGTGTTCAGGAGTTGAAATTTGAAACTCCCACCCTCCTGAACAGAGTTCAGTTATTCCCGATCTTGGTGTCGTAGGACTTTGTGTCGTAGACCAGGCAGCAACTACTACCTCCTAGACGTAAAATAAACTAGAGAGGGATGACAAAATTAAAAAATTTATTCATAATGCTAGACATGAGCAATTTCTTCTCTCGAAATAAAAAAAAACAATTTGATGTACGCACGTCGTGCGCATGAATGAAGGTTGAATGAATGATGACACGTAGAAAATGGTACACGCATGATTTTCTTGTGGAATCACAAAAACTGCTCGAAAGAGCGCCCACCAGCAAGGATGCAGGCCTCACACCGCCGGCAGAGGGACTTTCGAACATTAGCAAATACTCCGGGCATCTCCCGGATATCGCCTGCTACGACGGCAATTCTCGCAACCAGTTCTTCGTTGGAGTCGACAGGGCTTGCTTAAACAAGACTCTTCATATGGCCCCAGAGGAAGAAGTCTAGACAGGAGAGGTCAGGCGAGCGTGCCGGCCAATTTACCGGACCACCCCGTCCAATCCATCGTCCTGGATATGCTGTATCCAATGCACTTCTCACATTTGCGCTGAAATGTGCAGGAGCTCCATCATGTTGGAACCACATACGAGCCTTTACGTTGGCTGGAGCACTTTGCAGCAGAACTGGAAGCACCTCTTGTAGGAATACCAGATACGTTCCGCCGTCCAGGCGCCTTGGCAGAAGATATGGCCCGATCAAATGATCGTCTGTTATGAATAACTTTTTTTTTATTTTTTGTCATCCCTCTCTCGTTTATTTTACGTTTAGTGGGAAATACTTGCTGCCTGGTCTACGACCGAGCATCCAAAATCGTGAATAACTGAACTGCGTACAGGGGAGGAGGGGGATTCAAATTTCACCTCCTGAACACTGTTGAGTTTTCGCGACATAACCACCCCCAACGATTAAGATTTTGAGCTCAAAATTTAACTTTAAGTCTAAGCTTTTGAAAGCATTTAATCTGATACAAAAAATAACAGTAAAAAATAGTTGTTTGTTACTCCAAAGTCTAAAGAGCCCTCTATCGGCATTTTTTTAACTTTATCTTTAAAATTTATTTTTCAGAAAATCTTGACATAAAGAATAATTTAAGCGAAAACAGCAAACGAATCGACAAATTTTCCCGTTTTTTATGATCATTTGAAATTTCGGACCCTTAACTTTAATGGCGTCTATCTCCTTTGGAAGACGTTTGGGACCCTAAGTTTCTTATATAATATTGTTTGTCTTGATGTGTACTATCACCCCTTAAAGTTTTGCCCAAGAGTTTCGTTACACCCTGTATGTACTTGAATTTATTTATCTATTTGCCAATACTGTAATTATTTCTTCATAAATGTTCACACGCAGAGACACAACATATCTATCTAAACATTCATGACAAAGGTTTACTGTAAAAATTCATTGCAAATAGTCACAGTAAATGTTCATTACAGATAGCTATGTAAATATACGTAACGAATATTTAAATAAATATTTATTAAAAATATTATCCGTTACAAATTTTCCCAATTTATACGATGTAAATACTATGAATATACGGGAGAAAGAATAAGTCTCAACAGTATACTTCTGGTATAGAATTCGTTTAATATATATAGTTAATTACATATTTTCAACTCAAGATTAACTCGGCAAAATCCATAAAAGAGCACGTCTTTACATGACCGTACTGCTCTGTCCAGAGATCAATCAGATTATTTTAATTAGCGAAGCCCTCAAGCTTATGTCTCTCAAGCTGACTGTCAAAGTAACCGTAAGCTCGTCCCTCACAAACATCATACAATAGCGCTAGAACTGCCTCAAACTTCAAAAGTTTAACTCATTGATATTCTTTGCATCGCCTGTTTAATTTGCGCGACAGTTGGCGCAAGTTTTGAAAAAACAAAAACAGTTAGCAAACAAGATAACATGCCACTGAAGCCTGCCATCTCTAAATTTTCCGTAATGAATACTGTGTGCCGTGTCTGGGGATGTCTCACGAATCGTATCATTTATGGGAGGCCACGTGAGCGTGACTTACTTTACTGATCTGTAGCTGTATAGACTTGTGCACGCCAAAAAAAACAATCCTGTCTATTTCAGTTTCGCATTCTCTTCGCATGCAATAATCGCATTTTAATGGAAAGACTTCTAATTTTCACCTGCCTTCTTTCTTTCCCATCGAGGAATATGCATTGTAGAATACTAGCCAAGCCTTGAAAGTGGGTTTTAGAAATTAGTACAGACAGTTTCTTAATTACTTCATCTCTTTTCTTCCCTATAGATCTCGGATTTGATATACTGTGCTCTGTTAAGTGCTCAAGAAATTTTTCTATTTATTCTATGCAGTGATTTACATTTACACGAGAGGACAAATGTTGTGACTTTTGATACTTTTAATGACTGTTACTTCCCGTAAATTCTCAGTTTTATTTATTTCATTGTTTGAGTACATATCGGGCAATCACGCATCTAGAAATTTACAGAACTGTAGGTTATTTTACAGACTTTAGATCTCATGTTTGGCTAAAATTATAAATAAAAGCTAGACATTGTAAAATCTAGCGAGAATGTAAGGCGCCAAAAGCAAATTCGGCAATTGTAAAGGTTTTCCGCTATCTCACAACAAAACATTTAAAAGCGGTATGTAAAGAATTCTGTTTAAATAATATGGGAACTTGTCAACTATAGATTTGATGAGTTTAAAGTGTTAATGTATCAATAAGTTTTGATGACTTTGTTACTTTCCGTAAATTCACAGTATCTTTATTTCATTTTTTTAGTATATTTCGGACAATCACGCATCCAGAAATTTACAGATCTGTAATTTATTTTACAGACGTTAGATCTCATTTTGGCTAAAATCATAAAAAAAGCCAGACATTGTAAAGTCTAGAGGAAATGTAAGGTGCCAAAGGCAAATTCGGCAATTGTAAAGGTTTCCCGCTATCTCACATCAAAACATTTAGAAGCGGCATGTAAAGACATCTGTTTAAGTCATAGGGGAACTTGTCAACTATAGATTTGATGAGTTTAAAGTGTTAATGTATCAGTAAGTTTTAATGACTGTAACTTTCAGTAGATTCTCAGTTTCATTTATTTCATTGTTTGAGTACATTTCAGGCGATCAAGCATCTAGAAATTTACAGTTCTGTACGTTATTGTATAGACTTCAGATCTCATGTTTGGCTAAAATCGCAAACAAAAGCTAGTTATTGCAAAGTCTAGCATAAATGTAAGGCACCAGAGGCAAATACTGCAAATGTAAACATTTCCTAATATCTCAAATGGCAACATTTAGAAGCAACATGTAAAGAAATATTTTTATGTCATGGGGAAACTTGTCAACTA
Source organism: Dolomedes plantarius (assembly GCA_907164885.2). Classification (NCBI taxonomy): domain Eukaryota; kingdom Metazoa; phylum Arthropoda; class Arachnida; order Araneae; family Dolomedidae; genus Dolomedes; species Dolomedes plantarius. Next base: position 162,935,841 of record OU015496.1, on the reverse strand, counting down.
TAGATTTGATGCTTTTAAAGTGTTAATGTATCAGTAAGTTTTAATGACTCTGTTACTTTCCATAAATTCCCAATTTTCTTTATTTCATTGTTTGAATTCATTTCGGGCAATTACGCATCTAGAAATTTACAGGTCTGTACTTTATTTTAGAGAATTTAGATCTCATGTTTGGCTAAAATCATAAATAAAGGCTACACATTGTAAAATCTAGCGGAAATGTAAGGCGCCAGAGGCAAATCCGGCAACTGTAAAGATTTCCCGATATCTTGCATCGCAACATTTGAAAGCGGCATGTAAAGGAGTCTGTTTAAGTAATAGGGGAACTTGTCAATTATAGATTTGTTGCGTTACAGTTTTAATGAATAAATTAGTTTGGAGACTTATCCTTTTATTTTTGATGCATCAATTTATTGCGTTGCCATTAAACCAAAGAAAAAAATTCTTTCTTTCATCTTTTAAAGCAACCAAACGCACTTCTAAAAGAAAAACCTATTCTGTTTAAATCTTTTTTAAATGCGACAGTTATTGATATTAACTTTTCAAAATCTTTTTCTGGAACAAAAAATATTTTTTAAGTAAACATGGAAATAAAATTATGCATTGTAGGCTTAGCTTAAATAGTAAAGTATTGATTGGGAATATATTTAGATAAAGAATAATCCGTTTACCAAATCGGTGAACTTTTCAAAATGTTACAAATGCCTGTCGACAACTTATCAGTTGCCAGTAGTGAGAGACGTTATACTAAACGCCATTTCAACTTGGATAAGAATAAACGGACTCCAATATGGGTCCAATCCTGGGCCAAATCCAATATGGGTCAAATCCTGGGCTCCAATATGAATTTGTTTAAAATTGTTTAAAATTATCCTTGAAAATACACCTGACTTGCTTCTTCAAAATACATATTTTTTTTTATACAAACACACACATATAAATATATATGTGTGTTTGTGTATGTGTCTATTTATTTATTTATGTAAACTGCTTAGCAGCTAAGAAGTTTGTCCAGCATTTATGTGTTTTTAACCCTTGTGTCAAAGAAAGGACAATCACAGTATTATATGGCTGCTGAAACATGCACAAAGAGAACTGGTTTGGTTTGGAGCGCCACGGTCAATGTTTTGCTACACGAGGGTTGATTAGACCGGGACTTACAGTTTAAAGCCGATTTCGAACGGTTACAAGCATCCATGCTAACAGTGGCAATCGAATCCACAGCATCTGACCCGAATGCCAGCGCCCTAGCCATTCGGCCATCGCCTGGCTAAAGCAGCAAGAGAAACAGTTCTGTTTTTACGTTTTTTGAGTGGTGAAGGTGAACCCATGGAAATTAATCGAGGAATAAAAGTTCAGTATGGCGATGCGTGTCTATCACTGTAGCATGTGTACGAATGAACTAGGAATGGTGCAATAATTCCTCACCAATTAATGGTCAACAGACCGTCGGCGTGAGAAAATGAAACTTACAATAAATAAGGCGTTTTCTAAAGTATCTAAAGGGATACATTTTAAGATTAATATGTTTCGCTTAATTTTTCGGTACATTTATGAATTTTTCTCTTTTATCAAGTTTCAATTCGTCACCTGATTGCAAGAACTAGGTAACTCGATTCTTCAAGTTCTTGAAGAACTCAGATGTCTACATCTTCCAGTGAGAAAATACTCGTCATTCTATTTGTATAATTATTGCATTAGCCAACAGATGGCATTAGGTTAGCAGCAAAGTTAGTTGTCTAGTTACTGCATTCATTTCTTATGTAATTTAACTATAAATAGCCAGATATCTCAAAAATAATTTTTTAGAGTTACCTAGTTCTTGCATTCAGGTGACGAATTATCAAAGGAAATTATTTGGATTTAAATCATAGTATATCATATTTTTACCTAAACAAAATTTAAAAATATTACTTGTGTATCGTATAATTAAAAAATGTAAATTATACATGGGTGAGACAATTAAAAACCTTAAAAATTTGCTAAAAGTTTGAAACATCGAATTTTTTTTTGTAAGTCCGCAACATTGATACTCTTAGTCTGAAAAATGGACGACAGGTAGAAGCAAGAGAGGGGAACGGTGCACAATGACACAGTAGCGGTGTAAATATGGCGGCTTAAATATGTACAAACGAGGAACAGTTCTGTTTCTTTTTTTTTTTTTTTTTTTTGGATTGGTGAAGGTAGACCAACGGAAATTTATCGATCAATGAAAGTTCATTATGGCGATGCATATCTATCACTGTAGCATGTGTACGAATGAACTAGGAAATAGCGCAATAACTCCTCACCAAAATCGAAAAAATGTGGCACAACCATCTACGGTAAAGATTGTCTTGACACTCCTTTGGGATGAAGGCGAAATTTTGGAGTACTATATACCCAGGGGGATAACAGTCCCCAGAGCAACGAATTCAGATCTCAAGAACCACCTACGTCCTGTAATCCGGCCCAAAGGACGAGGACTTCTTAGTACAGGTGTTTGTGGCAACATTACTATGGTCGACCTCATACTACCCAATCATTGGTTGCAACCAATAAAGGTCTGAGATTTGATTCTCATCCACAATCTCCATATTTGCCAGACCTCACCGCTAGTAATTTTCTTCTGTTTGGACGGCTCAAAGAGGCGACGGAAGACTTTTAAGTCCAACGAAGAAGTTAAGCAGGCGATGCACACTTGTCTTCAATCACAGGCTAAAGAATCGTTTTAAAGAAGTATTCATACACTTCCAAAACACTGGAGCATTTGTATTGTACGTCATGAAGTGTATGTAAAAAATGGCATACGTGTATTTCTTTTCTATTCAATAAATTACAAGATAAAAAGTATTTAAGGCTTTCATTTGACTCCCCCGTGTACATATGAAAATAATATATATCTCTGTTACACGTTACAATTAAAAAAACTTTAAATGCAGGCTGACAATTAGTGATAAACCAATTTAGCGACCACTCAACACACTTAAAATAACACGTTTCTAATATTTTTCGGATATCTGACAGTCAAAAACCGACTTTGAAAAAGTTCTTGAAATGTTACAACGTTCTGGATTGTATTAAAATATCACGTCAAGTGTTAAGATAAAATTCCTTATAATTCGATATTCTAAGATATCATTGCGCATACATAATATAATCCAAAAATGATAAAGGACGACAATACACTCTTTGCGTGTAGCAAATGTCCCCCATTCGATAGACTACTGCAAATGCAAACTACTTAACAGGTTTCCTCTCAAAGCTCTAAATAACGTCTGATGACTTTTAATTTGCATGAAAGCCTAAACTATTTGTTTGTGATTCAGGATCACTTACCCCATATATTGAATTAGGTCTTTTTTTTTAAGTATCCCAGTGCGAAATGTTTGCCGGCGTGACGCAAAAACGTCCGTTAGCTGTTGACGTACAAAGGCAGAATGCGTGCTGTAGACGGGACCAACTGCACGCGAAGCTTGGTTTCGGAGAAATATGCAGAATCAACTAGTGACAGAGTGAGTAGAGTAATCGAAATCTTTTTTTCTCATCCCAATTCACCCGTTTTATATACAAAAGAGGAAAAAGATAAAGATATATCGATTAACGAAAATCGAGCTAGTCGCTGTACACATTTTTAATGCCCTTCGGCGTTATTTAACCCTTCTAATACCATGGGGTCACCAGTGATCCCATTGTGTCTTCGTCAAACAGCTGTAATTTCTGTATGATTTCTAAAATTCTGAAAAAATTTGACTTTTCTCATTTAGACCCTAACATCCCATACATACATAAAAATTTCATTATACTCATAAATTTTAATTAATTTTGCCAATTTATACACTGAGAACCATTGGGGTCACTTGTGACCCCACAAAAAATTTAGTATGAATTTCAAAAACAACCAAATTTATTTAGAGTAATACAATAATTGAGGGATATATATAAAAGATTTCTGGTTCTGTCTATAAATGGCAGCACTAATCAGGTAAAGAAAATTTCAATCAATATAGAACGTTTTATAGCATGCTCAATTAGAAGTGTTTCAAACCGGCACGCATGAAGCAGAAATATCTAACTGAAGAAGAAATTTCGAGAATTATGAATGAAGAAAAAGATTCTGAATTATCTGCTGATGAATTAGACACCAACGAAGTTTCAGATGATGATGGAGTGGTCGATTTTGTTGAATATATTGACGATGGCAATGATCTCTCAGATGACTCATCATCAAATACAAAAGAACCTGATGTTGCTGAAACGAATAGCTTAGTGTAAGTAAAAAAAAACTTCTTTTGTACAATTATATAATTCTAGTATAATATTTCAAATAAAATGTATCTAAAAATATATAAAAAGTACCTAAAAGTATCTAAAATTTAAAAAATCTATATTCTTTGCCGCATTGTTGAGAATTTCGTAGAAAACATATTTCTTCCAATTTTCTATATCCTAACTGACTAAGAAATCCTACATAAAAAATGTATTTTATTTATAGGTCAAGAAATAAAAATGGAATATGGTATGAAACTCCACAAAGAGACACACAGGGTAGACAGCCGAGTCGGAATGTGATGAAAACTCCACCAGGTCTGTGTAGTGTCTACATTTCTACACGTTACACGGTAAGAAATGTAGACACTATACAATCTACTTTTAAACTCTTCATAAAAGTAAATATCGTTGAAGAAATTCTGAAATGGACAAATGAAGACGGAAAAATAGGATATGGGGATAGTTGGGCTGATACAGATAAAGAAGAAATCTTGTGCTTTTTTGGACTGCTTATACTTGCTAGAATGTATAAGGCACATAATGAAGCAATAACGAAGCTGTAGAATGAAAATGATGGTTGACCAATTTTCAATAAACCTATGGCTAGGAATAGATTTACAGAAATATCCCGTTGCATTCGGTTTGATGATGCTGAGGATAGGCGCAAAAATCGATCTGATGATAAGCTGTCACCATTCAGAAATATATTTAAGCTTTGGACAATCACATATTCCTCATGAGAATATCACCATTGATGAACAATTGGTTACCTTTAAGGTCAAATGCCCATTTAGACAGTACATCCCTTTAAAACCAGGAAAATATGGAATAAAGCTGTGGGTTGCGTGTGACAGTAAAACTTCTTGTGTATGCAATATTCAGGTACACACAGGAAAAAATGACAAAATTTGCCTAGAGAAGTTAATCAAGGAAAGAGAGTAGTTCTGGATATGGTGAAAGGAATGGAGAATAGTGGAAGAAATATCACAGCTGACAAATTTTATTAGCTTAAATCTAGCAAAAGAGCTAGAGGATAAAAGTGTTACACTTTTGGGTACGATAAGAAAAAATCTATCCGAATTACCTCAGGAGTTCGTCACATGCAAAGGAAGACAGGTCAACTCTTCAATATTTGGATTTAAAAAGTCAGTGACAATTGTATCCTATTGTCCAAAGAAAGGAAAAGTTGTAACACTTTTGAGCACATTGCATTTTTCTCTCGAAATTGAGAATACACAGGCAGCGAAACCAGCTATGATTCAAGATTATAATAACACAAAATCAGGAGTTGATACGATGGATCAGCTAGTGCGAACATATGCAACAAAGCGAATGACGAGAAGATGGCCAGTAGTCATCTTTTGCAATATGTTAGATATAAGTGCATTGAATGACTTTATTATCTGGTTACACCTTAATCCAAAGTGGGAAGGAAAAGCAAATTATAAGAGAAGAGTGTTTCTTTTGGAATTAGGCAAGTCCTTAGTTGAAAGGTAACTAACTGCAGAAGCAGGTACCTGTTCCAAAGATACTTGAAGAAGGCATGAGCGTGAAAGGAAAAAAAGGGGGTAGATGTTTTTATTGGGAACGTTTAGCGGATCGAAAATATAGTTATAAATGCAGTAAATGTTCAGTTTTTGTGTGTAAGCAACATTCAAACACTTTATGTCCAAATTGTGCACGATGCATATTTTTATATACCCTCAACTAATTGTGCCGAATTACAATTTTTAAAGGTTCAATATATTGATAAAATTATAAAATGTGTCTGTTAAATAAGTTTATTGCAAATAATATGTTTGTCATAAATTATAAGCTTTAGAACAAAAAAAAAAAAACTAATGGGGTCACTGGTGACCCCAATGGTACTCAGTGTTACAAAAAAAAAGTTGTTAGTAGAAGTGTTAAATTTATTCGTTTTTTCGCTGGGCTACCTCGGGACCGAATGCAAGGTAGTTAATAGCTTCATAGCCAAGAGTCGTCATATCTCACCAATACTTTCTCAGAGTCAGTATATAGGGTCCTGAAAAACCTCGAATTACTTATAGACTTGGATAAAGCGGAATTTCAAATTACAAAACCCGATGTTAAAAATAAAGCTCGTTAAATACAAAACTTAACACCGTAGAACTGACTTTTTGTAATCAATGAAATGATATCACACACAACACACACACAAAAGAGACTTTAGGACAACTGATACTGTTTAGGGAAAAATCGTTTCGTGATTTCTGCTTATTTTCAGGGCAGATTTCAGGCAATATTTTAGGCTTGCGAACATTTTTGGCGAATAGCCGATTAATTTGAGATGCTATTCATCGACCATTCTTACAACGAAAATAAAACCCAACGCGAATTTGTGCGAGAAACTGTCCAAAAACGGGGATTGAAAATATAAGCGGTACCTTATCAGCACTATAGCCATATTTTGTAGTACATTCAATATTAAGTTTAATTTTAAAAGGAAAACTACTTTTCTTCAAAGTTTATCGTCTGCTATGGGGCCACTGGGAGGTCAAAAAACGCTAATGTTACTATGGCTTTGTGCCGTTCACATGGTGTGGTGATTAGCGTTCTGAGCTGCACGCAGTGGGCTCGGCTTCAAATCCCGAATAAGGCTTGGTCTTTTCCCTATTGTCTCCTCATAGGGAGCAATGCTGGCTCAATTATAAGATGCTCCCATAATAAAGTAGCCAGTAAAACAGAGATGAATAACAAAAGGTGAATGTCTAATGACAAGCATTAGACTATAAAAAATAACTATGGCTTTTCTGTGTATATTTAGTTGTTTGCTCTCAATTACTGATTACCATCGATACATGTGCCAGGTTGACCACCTGACTGAGGTATATGCTGCATGGCATCCCAAGCACACGGTCAAGAAAGCGATGATGGGCACCACTGACTGTTGCGCCAATGAGAGAGAGAGAGAGAGTTTATATTTGTTGAGAAAATTTTTATTCGATAAAAGACGCGATAATGTGCTCAAATAACGTTGCTTTAATTTCTCGGTATTATGAATAAAGTGATATCATATCAATTCGTCAATGATATCAAAAAGCAAATAAAAGATTCGGCAAAACAAATAAAAAAATTTCGGATTGCATACATAAATCAAATTAAATTAATAAAACATAAAGGCATGTGTAATATTATATTTTGAAAATACAATAAAATTCAATAGAAATCGAATTATCCGTGTTTTTTGATTATTCGTGCTACTCTTAACCTCCATTAACTTTGATAATTGGGAGTACACTGTATAACGATACTAAAGCTCCTCTATAATACTACTCTCAACTGAAGAATTGCAAATTTTAAAGGAGGGCCAAAAACATTTTAACAAATACACACAGTACACAGTCACAGCTGTAGATAAACAAGTCACAGCTGTTCATTAAAATGCCTTTAGAATGCACTTAACACTATTTATTGAGTTTACTTAACACTATTTATTGAGCTTACTTATGAATCAATTCATGGAAGCGGCTGTGGGTTATCGTATTCCCACATAAAATGAAAACAACAAAAAATAGTAGTTGAAAGGTTTTAGAGTTTAGGTATCGATATGGAAATTAACCTAAATTTTTCGTCAAGAACTTACCGTGTTAAGGGTTCTGTGTTTTTTTTTAACATAGAATTCCTTATTTTTAACGTAGGATTACGTTCCTCTATAACGGTCCTCCGGAAAGAAAAAAATTCAGAGTCCGTCATGAGTTATAATTTTGGCAGTGCGCCAAACCCAGTAGCAGTAAACATTCAAACAGAAAAGTACCAAAATGCGCCCCAAAAAAAAAAAATGTGGTAAGCAACGATAAATAATCCTACGTTAATAACCGCGGTAGTTTCGTTAAAACAGACTACCTGAAACATTTTTTTCCGTAATATCATTACCTTTTAATGCAGTGTTCCCCAACCCGTGCGGCGCCGCACTTCAGGGTGCCCCGAAATTTTGTTGGGGATAAACAAAAAATAACCATTGGTAGAACCCTCCTAAAATAAATATTAATTTGACATCGAACATTTTTTTCTCTAAGCACCACGTTAATAATGGTCGCATTAAGTTTTATTAAGTCTCTAAGGGCCTGTTCACATAGAATCCGTCAGCGCCAGGGAGAAATTTTTTAACCAATGATATACCAGACATTGACCCGTTTAACCAATCAGCGCGAATGGAATATTGAACGCTGACGCTACCAGATTCTATGTGAACAGGCCCTAAGTCTCACATAAATAAAACAAAACTCTTCTTACTGATTTCCATTGTTGCCCTTTAGTGTAATTGCACTAGCTATTTTTGAAATTGTGTTCTATTCTAGTGTTTGTTACTTATATCTTTCAATAAATAAATAGAATCATCAAGGGAGTAAGTATTTATTTGAACTTAAATATTTCATGCTATTGATTTAAATTTTGCCTTGATTTAATATAAAAAAAACGAAAAAAACGAAAATTCTAAAAATTGTGCCTCAATTTCTAATCTCATTCCTAAGGGTGCCGCAAACGTAAAAAAGTCGAGAATCCCTGTTTTAAGGCTGCTGTGTACTAACCCTATTGGATTAGCTCACCTCAGTGTGGACCTATGGAGAAAAATGTGTCCATGGAATATGAGAAATGGATTTAAAGATTTTTTAAAAATTTTAAATTGTACTCCGTAATATAGAAAGATATTTTACAACTTGGGGCATTTTTCGTTGTTTCCTTTAAATGTAAATATTTTTTTAAATTTAAATTATTCCGGGGAAAAATCTGGTGTAATGTGTTTTAAACGCTCTTAATTTCCTTAGATGGACGAAATATATAAAATGAATCCTGCTGCAATGTGAAGAAAAGTTCAGGCTACCTGAAAATACCATTTTTTATTGAATTATCAGCATTTATGCAGTGTAAATAGCAGGCAAATTTACTCCATGGGTTAACATTGAGGTGAGAGAATCCAATAGGGCTAGTACACATCAGCCTTAATGTATGTTCTTTAGTATTGACTGGCACACGTGAACTTTACCGAAATCCAGATAACCAATTCTTCATTTTCCCTCTAATTCTGAAAAACGTTATTAAAAAAATGTGTGCTGCCCGATGATAATACCCTTCCCCAAGAAAATTAACAAGTAGTTACATCACCCAGTAATTACGTTCTGCTTTTTGAGCGGGCCGGAAATAAATCCATTTTTCTTAATTTAAGGGACAGGCGTCTATTCTGAGAAAAAGGGCATTGCCGGAAAAGGAGCCGTCCTAATATTTTTCGCCGACGGACAAGAAAGGATAAATGTCACATAATTAGATTACTTTGTGCCGCGAGATAATTAATGCATAAATAGAACTGCGAGTTCTCCGTAACAAGTTTGGAGTCATTTTACCCGATAATTCGCTCAATGTTATGAATAAACTGCGAGGCTGATCGTTAATGCATAGCCCGTTATTGCGATAAACCATTAGCAACTTTATTTAGAAAATCTTTGATCGATTGCATGCTATATCTTTGTTAACTAACGTTAGAATGGCGTCCTTTTTGGAGATGTGAAATCTTTATACAACGATACTGCGTTACTGCAGCATTTTAAACAGCGTGTAATCTTTCTACAACTTAATTTTAACGTAGGATTAGGTTCCTCCATAACGGTCCCGCAGAAAGAAAAATTTCAGACGCTAAAACCGTTCGTCCGTACCTTGCGAGTTATAATTTTGGAAGCGCATCAAAATCAGTCTGTATCGGTTGGACAAGCAGTAAACAGTTAAACAGAAATGTACCAAAATGCGTCAAAATTTTGACATACATATTTGTATATAGATATATATATATATATATATATATATATATATATATATATATATATATATATATATATATATATACATGCGTACATATATATAGATAGATATATACATAACACATACATACATGCATACATACAAAAGAGGTAAGAAACGATAAGTAATCCTACTTTAATAACCCGTGGTAGTTTCGTTAGAAGAGACTGCCTGGCATTTTTTCCACTTTATTGTATTCACATTTTATGATATTATTATACAACATTTCATAAAATGTGATACTTTATTGTATCACATTTTATGAAATTTTTTTGGTTTCCCTTATAAAAGGTTGTTCGTTTATGCAAATTAATTCCTCAAATTAATTGCAAATTAATTCCTCAGTATAACGCCGGCTTTTATAACGAAGTTATTTATACAACGAATCCTCAAAATATTCATAAAATCTTCAGAAATTTAAGTTTATATGTTTATTAATCTTGTTTATTTTTTTTTTCACTTTTGTAAGTAGGCAGGATTCTAAACTAATTTGTTTTAAAAAAATATTAAAAACTCTATTTATAAAAATCTAAATTGCTATAATGGGCAATAAAATATTACTTTTTCAGAGTTAATTTTTCTTCAGGTAATATATTCTTTTTTTCTAAATCGAAAATCCTGATCATAACTTAATGAAAGTTACTCAAATGTGAGCTGTTCAAAATGCCATTCAGATCGTTGCTAAGAACAGTAGCTATATCCTTTCAAGGATTGTAAATCAAGAAAAACTTTACTCCAAGACCAAAACAGTTGAGTTATACTCGAAGGTACCCGAAGGCAGTACAGCATAATTTCGGCAGTGTTATCATACTAGAATAGAGTGTGTGACTCGAAACGAATTTATGAATGTAGATCATTACAGAATTCTTTAGCTGATTCCGTAGTGCTGCGATGGATCCCTGCTCACTGTGGCGTGGGAGTGAATGAAAAGGCGGATCTCTGCCGAAAGAAAGGTACCACCATTCTACAAAAACCAAATTCCCTGATGACCTTCTATTCTGCCAAAATCTATATATCTGATAAGCCGATTCTTTGGGCAGTCCGTGAGAGAAAACTTCTGCCTCAATTTACTTCATTTTGGTCTTAAACGAGAGATTTATTTTTATAGATGTTGTTCAGCATTGCTTCACCTTTCTGTCAAAAGATGGCAGCACCTGTAAAATTTATTTGCTTGTTTGTTTAATAATTATATATATATTTTTTCCAATTAATAGCTGAAAGATTAATGTTTAAATTGGTAAATTTCTTTCTTGAGTTTTAAGAATTTTTTGTATAATTTGTTTATACATTTATTGCTTTAAACCTAATAGAACGTTTATTATTTATTCTCTTCATTGTAAAAAAAGACTGATGCTTTTTGGGTAATTTTCAAGCTGATTGATTTTAGTTGTTCTATGTTTTATGATGGAATTTCTCTTGAAAACGGTTTTCGCTACTATTCTATGTTATCCTATTCTTCCATTTTTTTGAGATTATTTTTTAAAAATCGGAACATACCGGTTTTTTTGTAAAATCACATTATGGCATTTTATTTAAAACGCATTTATGGCAAAAAACTAATGGATTTCTTTAACTACTCAACCACACCATTTTTGGTAAGTAAATTCTAGCTTATTATTGAAAATTAATTCCCATTGCATCACAGTTGTATTATTATAAATTCCATTAACAAAATAAATCTTATTTAACTAATTGGAAAGTTTTGTGCATTGTTCAGCTTTTATGTTCAGCTTTTTTAGAATAGGACTTAGGGACTCGCCTAATTGTACTTTATGTAATTCCGAACGACCAATGAGTGGCGAACATTTAGACACGTGCACTTAATTGTTTTGATTTTATTGTTCATAAATAATGGGAAACTAGAAGGCTAAATGACTTGACTGTCAAACGACCGGCATTTGTAAATAAACCATACAAGAAAAGTAAGATTTGTTTTATTAACTTGCAAACCGTAACACCACCTGACACCTCTATAGTCAGTTTTAAGCCCAGAAGACAAAAGTTGGCCTTTTATTTAGAATTTTGTGACCCAGACCCCACTGAGATTATAAATTTGTTAATTTTTCTTTCCTTTTTTTTAGAAAGTTGTTTATATCGATGGCTTATTTGCAGTAGTACACAACCCCAGAAATGAATTGTTCTGGAAAGAGGAAGAACTTTTTAATTAATATATGAGCCGCTCACTTGCGAAATGTGGTTAAGTCGATAAAACAAAACGGGGTGATAAATCATAAAACAATATACATTGTTTTTTTTTAAATCCTTTAAAAATATCAGTTTAAATAAACATTGTAGAATGTTTTATTACAGATATAGCTTTTATCTGACATCGTATAAAATCTATACGATAGAATTTCCTTGGAGTAATCGTTAATATTATTACAATTTTTGCGTGACTAAGGGACTTAACCGATTTGACAAGTGAAAAAAACATCCAATTCAGTCTTCAATTTTTTTTCCCTACAAAAAAAAATTGAAATAAATGTTTAATTATTCACAAGTACTTAAATTCTGTGGCAGTTAGACTGTCACTGACTCATTTATTTTGTGATGAAACAACACTAAAAGATTGACCGTTATCCTCAAGTACTTACATCTGCGTTTGAATTGCATTATTGCAATGATTTACATTGGAGTATATACTTTACTTGATTGGCTTCTCAAAAGAATTACTTATTATTCTATGGCAAAAAAAAAAAATTGTCATTGAATAGTGTTAATCCTTATTATCTGGAAAATGTATGATGAACGTAAAAAGTTAGGAGTCCATCAAGTGCTTTTCCATTTTTGAAATTTCAAAAATTTCAAAAAGTGGACTTCACCGATTTGTTAATGGCTCATATAATGAATAAACGAGCCTCCTATTTTCACATTCTGTGCATGGTATATACTATGTTTTTAGACTATTTTCTTGTAATTTTTGAGAAATTACTAATTCACAAATTAATTATTCATCTATTATCAGAATCAACTGCAGTATCAGCTGTTATATGTCATATTGTCAACTAAGCGAATACTCGCTACCTATTGGGGCAAATTACTCGCTACTTATTGGTATTGCAAACAAGTGAAAGCTAATTTGTGTTGGTGGTACCAAGAACATAATTTTATTTAAATATGTGGGTTACGACCTAATGAAAATTAGCCACTGATATGTTATACTCAATTATATCCCTTTCAAATTTTGCTTAGATCACAATATCTCTCTGATTTGCAAGGCCCACATTCACAGGTCTTCTCTGATCGGCCACTCGCAGAGACGGACAAGTGAATGGTCACCGTATTTTTTGAAGAAACCTGTGGCAACAGACTGCTAATAATTACAAGATAAAAGGAACCTTTTATATACCACATGTTTGAATTTTCTGTTGAATCATATAAACTTGACAATTCTATGTATTAATAAATACTTTAAAAAAAATTTTTTGATGAATTATGCATCAACTTGAAAGTAAATGAAGTTAATTGGAAGTTAACTTGTGTTTAACTTTTCGTTCCCGTCCCGGCCGATAGATGGCTGCACCAGTCTACAAAACAAAATTTACTGAAAATTAATTCAATGCTGATTAAAGATGGCTAAAAGTATTAAAATAATGCATTGTCATCATGTTCTGAGCTATTCTAAAAGTATCAAATGTCTAGCTAGTCGGGAAGTTAGTTAAAAATCGATTGCAAGATTTGTACCGGACAAACAAACACACGCACACACACACAAACAAACAAGAAAGCGAGTTAATAAAAACATGGTAAAAATGAAACTGATGACCCACAAAAGAACTATTACTGACCTAGTTTGCGATGCAAAACAAAAATGAAGAGATAACGTTCGAGATGCCTTCGGGAATTACAAATAAATTCGCGAGGAAATAAAGTACACAAACGAAGACAAGATTTTTGCAGAGAATTTCGTTAATCCTTCCAGGGGTAACAACCTCCACCGTTTGCAAGTTGCAGATTTTTTTCCGGATTTTTTTTAACCTAAAAAATATTGAAAAATTTCCCAATTAAAGGTTGCAAAATGTTTTCCCTTTTTTAAACAGATGGCAGCACTAGCATTTTTCTGCTCATTTAACTGGAATGAATTGAATGCAAGTGAAAAGGAAAGACTAGATTTAGGAGTTTGCACTGTGGAAACGGCGCCCCTCAAAGGGTTTTTAAAAAAGTGGCTTTAAATAATTAATAATAAAGGGCCCTCATTTATTTATAATTTAATTATAAATAAATAAGGGTTTAAAATAATAGGGCCCTTTAAATAACGGTATTAATAAAGGGCCCCACGTATATAATTTCAATAAAATCCTGTTAATGAAGATTTCATTAACAGGAAAGATGGTAATTTATATATATTATTTTTTCTATCGAGGCAAGCATTTTTAGACTTCTGCCAATTCCGCACTGCGAATTCATTGGCTGTTTTTTTATAGGAAAACAATATAGGTGAACCAGTATCAGTCCTTAGCAGGAAGGGACTGGAGTAGAACGTCCGTGCCTTAGACCAATGGTGCGCAAAGTGTAGGTCGTGACAGGGGGGTCGCAGATAGTTTGATGTAAATTAATATCATATTGATTTATTTAATATCCTTTAAATTTTCTATAATTGCATATTATTAACATTTTTATTTGTATTTTTTATCTGTTAAAAAATTCTTATATGGTATAATATTGTTAATTAAGAAGGCTATACCTACATTACTTCCGTTCGCTTCTGCCTATCTGTGTGCGAATGGGTTTTCAAAATTAGTAGCTATAAAAACTAAACGATCAAGACAATCCGGATGATGATATGAGGGGAAATATTCTATATGAATGAAAATTGGTGTACCGGCCTACATATTAATACGAAATGACAAATTTTACTGTATTGCAAATATCAATTATAACAGGTTTTTATTGCGATATTGTATTAACGATTATCACAACAACCTTTTTCGCGTTGTGTTGTTGCTTATGGTACGTGACCGACGGCAACATCAGATCAAGTCCCGAAGACTACGGGCGTTGAAAGTGTGGCTCCTATTTTGAATAGCACCTCAAGGGTCGGAGTCTCACTTGGCTAGAGGACCAGTCCCGTAATTTTGAACCGAGTCAAGTGACGAGACCAGAACACTTGATACCGCAACTCTATAGATAATTTGAGAACTTGGAGGACATTGCAGCCACGACAGATTATTCGTGCACCATCCGCCATTAGCGTACACGGCAGTGGATTTGTGAGTGACGAGAATTGAACCAGTGACGTTCAGATCACTAGCTTGCTGCTCTTGCCAACTGGGCCACTGCGCCCGCACCTTTTTCGCGTAAAATAAGCAATATGAATTTATTATCTTTTATGGATTAATCAAAATTTTCCTGTTGAATATTGTATTTAAATTATTTTATATTAGGCTACTATTTTGTCAGTTTGAATAAGATTAAGTCGATCTATGTGCCTGAAACATCTATTGATATAGTTCCTGCCTGAAAATAAAGATTTACGTGTTTTTATGGTGAATTAAAGTGTCAAAATGATCATAGCTACCTTTTTCAATGTTGGGCAACCGATGATTCGCAATTTTTATTCTCGTGTTGAACTACGGGGAATTCTAAACTCAGTTTTTGTTTTAGTTGCAGGTTAGATATTGTTGAATTCCGTTTCCTACATAGGAAAATAGACCTTTAAATGCAATGTGAATGTCTTTAAAAATTCCTTTATGCTAATTTTTTTTAGAAAACAATTTAAATTTTTTCGCGATCATCAATAATTTAATGCTCTGTAACAAATTAGCAACCAAAAAATAGTAAATTTTTAAAATTAGGTATCTTTATTAAGTAGAAATATATCTTCACGAGCAGAAAAGAGAATTTAAAACTTTATATCTGCTAATTTCTGGAATAGAAAATTACCGAGAGGACAATTCCTCATGGCTTAACATGTTGATTGAAGATAAGCTATTTGAACAGATACGTCAGTTTAAGGAACTGAAGCTTTCAGTTTTGTCTTTCCGAGAATTAACTACTACTCCTTTTTAAAAAAAGAATGATTATATATGATAACTAGCTGAATACCCGTGCTTCGCTACGGACTACATTCAAATTAATTTCGACGTTCAATGTATACAATTAATGCCAAAACAATTGATAATAAATTTAAAATAGCTCTTGAACCAGCATAGCTTTCAAAGAAATATTGGTTAGAAAGTGCATTTTTTAATAAAACTATTCACTCTACAAAAATTTTATATAAAATTAGTAACTGTTTTCACTGAGTAAAACTGATTTTCTCCCAATGGTTCACCCTCTATATCATACCCTATGATCGAGATAATGCTATGTATTTCATATTTGCAAAGTTGAGTTTTTTAAGGGTATACTAATGTTTAATCTATAAAATTATTAATTGAAAATTATTTACACATTCAAAAATATTATGAGCATGATAATATATGCCGTCGAGCAGTTCTTAATCCTGAATTCTTTGTAATGGCCACTAGCTAGGGACGAAATATAAACTTTTCTTTCCAAACATTAAAGACAATATTCTATGAAATGTATTTTTTAATTTATAAAAGTGCAAATTGAAAATTATTTACACATAGAAAAATCATATAAGTATGATAGGGTTTGTTGTCGAGCATTTCATAAGTCTAAATTCTTTGTAAGGACCGCTAGTCAGGGGCAAAATTTCAACTTTCTCTCTAAACATCATAAGACGATTTTCTATGAAATGTATGCTTTAATTAATAAAAGTGTAAACTGAAAATTATTTACACACCCAAAGATCTTCTAAGATCTTCTAAGATCTTTGGATTGCATATAAGCATGATAATGTCTGTCGCCGACCATTTCTTAATTCTAAATTCTTTGCAATGACCGCTGGCCATGGGCGAAATATGAACTTTCTACTCTACGATCAGAACTCTCCTGGCAATGATAGAAAATACTATTTCCAATGACTTTCTTTCAAATGTTTTTAATTTACTTCTTCCTCTTTCAACTGTTGATCTTGCGAAAAAAATTATGGTAACACAATAGCAAAGCGGGTTTGGAAAGTTCCCCAATCGAATTTCCCACCATTTCCTCTTACAAAATTTCTTGGGATCGGAAAAAATCCTTCCGCCTGTCATGCTCCTGTCTCCATAGCAACGGTTTCCATGATTCAATATGTAAATCATAATAATATCAAATAACGGTATTAAATTATTTGCGCCTAGCATTGTCACTTGAAACTTTCTTCCAAAAGAATAGCTTTAGAAGAATATATCAACTTGAGATGTTAAAAATTTCTCTACGTAAGTTCAATTAATATCTCCAGTTTGATTAGAGTACCGGCTTCTCTAAACTAGATCAAGGATTTTAAACACTACCGCTAAACTTTTTCTAATAGGGTGGTATATTAATGAAAGGAATAAACCAAGATGATAAATCTCACCGTGAAGATAGATCTTTCTTCTCCGTCAAATCGGAAGTTTCCACCGATTCCCGAAAACTAGAGGCAAGTGCTAAAACTCCGGAAAGATCTTAAGCCTCCATTTTATAATAAAGGATGGAGATCGAGGAGGAGGAGCTTATCTTATGATGTCATGGCAGATGTTTTGTTATTGGAGGAGACGAAAGAGCGTCTTGGGTGTCTATAGTTAATTCGGTTATGGCGAGAAAGTGTCTTTTTAATTAAGAAAAGTGCTTTTAGGGGTATTATTTGTGGTAATTTTTAGCGATAATGTTTGGAATTAAGTTTAAATATAACATCCGGGTTTTGAAACTTTTTTGTCGAAAAGAAGAGCGTAAGGAAATACGAGCGCTGTGAGAAAAATTGCTCAAATATATAGGCATAACTTTCAAAGCTTGCTGTTTCAATAAAACGTTAACATTATAATTAAAAAAAACGAAAGATTATAAATGGAAAAATTTGCTTGCAATAGCTTTACGAATGGAACTGTATTATGTTTATCCACAGACAATAATTTCCACCCTTATAGTTTCTATAAAACTTTAAGTTTGCTATTAAAAGAAAATTATTATAAATGACAAATTTTTCCTTCTACAGTTTTATGATATGGAATGGTATTGTGTTAATCCATTTTCAACAATTCAACCCTCACGGTTTCGATAAAACGTTAAGACTGATATTAATAAAGAACAAAAAGATTTTGATGCCAGTTTGTTATAATCCTTATGATAACAAAGGAGTATAATAAAATGATAGAATTTGCGCACGATAGTTTTACGATATAAATCTGTATTTTATTAATCCATAAGCAATAATTTCATCATTTTCAAATTCAATAAAACATTAAGTTTTCAATTCAAAAATTTTATTACTGAGAGAATTCACGTACAGTTGTTTCACTATAGGAAGCTGTGCTGTGTGAATCCATATGTAATAATTTCAAGCCTTACCGTTTAAATAAAATTACAAGTTTTTAATGAAAAAAAACAAATTACTGATAGAATTCACATACTGCAGTTTAACATTAGCGACAAACAACTGTATCGTATATAAATGGACACGCTGAACTTCTCTTAAGGTACGTCTTTTTTCCCTCTTTTCCTCTTTTTTGACATCCGCCAACAATCTTTGACACATTAGGGATATCATAAAATTTAAATTAATATTTAACTATCATTTATTAAAAAATAAAGCACTTTATTTGCTGTTTTGTAAACTGTCAACATCTGTTATTTTATACCAATATGGAGAGCTTATCGAAAGAAGGAAAATTTATACAAATTTTTACAAATTTATACAAATAATACAAGCGTTATCCCTTTATACAAGGAACATTTTAATCATTTAACAATCAATATAAATATATATACCCATTTAAGAAAATAGAACTTTAAATTCGGAAATGCCTAAACTAGGATAAGAGAGTGATTTCCTTGTTATTATTAGACTCGTGAATAAGTTACTAGGATCGAACTGAATTTATTAACTAAGAAAGTTTAAAAATCGCTGTTATACGCTATAATTTTATTTTAAAGAAACAATAACTGTATAATAACGCAGAGAAAATCGTAAATACTGTAAAAGTGCTAATGTAGAAACAGAATATTCCAAATCTGTACTTGTGCTGTAAAAGATGACCGTAGAACTCCAAACCAATCAACTAAATCTGAAATCCTTTCAATTTTATTTTTGTCTTTAAGGATGATTAATAGGTGATGTATTCTCTTTGATTATTGAACAAAGGTTTCTGATAACCTGAAAAAAATTGTCAATGTTTGATAATCAGAGGTGCCTGAAAAATTACTTATACTTCAGTAACTTCTGGATTGATATAAGCAAAAGTTGCTTTATTTAGTCAGTTCAAGGGCACCACATTCTTAAAAAATAAAGAGTTAAAGCGAAATTATTTTGCAGTATTAAATTATAGACAAAGAGGATGATAGATTATAGCATTACTTAGATCTTGCATTGTGAGATTTTTCGAATTATTTAAATAGACGTGTGTGAACAAATCTACATGTTTTTCCCTTTGTGTTTTGCTTTCAAAAAATACTTTATCCATTAAATTTTCAATCACTGTAGACGAAGTAATAAATACCATTAGATTATTATATTTATCGATTTACATAAGTTATTGGTGTTTAGGTCCTATTGCCCTTATTGTATTTCCTTTGTTAAGAGTTAAGGATAGCAATTTGTTGCGAAAGTGTTTTAAGATTAATAGGAACATTTCGTTTTAACAAGTGTTAGCCTTATATAATTTACCTTAAATGATTTGTTTTTGAATTTATTTACATAAAAAGCATTTTGTTTTTGTTATCTGTAATGTTCAAATTCATTTATCACTCATTTCAAGGCAATGTATTCTTAGATATATGAGTTACAATGAATGTATTGTCCACTATTTTTAAGCCAGAGAAAAATAGGCAATCTAACTAAGAGGTTTCGTATAGACAGTCACTGTAGTTTAATAAATATTATAGCCGAAGGATATCCGAAAACAGATATGAAGTAGACAGTGTTGAAAGTAGTTGATGAATTAGGATGAAAAAGTAGGCTAGGCTCTTTCTGAAATATGTATATTTTTTAGCTACTGGGTTGCACAAAACATTTTTTTAAAAATGAACTTGAAACACAGTCACAATCTCGTGTTATCAAACCTATAGAGAGATAAAATAGAGTGTGGCACAAAAGTGATCGGATTGATTAAGATATTTCGAAAATGATGCCAAATGTAATTTTTTTTTTAAAATTCAGGTTGTCTCTTCTAACGAAACTACCGCGGGTTATTAACGTAGGATTGCTAACCGTTGCTTATCTCTTTTGTATGTATGAATGTATGTATGTGTTATGTATATATGTGTCTATATACAGTATGCCCACTAAAGTCCCTTCCCACCCTCTTAACTTCGGAACGGCTGCTGCTATATTCATAAAATTGGTGTCTAGGTATAGTAAAGTAGCCATGCGCTACTGAATGAAACCACTTACCATGCCACCTGGTGGAAAACTGCGGAGTTAGCAGTCCTATCTCGAAAACGGAACGAGGTAGGGAAAAAAAGTGATTTACAAAGTTGTAGAAAATCATCGGTTTAGTATGAAAAGATACATTGTGGACATTAATGAGAAGACTACAACGGTTAAAACGCACATTTGTTTTTTCATGATTTCCTACACTGTGACGTGACAAAAGGATCTGAGAAAGAAAAAAAACTAATTTTAACAATATACCTTTATTTGAGATGTTCAAACTTCTTACCGTCAGCTGCAATACACATTTGGATCCTCGTTTGAATCTCACGTTGTACATGTTGGAGCATAGAGCGTGACACGTCGGCACAAGCGTCCGGAATGCGTCGTTTAAGGTCCTGCAATGTTTGTGAAGGGGTCGCATACACCTGCTGTTTCAGGTATCCCCACAGAAAAAAGTCCAGTGGAGTCAGATCAGGCGAACGTGGAGGCCACTCTTCGAAACCGCCATACCCAATTATTTGGCCCTCGTATTCCCTGACGAGGTACTGCTTCACTGGAAATCTCAGCTTTGGAATACTCAGCCATGACCACGAGCGTCAGCATACTACAACCCCAAGAAGATGTCTCTTTTATAGCTGTCTCAGGTGAACAGGCGTGACATTTCTTACGTATTTGCATACTGCAAAACTTTCGAACACCAACCGCAAGTTGCGTTCAGTTGATGCGACACTATTTTACACGATCTACCTTATTGTCTACTCTGTTTATAAAGACAATCAGTACAAGGATGAAACCCTCGAGGCTTGAACCGCGGTCCGTTTGATTGGGGATCAAAAGCGATATATAACTCTGCACATTGCGGTGTCGTGTTTTGCCCGAAAGATAATCATTTCTCCTTTCGTTCAAGTTTCGTGACGTCACAGTGTAGGAAATCACGAAAAAACAAATGCGCGTTTTAACCGTTCAATTCTTTGCATTAATGTCCACAAGGTATCTTTTCGTACTAAACCGATGATTTTCTACAACTTTGTAAATCACTTTTTTTCCCTATCTCGTTTCATTTTCGAGATAGGAATGCTAACTGCACAGTTTTCCACTAGGTGGCGCGGTAGGTGGTTTCATTCAGTAGCGCATGGCTACTTTACTGTACATAGACACCACTTTTATGAATATAGCAGCAGCCGTTCTGAAGTTAAGAGGGTGGAAAGGGACTTTAGTGGGCATACTGTATATGTACGTATGTATACACTATATACATATATGTATGTCAAAATTTTGATGCATCTTGGTAATTAACTGTTTACTGCTTGTCCCAGCAATGGATTGGGTTTGGCACGCTGCCAAAAATATAACTCGCCAGGACGGATGAACGGACAGTTTAAGCGTCTGAAATTTTCCTTTCCGAAGAACCGTTATGGAGAAACGTAATCCTACGTTAAAAAAACTACCAAATGACTAGAAAGTTTGTAGAAATATTTTACCTATACACTAGCATTTATTATGCTGACATATATTTTGCAAATTTTTATCAGCATAAAAGTACTCGTAAAGAACGCAAACTTAGCATTTTGAAACTAAGGTTTGTTTCAATTTTCTACTTTTCGTCGGTAAAGACAGGAGGATTGTTACGGTATATCAAATGAAAATTTTAAAAGTATATATTGTTTATGAATTAACCAGAAAGGTTATTCTTATAAGAAATGCATTCATCTTCAAAAACAGGGCACGTTTAAAAAATGAAAAAAAGATAAAATAGTTATAGTACTAAACGGTGATAAAAAATGGTGAAGGTGAAGCTATGTTTAATATCCGCTATTGTTGTTCCTGTGAAGTTATATAAAATGGAAATTACTAGCTTCTGAAAAAATTCACTTCAACTGACTGAAGACTGAAATTGTACTAAAGATAAATAACAAAACAAATAAGTTCCAGGGGCAAACATAATTAATAAGAGTCAATCAGAAGCAAATACAAAAGATTGGAAGATTCTAAATACCTCTGATCGAAAACAGAAACGGAACCTCAGTCGGGAAAAACAAAAATAAAAACATTTTACGAAACTATTTAAAATTAATTTATCCCACATTCAGTGAGAGAGAAAATGCGAAATTGAATGAAGTTGTATTCTCACGATTCTCACATTACAACTGTTGTCATTTGTTCTATGAGAAAACGAACATTTAGATATCCTGTCCTTTGCCAGGAGTTTTATACGTTTATAAAAATGGTCTCCAGTTGCTAATGTTTTTATTTAACATGAAATGGTGGGTAACTAGTCGAGATAACCGACTCTACAAGCCGGAAGATCTACAAGGCATAATGATTTCGATTCTCGTGATTTCGACAGGAATCAAACGCAGTCGCCGAGAAAAGTGCGTGTGTACATATATGAATGTGCATGCATATTACCAATTAGGTAATCATCTTTCCGAACTGGTGCATGTCATTGTAGTCTTTATGAAAAAAATGATGTCATTAAAGTTTGTCAGAAGTTACAAATACATGTGTCATTGATTAGCTAATTGTTCCCTTTGAGGTTTTCGGTCAGAAAAACCTTATTGTTTTTATAATTTTCATAAAGACGCCAGATATTTGCTATCGATTATCATTTTGGATTCTTATTATTCATTCTCATAGGAGAAATTCCCAAAAACAAAACCTAGCACAAAAAAAAATGTTTAGAGTTACTTCGCTTTAATCTTCTTACAGGGATGGGTTGTAAAACCACAGAGTAACACTCGTAAGAATAACGAAAGATTAAGAGACAAATAAGAACCACGTGAAAACTTTTCATTCCGCCCTTTTCTTCTGAAGCTAGCGGTCTTTTTACCCTATTTATATTTTATTTTATAACTACACTTTTTTAGAACTTGTACAAATTTTGACTTTTATTTTAAATTAAAATAACGTGAATTGCTACACAGAGCCCAGAATTTTTTTTTCAATTCGGCAGGCAGTTGTCTCTCACAGTAAGTACTTCTTTGATATTGGTCCATGAAGATCCGTGAAGTTTTGCTGCTTACTTTATTATGGGAGCACCATATAGATGAGCCAGCACCCCGGAAATAGTTGTGATCGGACCACTCTTGGCCCGCGGAACTCGAGTTGAAGGTCCCATCTGTTAAATTATGAATTTTGGGACCAATTGGACCAATAGGAAAAACTGGGCTATCTACGTTCCATGGGCCACGCCTTCCAACGTATGTTTGCATAGCAATTGACCAAATGAGAGAAAGGTGAAAGCTGATAGGTTGATTTTGGATCCGGAAGTTCTAACAAAACTGCTTAGTTGATCCTCGAAAGGATTACTTCACATCTATATATATAAAACGCGTAGGTATGTGGCACAAAAATCGACGATATTTCTACACCCCGAATGGCAACGGCTGCAACTTCAGATGCAAACATTAGCGGCCGTCTGCAATTTGCAACCGCGTGTGTGTAGTGGCTCGACGATAGCACGTAATTTGGTACAATTTAATTGCTGTATTTTACTCGGGAATAATTTTAATTTATACACGAAATAATTTTAATTTATTCATTTAATATGATTAAGTGGAGATATCTGAATTGCGAACAATAATACATACAGAGAGAAATGCAATTTACTCTATATTTTAGTACTTGCTGAATTTTTACTCCATTTTATAAGTGAAATTTTTCCCCAACAATTTCTTATTTGATGTAATGATAAAAAGTAGATATCTTTGTTTTGAAAAATAGTACATACAGTGAGGGATGTAATATTTAAAATCATTGGTGTCGGGTTTCTCAGACTTATCTTTAACTCTGTTCTGAAGTAATGGAAATTCACATTTTTTAATCATGATGTTTTAGAATCAGCCTTATAGTGAATTTAGCAAATGATTATAAATTTGTTGTCTGAGATTTCATTACCCCTTAACAACGTATATTTAGGATGACAGGTAATGGTAACATTCCTTACATATGTTACTTTCAATTGAGTTGTTATACAAAAGAAAATATAAATCTAAAAGCGACCATGCTGGTCGCGCAGCGGCTACTTATAATGAATTTTATGTTTGCTTTAAACGGATATCACATCTGACCTAAATTAACTTATTGGTAACTTCAGCACAAAAGAGTAAAAAAATTCACAGAATTACTCATCGATTTCACAGGATACCAGCTATGTAAAAAAAAAAAATCTTTGATGTATCAGTTTATTGGATAATTAGTGCATTTGGACTTGTACATACTGAGCGAGTCTTTATCAAAGGGCTTCGTTATCTTCATCGCATAATGCAAATTAAGCCTAGTAACGGATCAGTAGGGTCTTCACCTAGCTTCTACATGATTCTGCAGTTCGTCCACTCATGGGGTGGGTTTGGGCAAAATACTTTCTTGTTCCGACCGCACACCAGTAGCTTACTGCACTGACCTTTCCACTCAAAGTTGACCTCAGTGATGGGAAATATCCGGAGACTGTGCTTCTGGCCAAAAGAAAAAAAAAGGGAAAGAGGGGTTAAAAATTGCTTGCCCCTTGGAGAGACAAACTTAGAGCAGTTGTGGCTTCATTAACCAACTTACCTGGTTCAGTATGAGTTGAAACATATCACCATGAACCCTTAACAGGTTTTCTGAGGCTGCCGCAACTTTTAGGCTGTGGGCTCCACTCATGGGTTCAAGCTAAAACCAGATATTTAGGAAGTTAATGCAGTGCATACCAGGAAGTTACCAGGAAGTTAATGCAGTGCATAAGTTGACATCGTAAATCTACAATGTTCGTATGAAACAGGACGAAACTTTTCTTACCGGAATTTTTACAATCACAAATTAGCAAATGAATAATTTTAGATTATGCATTCTCCTCTTGAAAATAGACATTTTGATTCATGCAACAATGTAAAAGGTTTGCGTACTTACCTAAATTTTATAACTCTTTGAGCTAGTCATATAATTAGCATATGAACGTTCTTAATAACATATACTTTCTTAATATGACTATAAAATGGAGACTATTGTACACAAACGTACTTAAATGACATATATTATTATTATTATGGCCATCTGGAGTATTTTGACATACTTGGAGCGTATTTGACTTATGTATATGATTAATATGAAGCGTATGAGGCGAGTATCACTAATCAGGTTTTTAGTTATCTGAGCTGACACATCAAGCCTTTTAATTACTCGTTATCACTTAGTGAAGTTGTACCTTCTACCAGAAGCGTTCCTATCTACATTTTTGAGTGTTTTCTTAAATGACATAATTTGTAGAAACTTATATACTGCACTTTTATGGCTCAACGAATAGAGAAATTTAAAATTATATATGAATCTCCACATTCTCAAATTCGAATGAAACTTCCAATAAAATTTACTTAGTAAGTCTTTCAAAAGACTTTATACATTGAATTATTCATTGGCATGTATGTATGCAATGTAGTATTAGCCTTATCGAGATGAAGATAATCGAATTCGAAAAGTGGCTTTATATACGTAAGTTTTAATACCGATATTTCACGAATTCGCATTAAAATGTCAACAATTGTATTGTAAGGCGGTCGTTTTCACTGAGATTGGGAAAACAAGATAAAGGTTTATGAATCAATCTGGATATTAAGTGCTGAAGTTACTATTAGGACGTATACGTGGCGTAAGTTACTAATATAACGTACGTGGAAAGTTTGTTCCTTCCATGATATGTAAGTGGCTTGTGTTACTAAAATGGTGTACATGAGACGTGCGTGATTAATGCTACGTATATGCGACATAAATCTGTCACAAGTGACGTATATGTGATGCAAGTTTTTAACAAGACATATGTGACTAATGTGTTTAATAGAACGTATATTTAGCGCTAGAGAATTGTATGATTTCCATGTAACGCGTATGAGCCAATTCTTCATTGTTTTGATCACAAGTATAACCGAGATAAAAATTATAAATAGTGTTAAGAAGTGACGTTCGAAGTGAAATCCATTCAAGAGATAGCTGCATGAACCTTACCGTGGCATTTTCCTCTGAAAAGACTATCGCAGGCTTTGCATCGCTGACAGCAGAAGCGGGCACATCGAAAGCATTACTCCGACATTGAACGTATTCACCTACTTCCAGTTTCCTGAAAAAAATGAGAAATGGACCTTTTGGAAACTTCAAACAGAACCAAAATCTCCCAAGTAATTGTAGGAATTAAGTTTTGTCATGATATCCTTAATATATTTTTGCTGGGCTCGCTACAAGCCCGTCCCAACCTAGAGATGTATTCTGCTTCAACATGCCTGATTAAATCGTCGGCCTGCGATATCGTAGTTTTAAAGAAATTATCGTAATTTTGCACTACATAATTTACTTCTTTTGAGGCACTCAAGCCTGTTACAAGCGAAGGCCGTCGCAATCAGTTACCGCCATCTGGTCCTATCCGAAGCAATACTCCTCTAGTCTCCCATGATTTTTATGTGACTCGCAACAGAATCGAGCCACATAATTGGTGGTCTTCCACCTTTTCTAGCTCCCATCGGTTTAGTAAATGTGAGCATTTTTATTGAATTTGTGTTCTCACTTCTAAATAAATGACCTAGCCATCGAATCCTGTGGCTTTTTACGACCCTGGTGATGACAGGTTGTCCGTATTTTCAGTAGATTTCATAATTAAATATTGATCTCCATACACCATTTTCACAAACTGCGCCAAATATTTTTGCACTGCATAATATTTCTATCAAAAAGGCCTCTTTTGACTTCTTTTCTTTATTCGGGTAATTTAAGGTTTATACGGAAAACGCAGTTAAAAATGCTCTTCATATGCGTTTCTACACTACATTATCGCAAGAGTGTAGTATCGCCACCAAGCTGAAGATTAGCAGAAACATCTAGTGTTAAATGGGAATAATGAAAAAAAAGTAGGAACCGTTTGGGGAACAGTTACGGTTGTAAGTTTTTAGGGATATAGGTGGTGTTTGCTTCGATGATGTTTAACGTGGGAAAAAAAATATTTACACCTTCAGAAACCCGATCTTGTCAGTTTCAGGATTTTATGTCATAGCACTGAGAGGAACCCTTGCGTTAAGACTTCTTCTCCATAAAATCATGATCTCAAGTCTCTAATTTTATAGCATATTTTATGAAAGTAATGGAATTAAGTCAATGAAATTTTTAAAATCTTTCTAAAGTAAAATTCCCCCTTGATTACATTTAAAAAAATAAGTTATAAATCTGAAACATTGTGCGAATTGTACACTAAAAATTCGCGCTTATTTTGCATTTCCTACGACTTGATAGAGTTTATCCTAGAAATGTGTCAAACTACTTCTCGTTATGTATAATCGCAAGCTTCTCTCTCTTTAACTTTCATAAAACCATCGTGTTTTCAAATCTTTAAATAACGTTCCGTTGTTTATCTGCGTTAAGGCTGCTGGCAGTGTACTAACCGTATTGGATTCGCTCACTTCAATGTTAACCTGTGGAGAAAATGTGCCCAAAGATTGCCGACTGGATTTAAAGATTTTTTTTTAAATTGTACTCCGTAATAGACAAAAAATGTTACACCTTGGGTCATTTTTCGTTTCTAAATATTATTTATAATTTAAAATTTGAACTATTCGGGGGGAAAATCTGGTATAGTGTGTTTTAAACGCTCATAAATTCCTTTGGAGGACGAAATTTATAAAATTAATCCTGTTGTAAGGTGAAGAAAATCTCAGGCTACCTGAAAACACCATTTTTATTGGATTACCAGCATTTATATAGCTGTAAATAGTAGATAAATTTTCTTTATAGGTTAACATTGAGGTGAGCGAATCCGATAGGGTCAGTACACAGCAGCCTTAAACTTTAATTTGTCATTATATTGTGTAGAGAATGACAAATAAATTTGAATTGAAAGATGAATTTTTCACCTTGGGGACATCAAGTTCCCTACAGCTCAAAAATTAAGGCTGGATTATGTTGTTCTCTACACTCAACTACCGGAGTGAATGAGTGGGTACGTGAATTAAGGATTAATTTGTTCGGCTTACCTTGATGCGGTCAATATTTTGTAGCTTATCAGTTTTCCCGAACCGCCGCATTGCGTGCAGTCGTTTGTCCTTTTACCATTACAAAGCTCACACCTTCAAAAAGACGCAAAAATTTAGAGGACCATGAATCTAGTATTGCAGACACATTTAACTTTAAAATACCTCTTAAATATCGTATTTTATAGAGGAAAAAATGTGTAAATTTGTCAAATTTATGAGGTTTTTAAAGTTTGAGACATTTGGAAAGTCCTTTATGGAAGTTCATACCTTTAGATTCTAAATTGGAAAATATCTGAGCATGTTAAATCATATACCATGTTTAATATGCTCAGATAAACTCACATAATCAATATGAAATAAATAATGTAATAAATTTTATTATTGTCTCACTTTTTGCCATTTATGTCCAAACTATTCCCTTAATTTGTTCTTCAGAATGATTGGATTCTAGTCTGAAGTAGAACCAAATTTTTGAAAAATTTAGTTCTACTAGAACCAAATTTTTAAAAAATCCATAAACTGAATTTCATTCTTAAAGTTATGTAAAATTGTCCTGAAAGATATTCAAGCAAAATACCAAATAAAATTTATAAATCTTACCCTCAAGCAATATGAATTTGGTAATAGACGCTTGTTTTAGGTCACATATTTTTTAAATACTCGAAATATTTAATGTTAAATCATATACCATGTTTAATATGCTCAGATAAACTCACATAATCAATATAAAATAAATAATGTAATAAATTTTATTATTGTCTCACTTTTTTCCATTTATATCCAAACTATTCCCTTAATTTGTTCTTCAGAATGATAGGATTCTAGTCTGTGAAGTAGCTAATGAATGAAATTGCAGTATACGATAGAGAATCTAGCGGACTCTGGTACAAAATGCAAATTTGGGAAGGAATGCAAAAAAGCGTAAGACGTATTTATCTTTCAGAAAAGCTCATCGGCAGAACTGTTCTCAGAGGATTATCGTTTATAAGCGAATAGTTTATAAACAGTGCCTTTATTAGGCTTGATGTTTGTAAACTCTCCGAACATTTTACTTAAAAATAAAATGATCCCCCTTTATTTTCATTTAGTATCGCCTTCTTCCACTTCGCACTGGATGGTACCGCCCATAATACCATGTAGGCATACAATAAACACGTTTATAAACCTTTTGTACTAGTTTTTTTTCATTTTCTGTCTCGCGAAATGGAAGTATCTGTCTGAATTCTTTTTACTTTAGTTTTCTCTATATATTTTGTAATTTCGACTTCCATCGCCATCAAATTGAATTAATTCAACAGATTTCAAAGGAGTACATGACCATCGGAAGCATATAAACGACAAATTTTTACTTAATTGAACATAGATCTTTTTGTTTCTTTATATTGTAAATTATTATAGAGCAGTAGTAAATTATTATAGAGCAGTTGTAAATTATTATAGAGCTCCAGTTCCGTGTAGTAGAGATTTGTAAATAAAACTTGGCAAAGAACGAAGCAAAGTTCAATGGACCCTGTCAAAGTACCTGCGCATGAAAGCTCCAGACTTCATCGACCACCGGCATATGGTGCAAGGTTCGTCTCCGAACAGTTGGGGTCCTTTTGTGTGGCATATAGAGCAAATATTCTAAAAAAAAGCAATAATATGTATGAAAACATGACAGGTTTAAGTCTTTCTTAATACAGATTCTGATTTTTATTCTTTAGAAAGCAGAGTTAAAATATTTCATCTTCCAATAAAAGGAGAACATATTCTTTTAATCTTCACTTATTTCAAAGTGAAAGCGAAGCAGACATTAGAAATGCTGAGTTTATTCCTGTAGTTCATGGACAGAAAAAATATCATCGACATTAAAATAAACCTCCAGGAAAGAAAATACAATAACAGAATTGCACAATGGTAACATTTGATGATCATTGCACCAATCATGTAGGGTTTGGTGACCTTCTTTATTTAGGAAAATTTGGTTCCATTTCAATAGCGTACAGAAAGGAAGGTTTATGAACTATTTGTCGTTATAATGAGATATAATTTCTTTGTGCTCAAGAAATAAAGAATTTTTTTTTTTATTGACAACACTTTTAGTTAATTTGCCATCAATGAAAAATACTCGAAAACTTTCTTTTTTCACTCTCTGCTTGGATTCAACAGAAGATTAAATGCTTATTTCATGAAAATTCCTCATCATAATAATAATATAGTTTTTACATTCATTTCAAACGTTTTGACGAAGGCAATGAACTACTTTCGTTTTACAAAACTCGTCACATTATTAATTTATTAGAGAATCATTTTAGTTAAAAAATATTTTAGTAATTCACACTGAATTTTATGCATTCATGTTTAGTAAGAAATTATTGATTATTATTTTTAATATTAAGTATTAATTATCAAAAAATCCCGACAAATCGTATTTCTATGGACACTAGTTTGCCTTCAACAGCAGACCTAATAGTGACGTAGAGCGAAATTATGAATGAATGCCTTCTTTAATCATGCCAGTATAAGTTAGATGATAACTCTGTTACGAAATGTAATAAAAATATTAAAAATTTCGAATCCTGTTGTCCCATTATAAAGCGACATGTTTTAATCTGTTTCAACTTACCTTAGGGGACCATATACTCCCAAATATGATGCTTTTGAGCACCTTCTTGGCTTTGTGGAATCACGAACAAAAACACGTATTCAGAGTTTAGTATTATGAAGATAAACTGCAGAACAACAGGTGCGAACGCGTAAAAGAAAATTATGATGTTTTCGGAACACGAATGAATACTTTCCAAACGTTATTAATATATATCTTTTTAAAAATTGTTAAAATAATTTACGATAGTTTTTCCTCTAAGCAAACATTTCTCACCATAAACTGATTTGAATTAGTAGAGCACTGAAAAGTTGACAACAATTTGTGTTTCATTTTTAAATATATTTAATAATAAAAGAGAAGATCCAAATATGAGCTACATATTTCATTTTGAGGTCAGGCCAGCTATATATTCATTATTTTCAAGATAGTAATATGTTAATACAACCTAAAGCCTGTAAGGATCAAGATAGGTAGGTTGAAAAATGTTACAACAATCTGTGTATTTTACAATAAGTTTAATTGCAAAAGTTTGGAAATTAGTAATTTTTCAAATGGTGGTGTAAATAGGGGCTACCTATAACATTTGTGTAAAAAAAATAAAAAAAAATAAATGAAAACAATCAAAAATTGGGAAAAAGGCTACCTTTTAATTTTATTTACAGAAGTCGCCCACATATATAACTTTTCCTCCCCCCCCCCCCACATTCTGTGTGTGCCTACATTTGACACTGAAAACATTGCACTCACGTTTCTCCTCTTGCGTCAGCTGGAAAAAGTTCTTTACAAAAGATGTAGGCTTAATCGCTGTCAACAGGGTAATATCCTGGTGGAGAATCCAAGTCACTGTCATCAAACTTGGGTTTACTATGTTCTTCCTCGGAGTCGGAAGGCTGATTCTTGGTAGCCCTCTTTGCACCACTTCTAGTTTGCCCAGTTTTATGTTTAATTTTTTCTTGTTTTTACGGCTTCTACATGACTTACAGACCTTAGAATCAGCTTCTTATTTGTTTTGTTTAGTGCTGATTTGCACAAGGACCGAGTGAACCCGTTCCGGTAGGGTATGCCCGTCACAAGACATGCCTTTGAGGACTTGCAACCTCGAGTGGTTGCAAGTCTGGAATTGAAATAATTTCAGAAAATAAAATATCAACACCCAAATATAATTTTAAAAATATATAATTTTAAAAAGTACTTTAGATTTAGAATAAAAAGCCAAAAAGTTATAAAAAGATGTGTGATAGAGGAGAAAATGATTTAAATATGAGATAACCCGTTTTTAGACCGCTTCTGCTAGCCCATTTTTAGACCAATAGTATGTTCAACTTTTACTCAGAGGCAGCCATTATCAGTTAAAGATATCCCTTGATTAATTGTCTCAAAACGTAGCTTACTATCTTATCAGTAGCGTAGTAACAACAAAATATGTACTAGTTAAGGATTAAAATGTACAGAAATTCTAATACACTAACCTGATAAAGTTTCGAAGTCTGAAAATATGTGATTTTCAAGAATAGCGACTGCTTTATACGCAAACAGCAAAGATGTATCACCTGTTTAATATCTTCTTCCTTAGCAAAATGTGATTGTTTGATGACCTCGCTGCCAGATGGCAGAACCTTCTTGTATATAATTCAACACCTAGCCCGATTTTAGATCCTAGCCTATATTTCTACCTTCTCCTGTATCATAAAATGTGAATACAATAAATTGGAAAAAATTTCAGGAAGTCTCTTCTAACGAAACTACCGCGGGTTATTAACGTAGGATTACTTATCGTTGCTTTCCTCTTTTGTATGTATATATGTATCTATATACATATGTATATATGCATGTCAAAATTTTGATGCATTTGGGTACTATTCTTTTTAACTGTTTACTGCTTGCCCAAGCGATACAAACTGGGTTTGGCGAGCTGCCAAAATAATAACTCGCAACGAAGGACGTGTTTAGCGTCTCAAACTTTGCTTTCCAGAGGACCTTTATGGAGGAACGTAATCGTACGTTAAAAACATAAAATATAGTACCCGATATGGCAGGAACCCATCTCTATAGTTGCCCTGATTTCGAGGATGTTATAGCTGAAAATGCTGCAAAACCTGATCCTAACTTTTTTTAATACTTCGAAATTATACTGGGTTGCCAAGGGGAAGTTAAGGTCTGCCGTAGGATAAAAAAAAATTTTCAGGTAGTCTCTTCTAACGAAACTACTGCGGGTTATTAACGTAGGATAACTTATCGTTGCTTACCTATTTAATATGTATATATGTATCGAAATATATGTACGTATATATATGAAATGACCCAAATTGGGTCATCTCATGAAGTAACACAATCGAGGCAGAAAGAATACAATTTAAAATCATAAAGAAGAATTGAAGTTTATTTCATGAGAACAGCGACATAACATCTAATTCGCTTCGAGTCAGTCCAGTGTCTACCGCAAAGAGCACCAAAATAGAATTAGGTCAGAGAGGTTGCCAGAATTGGCGGAGGAAGTTAGTATGTGGGAAGGCGAAGCGTTTACGCCAAGACAAGAAGGAGGGGTTACCAGGACAGAGATGAAAACAGAATGGGCGATTATAGGTAGTTAGTAATATTATCACATACATATATATATATATATATATATATATATATATATATATATATATATATATATATATATATATATATATATATATATATATATATATATATATATATATACCGTGAAATCTCGATCTATCGTTTTTCAAGGGACAGACTGAACTGAACGATAAATGCGGGAAAAAGATAGATCCGGGAACATAACAAAGCAATATGATCGTCGGGACTGGGTAAAATAAACGACACATACGGGAAAACGATGATTCGGAAAACGATTGATCAAGATTCAATTGTATATATATATATGTGTGTGTGTGTGTGTATGCAAAAATTTTAACCCATTGTAGTACTTTTCTGTTTAACTGTTTACTGCTTGCCCAAGCGATACAGACTGGGTTTGGTGAGCTTCCAAAATTATAACTCGCGATGACGGACGTCTGAAATTTTGCTTTACCACGGACCATTATGGAGGAACGTAATCCTACTTATTTTTTTATTTTTATTTATTTTTTTTTAAACTTACGGTGCCCCCCGATGAACAGCGTGCGCAGGGTATTCCCCCGGTGCCCTCGCACATCTTGCAGACGACGATGCGCTCCGTGCGTGGGACGTACACCTGCTTCTCGCTGTACCGATGCTCAGACGGGAGCGTCAGATCTATGTCCCAGGGACCCGGAATAAGACCATCAGCATTATCCATGTCTTGGCCTGGAAGTAAACAAGTGTCAGTGCATATCCACGCAGGGAAATAAACGCTTTGGTCACCGAAACACCCGTCTCTTGTTGAAAATTTATCACAAAGTCGTATGAGGCATTTTCATAGCTATAAAAAGCCCTTTAAATAAAAATTTGGTTAAACAGACTGCTCTAGTTTACTTTTCAATAGACATTTCAGGAACGTTGACAGTTAGAGGTATCACTGGTAGAAACTGTTATAACATTAATCGTAAATTTTTAAGACAAAAACTGTATCCTCACTAAGCAGTATTTTCTTTTGTGTAATTCAGCCATATTTATCCATTCCTGCAGCTTCGTCTTTCCAGAATTTAATCGAACCTTTGGTCCAACATCTCTTTAATTATAAAATTATAAAGAGAATAAAAATGAACACGTGTTATTAAAGATCCATGCAGTGAAATAAATGCCTTAATCTCCAAAACACCAGTCCTGAATTGAAATTTTGTCAAAAAAGCTGTATTAGGCATTTTAATAGCTATAAGTATGTTTAGCAAAAAAATAAATATTTATTTAAACAAATCGTTTCAGTTTACTTTTCGATCGACACTTCTGGAACATTGATAGTTGTGATTAGAAGTATCACTGATAGACACTTCTGTAACATAAACTTATATTTTTAAGACAAAAAATATCATTTACATATCTTTAACAAAGCTGTATTTTCTTTCGTCGAATTCAGCTGCATTTAGCCATTCCTGCAGCTTTGTCGTAAGTCCAGAAATTAATCCAATCTTTAGTCCAACATCTCTTTGAATATAAAATTACTTAAACGAACTTCAATTTTCCCCATCAGATAGACACTTCCGAAGCATTCAATTATATAACTATTAGGAATGTTACTAATAGATACCGATAATTGGATATTTTTCAGGGAGAAAAATCCAGTTTAATAAAGCATTTTGTTTTGTTCGTTTCTTCAACCAAGTTGTTTAATCATTCCTGTAGCTACATCTTTAATCCAGTTGAATGAGAAACACATTCCTATGAGTATAAATCTAATCAAAGACATTAATTACCCTTTGTATTCGTCAGGCTGTAACTTGGGTCAAAAGATTCTATATTAGACATTTTTGGAAAAAGTATGAGTCTAGTTAATCTACATTACGCATTTTTTATAATTTCTATAAATTTGTAAGATTGTAAATTAAGTTTCTATAATTGTAACTTCATGCTTTTAATATTAACATTTTAAGAATATCCGAGACACATATTGTTAAATGAATGGGCACTTTTGTTTTCCGTGGTTTGAAACTTTCTATAGAACTCCTATAATCAAATAAGACAAATCGCAAGTTTCTATGATGATTACGTTGCCATGTACAAAGTTTAATGCTGCATTGTCTATGCAAACCCTACTGTACAACTATAATTTAAGTCTCAGTTTATCTCGAAATGAAATTTTTGATATTTCACCATTTTCAAAATGATATATCTTGAGTTCATTTCCGGAGATCTTTTTGAAATTTTATACCTCATTTCTTTGTTCTATTTTTGTTGAACTGTCTTCTGAATTTTTGATTTTAACAAAAGAATCTGGAAATAATTTGCTCGCAGCAAAAATTACAGTAAAAATAATTTTTTGCTGTTCATAAGAATTAAAAAATGAATTAACTTAAACCTTTATAAATTTTGAAGGACAGATAATTTTGAAAACTTTCCACATGTACAAAAGAAAAAGAAATAGGAATATAAATCTTTTATATCAGTGGAAGTACAGAAAATCTAGACATACTCTAAATTTTTAATTTTTAATTTTTTGTAACATAACTTCAAATAATTAAAGTATTTTTATATGTGCATATAATGATCTAAAATAAATGACGCGTCCGTGGAAAAATAAGTTACCAAATGAAGGTAAAAATAAAAATAAAATTTTGTGTCCTCAAAATAGCCTTTTCAGAAAGAGTATATACTTCCTGTCTGTATAAAACAATTGTAACTTAGGTACAATTGTTTCAGTTAGTGCTTTGGGAAACTGCACACGAAATATCGATTCCATAAACAGTGACCCATAACAAATAAAGAATTCCTGTAAGGCATAATTACCTTCGAAACGTTTGTAAAAGGTCTCAATCCTCCTATTTTCCCCAAAAGTTTCGAGCACGTACTGTAATGAAATAAAATAAGGTTGATATTATTACATCAGGAGTGAAAAGTTTCTCGAACTTTAATCTGGCACAACAGTTCTTCCGGCCCGAGGTAGCCTAATGGTAGCACGTCGGCTTTCGGTACTGAGGGTGAACGGATCGAATCCCAAAAAGCACCATTCAATACCTTTGTATCTAGGCCGAAAAAGGGCAAGGTTAAATCCGTAGACAGGAAAGCCCTTCTATGTGGTCAGAGAGGGTGTGAGAAAGTACGATCCGCCCAGATGTCACCCCTGGGGATGCTCGGTCAAAATTGAGGAGGCACCTGGCTAAGTTAGACTCCGACCCCTTGTAGCGCTATTATAAACAGGAGACGCACCCCTCAGCCTGCAAGCCTATATAGCCCTGGTCTGAAATACTTTCGGCCAGGGGCATAAGCAGTAACCACAACAGCAGCAACAGAAGTTCTTATTATACTTGTCAACTACAGTGAACAATTGCCATACTGACAGCTTACAGAAAATATATCT
Source organism: Dolomedes plantarius (assembly GCA_907164885.2). Lineage (NCBI taxonomy): Eukaryota > Metazoa > Arthropoda > Arachnida > Araneae > Dolomedidae > Dolomedes > Dolomedes plantarius. The sequence goes on along the minus strand of OU015496.1, from coordinate 162,898,870 downwards.
CAAAATGGTATATCAAAAAACGCGATGTGTTACGCCGCAGTGTTTCTTTAAATTCTAATGTTTACCCCGCATTTACAGGTTTGGGTAATGCCGTAATAATCTCTGCAAGACTTTTGCCGAAAATATCGTATCTAGAAAGCTCTAGATCACAAGAACCAATACGCATTTTTGGGTGAAAATGGGTTCGCTGAATTTCCAGAACTCCCCAAGAGGATTCCGTCCATTCTCAAGCGTATCTTGCCTCTCATGCGTATAGGGCAGTGTCTCGCAGCATGTCACATATCAACTCTTGCTGATTTTACTTCTTGTTTGGCGAGGAGTGCCAAAACATTGCATAATTTAACATGGCGTTCAATGAGCATTCTTACAGCTTGTTGAATAAATTGATCTCAGATTACTCAAAGTCATTAGATATGGTATCTAAACAAAGGTATATCACTAAATTAAACATTCAGGTACAGCCCGGAGAGGTTTATTCAGTATGTGACCCGTATTCATTGACAGAGGAAGACTGGAGTTACGATACAAGACGCTGTCCTGAAATAACTTATCCTGATATCTATACATATCTCAACATAATAATAATCATTCTCAACAAAATAATGATTATATTCTCTTGAACCTTGCAAAATATTGAAAAAAAAGGTGTTTAAATACCTGTTACATACAACTAATATGAGGAATTTTATAAATAAACTTAAATTATTTAACTCAAAATGAAGGTATCGTCCAAAAACACATGCAAACGCATAGGAACGGCTTCTGTTTTCTGCCACCCGTTAATCATGTGATCTATAGTAGACGAAAACTGACGTAGCCAGTGACGTTGCGACGTTTCGCCTTATACATTCTTCTCCCAGCATTTTTGATTACCCGCAATACAAAAATTGATGATACATAACCAACATCCAGTGAATTTGTAACAATATGTTTAAAGAGAAATTAGAACATTTCTATCAAATGACATGCAAAAGCCCGTGATCTGCATTTGTTGCAAGCGGTGACTGTTCCACAGTTGACCGCATTTTGCCATATCAAAGAAGTATTTATTTTTTAAAATTCTTCTCAGTATTTTTTTTATTTACCGATTAACACGTGCCTTTTTTATATCTGTTTTCTACGCTTTAAAATAACTTCTTTATGCAATATGTGCGCTTAAAATTGTTTGTTTTAATTTAACATTTTCATAACACAATACTGATTTTGTCTTAACATACATCAATAATACTATAATGCCTTGTAAAAAATTATCTTCTAAAATATTTAAATTTTGCAAAACAACGCTCTCTTTAGTGAAACATTATACACAAGAACATTATTCGCAAATATGCATTTGTGGATGTGAACTAAGAAAAAAGGGAGATAAATCCTTCTTAGATCAACATATTGGACCTGAAGACATGCAAGGTCAACTGACGCGTCGCACCGAAACATTATTGACTTTGCCATTCAATATTCCAAATTCCTCCCCATTTTAAAGGATGTCAGTGATATGAACTGATACGCCTCCTTAAGGCTGATGTGTACTAACCCGATTGGAATCGCTCACCTCAATGTTAACCTATGAAGAAAATGTGTCTTCTATTTACAGCTACATGAAAGCTGATAATGCAATAAAAAGGGTATTTTCAGATAGCATGAACTTTTCAGCACCTTGTAACAGGATTCCTTTTTAAAATTTCGTCCACCAAAGTAATTTATGATTGTTTAAAACAAACTATACCACATTTTCTCGAATTTTTTCTCTTTTCTTCGTAAATTAAAAATGCCCCAAGGTGTAAAATTTCCTTCTCCATTACAGAGTTAAATTTTAAAAAAAAATCTTTCAATCCAGTTCAGCAATCTTTGGACAAATTTTCTCCCTAGGTTTACATTAAGGAGAGCGAATCCAATAGGGTTAGTACACAGCAGCCATAATATGTGATGTTTAAAGAAGCAGAAAGGGATCTCACGTGATCTAGGATATCCCAGGTTACGTCAATTACATTCACTTTCTTTGTCAGTTCCGCGTCCAATCCAAATCGAGTAACAGCGTACACGGCGCAAGAGTGCAAGACCTCTTGGCTGCTCAGGGTCGGAGTCCTGGGGTGGAAAGAGGGAAATGAACGATATCCTGGACGCTAAATACCCCCTCCCCCGCAAAGTTTTCCCATCTTTGATAGAATATATTTGGAATTCCTTTCAAGGTGCGTAGATGGCATTTCGTACAGCGTTTCTTCGATTTGTTTTTATGAAGCTGTCTTCCGGAATATTGATCCAAAATGAAAATTCTATCCCCGAGCGAAAAAAAAATGATTTAGAAACTCTTCCTATTTAAAATATTTCAGGTAGTCTCCTCTAACGAAACTACCTCGAGTTATTAGCGTAGGTTTACTTATCGTTTGCTTACCTCTTATTTTCTTTTTGTTAAGCATTTAGGTACTTTTTTGTTTAACTGTTTACTGCTACTGGGTTCGGCGCGCTGCCAAAATTATAACTCGCGACGCAGGACAATTTTTTCTCTTCGTAGGACCGTTATTGGGGAAAGTAATCCTACGTTAAAAGGGGGGGAAATATTCAAATATTGCCCTTGTTCTGGCAAAAAAAAAATTAAAAATAAACAAGTGTAAAATTTTAAATAATTTTTAATTTAAATTTTAAATTGTCTAAATATTTATTGCACTATTGGGCTATTATTTTCTATTTAAAAATGGGGGGAAATATTCAAATACTGCCATTGTTCCGGCAAAAAAAATTTTAATAAACACGAGTTAAATTTTAAATATTTTTTCTTTAAATTTAAATTTTCAATTGCTTAAGTATTTATAGCACTATTGGGCTACTATTTCCAGTTTGACAGATTCACGTTTCTGCCTTTTGCAAGTTCGCGAAAATTTACAGTGTAAGGGCCTGTTCACATAGGAGTCCCTTTGCTTAGCGTTAAAGGAAAGATGACGTTGAGACGAAAATAAACCAATCATAGGCGTTAAAAATTTCATTGCTAATCGTTTGGAGGTTTGTCATTGGTTAAATATATTCAATACTTTAACGCTCCGCAACGGACTCCTATGTGAACAAGCCCTAAGAAGTAATGCAGCAATGCCTTTGCAACGTTTAATAGAGGAGAAAAAAATAACGAATTTAGTCAATAATGCATTAATAGGTATTTAAAATTTCGATTCAAGTTTTATTATTAGCACCAAAAGGCTATTGTCATTTCTTTAACAAATTTGCCTTTCTGCCTTTTTTCACGTTCACCAAAATTTCCACTAAAACAAATTATCCGGCATAGGCTTGGCAACAGAAGTAGAAAAACCAATGAATTTAATCAATAACTTTTAATCAGTAACTCTTCAACAGAAGTAGAAAACCAACGAATTTAGTCAATAACGCCTTAAAAAATAAACGAAAAATCCCTCATTCAGTAGTTAGGGAAGAGTTCCGTATCCTGTGCCGCTTGGAGCTATTGTCGCGGTTTCTGAGTTATCCTCGTTTGACGAAAAACTCGAAATAATGCAACCTATCTAAGCGACGCCATTTTTTCGGCGTCACTTAGGCTTAAAAGAAAACAAATAGAAACAAAATAGAATTTTATAACTTACCAGAAAGCCACGTTTTGAAGAAACAATTATGGAAGGGATTTAGGGTGCTCTCAATTGCATCTGCCATTTAAAAGAAAAAAAAATCGAGATCCCCCAAAAATGCAATACATAGAATTTCTTATTGTGAAAATATCCAGAAAAACGATTTCCCTTTTTTTAAATAATCACATAAGTGTTAAAGTGTCGCTTAACTGAAAAATAAATGCTGTGAATTAAAATAAAACAAGTAATATTTAAAAAAAAAATTTAAAGTCAATTCCTACTTAGGTCAACAAAGAAAAATTTTATTTTAGTTACTTTTTGGCGGGAAATTGCGTTTGGCGGGGAATTGCACTGATATTGGCTCGATTCTGTGAACACCATTATTGCCGAGAAATTTTTTTCTCCCATATAAAACTAAAATTAATTAATTAAATTTAATTAATGAATTCATATTTGAAAAAACTATATTAACATCAAGTGTCATCTACTACAAGTTTTAAAAAATGTATTTGAACTTGAGTGGATGAATAAAAAGTATTTTATTAACGATTGAAAATTTGAACAAGATATATAAATATAGGGAGAGTGTGAACTAATACAGTAGGAATTGAATGAAAAAGATTAAAACATCAAAAAGTTCAAATTTCTCAAAAAAAATAATAATAATAATAATAACAAAACAAAAACCACGGTAAAAATGTATAACATGATAAAATTTTGTAAGATTTTATGACTATTTACAATTTTATAAGAGTAATAAACATAAAACCGAGTAATAAACATAATTTTTTTTTAATTACAAATTTTCCCAATCGGGATCACCTAAATCATTTTCCAGAAGAGGTATGTCGTCATCCTTTTTAAAATAGCTACTAGGCATTAAATTTTCAATATCCACAGTAACACGAATAAAAAAACCCCATCAAAACAAGTTAAAAACATCTTAACAGAAACAAATGAGAATACACCATATTGAAATGTTTATCACCCGAAAAAAATCGCCAAATTTTCCGGCACAGGATATGGGACTTCTCCCAGTAGTTGGATGGCAGCAATAAAATGAACCCGTCATCTCCCTGCAAAACGTAATTCTGAGTACGATAGGAATAGTTATGCAAAATGACTGTAGTTTTTATAAAGTACCTTTTATGTAATTATCTAATTACTCGGTAGCTTGTTAAGTTTTTCATTTTGTTTTCTTCCTAAGTAGCATGATATCTTTTAATTGGGCATTCGACAAAAATTCGTAAAAACCTAAAATAAATCTAAATTGTTTTCCATATCGGAACTAAATACTAAAAATTATGAATTCGGTAAACAAATTATAATACGCTTCGAAGTAAAATTAAAAATGAACATAACTTCGTAACTTGATTAAAGGATTTGATTAAAGGTAAACAAGTTTAATTTTATTTCTGTTGATTTCAGGGTTATCACACTCTTTTATGCTGTGTGCTGCATTGTATAATTTTTTTCTATATTGAATTATAAACTTAAGGTCGAAAAAAAATGATAAAGTTACCTTAGTATGTTTGGATTTTCTGAAGTGAATTATATACCTACGGTTATTCAGTATTTATATTGACCTTCTTAGGTTTTCAATCAACTTTCTTTACTTAACACGAAGCATCGGTTAACTTCTCAGATGTTCTGTCCCTATGTTAAGCTACGGTGATTTTTTTTCCTCATAATTTTCTAATCATATATAGTAAAAGCATATTTTTACCATGTTTTAATTAACTCGCTTTCTTGTTTGTTTGTTTGTGTGTTTGTGTGTTTGTCCAGTACAAATCTTGCAATCGATTTTTAACTAACTTCCTGACTAGCTAGACATTTGAAACTTTTAGAATAGCTCAGAACACTATGACAATGCATTCTTTTGATAATTTTAGCCATCTTTAAGCAGGATTGAATTCATTTTCAGTTAATTTTGCTTTGTAGACTGGTGCAGCCATCTATCGTCCGGGACGAGAACGAAAAGTTAAACGCAAGTTACCTTCCAATTAACTTCATTTTCTTTCAAGTTGATGGGATAATTCATCAAAAATATTTTTAAAAAGTATTTATTAATACATAGTATTGTCAAATTTATATGATTCAACAGAAAATTTAAAAACATGGTACATAAAAAGTTCTTTTTAATCTTGTAATTATTTTATTAATTTCCGTTTCCCGTACGTGGATGTAGATGCTTAAAAGGAGCACAGATGTTTTAAAACTTTAAATTTTTCTGTTGCTAATTTTTATCACAAGATATTATATAATTGACGTTTTCCGCTACAAAATTCAAATTGTTTTCGAAACAAGTTAAGTTAAAAGAAAAAGGGTTTTGAAAACTGGCCCATTGCACGTAAATACCGTTTATCAAATGCAGAAAACAGAGTCTGAAAAAAAAATCGGGTATTTACTAATCCGCAATTAAATAAAAAGAGGGGAAAACTTCCCATAGCTCAACATGGGACTTACAAATCTGTGAAGTAAACTGATGAGAAGGTTGGACTTAAATGAGAGCTTTAAAAAAGACTAGTGCATCTCTAAAACGAATAGTTGCAGTGCAAGAAGGCTTCCATTTTTTCTACTTCTCTCTGATTCTTTCGTTTCTTCTACCACTCTGTCTAGAGGTACTACCGATTAGGATGATACGAACAGGATTATGTATTATCTTCAATCGTACTACCTTTCCGTGTGAGTATGCACTTATGCATTGTATTATGCACACGATTTGCCTTTATCAAAATCAGGAAGATAATTGAGATTTTTTCTCTCTTCCCAACTATCTTTTCCATTTTACGTATAAATGAAATTAATCGGAGTTATTAAAGTATAGTTGAAATGATTGTAGATTATTTTCAATGGAGTACGTTCCGTTGATTTCAAAATTTCCGTATAACTGCTAGTAAAACGTTAAACCGAAAAGTCCAAAGACGGAATTTTACAGTGGTCAACTTACCGATAATCGACGCAGCGCAACGGTTCTTTGGCAGGAATGTCAACTTCTATATCTCCAGGGACGTTCTTGTTTGCTTTGCATACCCCTGCACAATAATTAGGGCTCGATATTAGAACTAACAGTCGCAAACACTTCTAGGTGTACGTTAAAGCAAAGATTTGTTGGGGCAGTGAAGGACTTAGGTGTCGTCAAAAGAGAAAGCAATGTGAAGCCAACTTCACTTGTAGATGGCCTTCAAGGCAGCTCGATTACACTGTTGGTGGAAGGCTATGTGTGTTAAGTTATGGTGGCAGACCAGTTGATGTCGCAGAGCCATAAGATATTACTTAGGTACTTACATTCGGTACTATACACCAAATTAACTTGGCAGCAGCATACTAAGGATGTTATCTGCAAAGCTACGACTACCAAAGGATCTTTTTACTCGCTTGTAAATCAATACTCTAAACAACACGCTCGCCTGTCCTCGCGAACTACATATTACACGCAAGTCATTTATTAAACCAGTTCTGACTTACAGTTCTGAAGTTTGTGGTTCCGCTGCCAAAATCCCTCTTGAAGAAACTTCAGAAAAAGATTTTGCTTTACGTACTTGTATTCCTTCATAGTGCAAAACTGAAGAGTTTCGTGCAGATCTCAAAACTAAATTCGCCGCTCCTTACGGTGTATTTAAAATTAGCTACTCGTTTTCATAAAGATGTAATTAAGTTTGCTAGTCGTGTTCCTCATCTTCTACATTCGCTCTAAAATACAAACAAACAGCGGATGTGATCCTTATCCGACTTTTTCAACTTTTCGCCAGAAGTTTGGATGAAAATAGTTCGAGAAAATCTTCAAAATCCAAATGTTTGACTTTTAATGTTATATTAAAATTCTAAAGTTGCCGATAAAATGAAATAGTCGAATAATATAATTTGTGTAGCAAACCACTGTCTGGGAGAAAATTAATTGTTCTACAAATTATGTTCTTAATTGCAGAAGGTAGATTTTGAAATGTGAGGAAATAGATAGAAGATAATGTCTTTGCTACACAAGTCCGACCTGTATCCATTGTTAGATTACATTTTTGACGGATTGTACCTGAGTATTACCCTGTGTTTCTGCCTATAAAGAGTGGCCCCTGGGTTGTGTTTTCCGACGTAGACGACGTTCATTTGACCAAGATCATAAGGATTCAATAACTATGGTTTGAAATTTAATATACCTACTGGCATATCTTTTGTCTTTTTGGTAAGTATATAAACTAAGTATATAAACCTAGGATTTAATCTACATTTTAAATTAACTTAGCAGTGGCTGGTGAATGAAGTTACCCTTTGTTGTTGTGTTGTTTCTGATGCCTCTTGACGGTATTATATATCAGTTCAATTCCTTAAGGATGTTGGGCAGAGTTATGCTGCTCCGGTTTCAAATAGCACCACAAGGGTCGGAGTCCGACTTGGCTAAAGGACCGGTCTAGTAATTTTGAACCGAGTCAAGTGACGATACCGGAACACTTGACCCAACACCTCCAGAGGTAGCTTTGAGAACTTGGTGGACATTGCAGCCACGACAGATTTTTCATGCACCAGCCACCATTAGTGTACATGGTGGTGGATTTGTCAGCGGCGAGCATCGAACCAGTGATGTTCAGATCACTATACCGCTTCTCTTGCCAACTGGGTCACCACTCCTATAAGATACCCTTTATGGGTATAAATGTACTACTGTAAAATATTCTCTTTTTTCTCTTCTAAAGCAACCACTTTCTCTTTCTTTACGAAACAAACTATTCCTTAACAAGTTGTTACTATTCTATACCTCCTCGGAGATAATAGCTATTCTAAATTAATTTTTTATCTCTCGAATTTTCTTGGCGGAATGCTGAGCTGTTATGGCATAGGGAAGGCGTTATTTTTATTAGCGGTTCAGATACCAATTTGGAAGTAACTTGAGGTACTGCTTCCTGTTTGGCCTAGGTGTTTGAATGGTGGATTCTTGAGATTTAATTTTTTAAGCATCGGAGGTGGGGAGATTATTTGTTTTAAATATTTTTTTTTAATTATCTTTTCGATTCAATACCTATATCCGATAGGAAGTAAAATGGAAAACTTCTCACTATTTTCTCCAATAACCCAAAGCTTGTCTTGCCTTGGGTTAAGCTACAGAGAATATTTGAACAGATTTTTTTTTTGTAATTACGTATAAAGGAATGTATATTTTTGAATTATGCTTTCTTCATTTGAAAGTAGATCTTTAAAAGAAGTTCTCACGCTTTTCAAAATTCATGTTTGCAGATTTAATGTTTATAATTATTGTTCTAGTGATAGCATAATGATCTTCAAAAAATTAACTACTTAAAAATAAAAAGTTTAGAAAAAACGCTTCTTTTAAAAGGCGGAGAATCAACTGAAGTGTCAAATCTTCCATCCCATGTAACGTTATTGGTAAATTTTACTCTGGGTATTTTTATAATCACTCTTCAGGAAATGCACAATTTTGAATTTAATTTTTTAGACTTTAAAGTAGAAATTCAAATAGAGTGCATATAATTTATGAATCTTATAAATGAAGTATTTAAGGCTTTACAGGACATCATTTTTTGAAAATGTATATAAATCATTTCTTGAAAAAGCAAAATTTCAAAAAAAAAATTATAAAAAACCGTGCACACTTTAAATAAAGAACAACCAGTAAAAATTATCCCTTATGACCAGGAATCATGTGCTGCTTATCAGAAACACTTTATGTTTATGAAGCGAGTTAAGTTATAATGATGGATAGCAAAAGTTTTCACCCGTTATACGCTATATAACTGTTTGATCGTTAAACTCATCTAGACAAAGGAATAATACCGAGATCGCCAATGCAGTCCCGAAAATTCGCCAAACTATAGATCTTACCACGAATTTCTTCATTCTCAGAGTCATTCGTCGTGTTTGTTCCAACGCTCCTAATAGAAGTATCTGGAAAAGAAGAGAAAATAATCATTGTTAGTTTCGTATATTTATATTATGTACTGTATTTTCCGGCGTATAACGCGCACTTTTAATACAAAAAGTAAGATCGAAATTTACGGGTGCGCGTTATACGCCGGATATAAAAATAATGGATTTAAAAATAAGGAAAAGATGAACATAAAGAAAATTAGATTTCAACATGTACCTAAACGCTGTTTATTTAAAATAAATGACATACCTTATGAACTTTAAAATTTTAATTATCGGATAACATAAACAGTTCGTCATATTCGTCTTCCGTTATATTTTTAGGCACATCACAGAATTCTGTTTCTCAAAGAGAGTTCTGAAAAAGAAAACATCTGACTCCTAATTCCGCGAATTCATTCGGATCTAAAGTGCGTTCTTAACCCTTTTTGCAGAATTATTTACTCCCTCAAGCATTTCTCCTACACATATATTATTCCCCTTATTGCTTGTCGATTCAGTATACGATTGTTCGAAAGCCTGAGAAAATCCTTCGAAAGAATGACTTCAAAATATAACAGCATCGCACATGTATTTCAGGTTTCTTCGTGAAGAAAAGGGTGCTCGTTATACGAAGAATATACCTGAAAATTAAAAAACGTAGTTTAAAATCATAGGTGCGTGTTATACGGCAGAAAATACGGTAGATTAATAATTAATTAATATCCTCTGTTCTCCTAAATTTTTTCAAATTCTTCAAAGTATTTTTCTTCTTTTTTTGGATATTTTATGTTGAATCTTTGTTATGAAAAAATCGCTTAGTTCTTTCATGATGAACAATGAAATTAGTTTCAAGTTTTGAACTAAAAAATCAACGTAGGAAAATAAGGTTATTGTTGCATGCTAAATTTTTAAGTGCCAATTAGAGAGTTACTGTTTTATGCTAAAGGTTTATTTCAACTACCTATCTCAATCACCCCCTTCTGGATTGCACAGATTATCTGCACAAATTGTTTGTTTACAGCTCTACCCATGCCTTAAGTATCAGCCAACCCCCCACCCCCACCCTTTTTAAACACTTCTGTGAAAAAGCCTGAATTTTTTTTTGGAGGGGAGGGGGAATTCCCAAATTTTAGGAAGGAGAACTTCCATTCTTTTCCCTTAAAAAAAAGGCGAAGGGGGGGGGGCTTCAAGTACTTTCAATGTACCTTCAGTGTACAACCAAAAATGTAAAGATTTTCTCTTGCCACGTGCAAATACGTTACATTTATTAGTTTCTCCACGTTTTACATCTTTTTAACCACTAGGGGCTTCGTCCCTAGGCTCGCTACGCTTGCTCCTCTGGTGAATCAAGTGAATGAATGACTCAATAGTTGTTTAAAGCGATTGAGTCATTCATTTGTTTACAGTTGAAGATTCCCCCCCCCCCTCCCGGCGAAATGGATGAAGCCCGCCTATGGGTGAAAAATTGGATCTTCTTTCATGAAGCGAATGAGAAGATTTTTTTGAAGTATTTCTTTAAAATTCAATTAAAAATCGAAATTTTAAGATAGAGACTTAATATGAAGTTTATATGAATGAGAAAGCTTTCATCTTCCAGTTGATATAAATATTTTCTTTGTAACATAAAGAAATATTTATATCAACTGGAAATAAAGTCTGAGAGCATCGAATTTATATGTCTCGAAACTCATAAATTTTTCCAAAAAGTGGGTTTTCAATTTTAATAAAAATATCAGTCTGTTTTAAATTACTTTTAAACAAATGAGGTCTTGTTTGAAGGAGAAATGTCTGTAGTCTTAGATTGTAAAATAAAAAAAATTCTACGATCCTTTTTTGGCGAGTTATCGTAATCTGAACATGAAAAAGTCAATATTTTCCCAGAAAACATAAAATAAAAAAAACTTTAAGTCCGACGAATATGAGACATGTCTTACTTTCTTTCCCACATTGTTCTGCATCGATTGGTATCGGTCTCGACTCCATACCCCCAGCGGTTTCGGAGGAGATAGCGTGACAAGCTTTTGACAGCGGCGGCGGCTGCAGCGCCAGTTACTTTTTTTTAGAATAGAGAGACGTGTTCTCCATTTTCTGCTTCAGACTGCAGAATTAATGGGAACTTTAGCTCCTAAATATTGCCAATGCTAATTTTGTAAAATAGTCCTTCTAACTGTTGGTTGGGTGATAGCACTCTCGATAATCTTTTTGCTAGGTTAAACCGGAAAAACAGTTTCGAGCCTAATCCGAGTGGTTTCAAACATCCATGGTAACATCCATGGTAAGCAGGGCTAAAACTCACAGACTTATTCTATAAGTCTGCGAGTCTCTTGTAACGTTCATGTACTGAGTCGCAATCGAGTATTTGAATCTGAAGGCACTATTTATTTGATGCATCTTCCCCGCGATGCACTCAACAGGTGTTTCGGCCAGCGAAGGAAACGGGTATCAATCTAGGGCTATACTGATTTGTGAAAGAATGTTGTCATAAAGGCTTACGCATCAGGGTATCTCCGCATTTCCGGCAATAGGTTCTGAGTGTCCTTGGCGTTGCGATATCGGTACAAGAGGGCTCTCCTTAAAAAAGAAAAAAGTATATGTATGTAGTACACAGGGGAATTACTGGTGGGAAACTATACTTTTAATTTCTTAAAACATCTTTATTTTTCTTCCGTACAACATCTTTAAAAATCATCTTCTTTTACAGTAACGATGTCAAGCCGATGACGCGTAAGCTCGTAATTCAATTCCTCCGATGTGTTAATTCTTACCACCGCCAATGTATCTCAGCCGCAACGGTTGGTAGTATGACGGCTAACCGAGAGGTGTATGTAAATTTATCTATCAGAAAGGTCTATTTAAGTTTGTGGGTTTGTTTGGTTTTTTTTTTGGTATCGGGGCGTCCTACAGTGGAGGGCCTGGCCCATGTACTTCAGTTACCACTACTCATCTTGAAGCTTCCTGAAACTTCCTGTATCGGATCACTCCCTTTCAATATCGATGACGGTCGATCTGATGTAATGAAAACTTTTTTTTACTGCCGACTGTTTCAGTGTATGTCTCTCTTACATATGCTTTTATGATTATATAATAAACTTTAATTTTAATGTTGGACTTGAAGTTTTTTTTTTATGGAAGACAGTTCATCTACCACTGCTGAAGTCTGCTATTATTTTTTTAAGACTTTGTTTTAGATGTCGGCAAAAAGTCTATATACGAACCAATTTCTCAGCAAGTACATTCTCTTAACCAAAGCTGAAACGTAATAAGGTACGATGGTAAATTTATATTAGTTGAACCATATTTAAGTTTCTTTATGCATATGAACAACTTGGTATTGCGCTGCGGCTCTTAATACCTTTAACTTCCGATTAATACTGATCGGATTATGCATTTTGGGGATTATCCGCCAATGACTCTAAAAAGAAAAAGTTATGAAATAAAGTACAAATCGTCCGTTCGAATGTCAACAAGACTGGTAAATAAAGGAATATTTTGGCACAATGACAACAAGGAAGTACAATGCAAACAGAGCAAACGAACAAATACTTTGACAGTATAGTCTTCTTCTGGAAAAGTTTTTTAAATGTAAATACAAAGGAATACAGTTTAAAATAATTTTCCATGTGAAGAACTGAAAAACTTTATGTTTTTTAGTCATTTATATTTAACGCGACAGTTGCAAACTTGGTATCGAGCTACCACGGCGTTTGACCGATTTCAAATTCGGTCCAAAACATAGGTGTTCCTATGTTGTCCCCTCTTAGAAAGTAAACACCAGTCCGTCTTACCGGGTACTCCCGTAATAAAGTAGCCTGCAGAAATCACAGTACTATGGATTATTGATTCATTATATTAGTGCCTGCCGCATTGTGGGTGTGGTGCAGGAAATAAACATTAAACCCACTATATAGTCCAGTCTAGTTCAGTGGTTAAAGCAGCGGCCCCGTAAGAAAATTTTATTATTTTTACTGATATGAATTGTGTAAAAACTTTTTCACCAAAAGTGTCTGTATATGAATATCAGTACATTTATGAAAATACTTGTGCCATTTGCAATTTTTAAATTAAAAATTCAAAGCATGTTTCGTTTCTGATATGTCTGCTGTAGCAATTACTTAAGTTTGAATATTTTTATCACATAATGCAATGGAAAGGTTTCAAAATAATTCGTCTCCAGGAATGATAAAAATTTTATCAACAGAATTTTTAATCCATTTAAAGGACACAAAAAATCCCTTCTGAGGGTTAATTTTGGCTTCAGGGTAAAGAGTTTCAGAATTTTTACCCTACATTAAAAATCTTGAGGAAATTTTATTGAAGGTTGAAAAAAAATCTATAAACAAAATATCAAATATCTGTTTTTAAAAGAATTTTATAATCTATCCTTTTAATCAGATCATAAAAAAATTCCATTCCCAGATGAATAAACTTATAGATTGGATGAACAACTAAGTACGCATAGACAGTACAGCATGAAATTGATTTATCTGGCACTGTAATTACTGTAGGAAAATTCTTTTTGTGTTATTTAATTCCTAACATAACTTTAAACATTTTATTAAAAACTTTGTAATTTGTATAAAGCCAAAATTTCCCCCATTTCTACACAATTTTGTGTCCCAGAAACGCCTAAAATATTTCCTAACCCCGCTGTGTTATTGATTCAAAACTTTGGAGTAATTTATATTTCCCCAGATTTTGAGCCAGTTTTGTTTGGTTCGAGTTTTACGAACACACCCATACATTAATTTGCACGATTAAGTTGTTATAGTACAAATGAGTGTTTATAATGCGTCACAATCTGTGAAATGTGAAAATTAAACTATAAGGCAGATTGACAAATATGGTAACTGCTCCTATTGACTTATACGCTCTAAAATGATCGACTAAAAGTTTGAATTTACGATATGGTAGGTTAAAACTAAATTTAAACTTTAAAATGAATTTAAAAATTTCTCTTCAGTCCATTCGCATTTTTTCTTCGTACTCATTTTTTTAAAATTTCGAATCTACTAATCAGTTTATAGTCGTAAAATGTGGGGATCTTCGTGTGATCTTCCAAACAAAAACTTTTAATTAAATTATAATTTTCTATTCACATTTTCTTTCAAAGAAACTTTCAAATATCTCCTAATTTCCTGAAACAGTCTTTTTCAATATTTTATTGATATACATAATAGCTCTGTATTCCAGATTTAGATGGTTCATTCGCTTGAAACGGTCGAAAGAAGCTCTTTAAAAAATTTCAGGTAGTCTCTTCTGACGAAACTACAACGGGTTATTAACGTAGGATTACTTATCGTTCCTTACCTCTTTTGTAGGTATGTCTGTATGTATTCTGTATATATGTGTTATGTATATATGTATATATATATATATATATATATATATATATATATATGTACGTATGTATAATGTATGTCAAAATTTTAACTCATTTTAGTACTTTCCTGTTTAACTGTTTACTGCTTGACCAAGCGATACAGACTGTTATTAGCGCGCTGCCAAAATTATAAGTCACGACGACGAACGGTTTTAGCATCTGAAATTTGCTTTCTGGTGGACCATTGTGGAGGAACGTAGTCCAATTTTAAATATTCAGTAAAATCAAAAGAGGCTGAAGAGTCTAGTAATAGACGGAGAGTAGAACCCAAATTGAAGATATAAAATTCTCATGCACGTGCAACCCACTTCAGTGATTTAGGATCAAAATTAGCAATTTCAATCAAACCTTTTTTATCGGTTAAGGGCAAAGAACCAGTGGTGGGATTCAGCCGGTTCGCACCAGTTTTGTAGAACCGATACCTAATGTACAGAGTGGTCATAAAAAAAATTTTCCCGATATATGGACTTGTAGCGGCTGTTCCTTTCAACCGATCGAGATGAGATTTCAAATATAGCTATTCAGAGGTATGAGCTCGAGATTCTGTGAGCGGCAACAGAGTGGCGCCCACGGTTACGGTTAAAGCTATAGAATCTCGAAATTTTCAAATGGTAATGCCCACTTTTTCCCGTCTCAAAATGCTCAGCGCATGCGAAAACCCTAAAGAGTGTCGGAACGGTACACGTATCACAAAAAACGGGCGCGTTATGCATGCACAAAAAACAGCTCTGCGAACGGCCTACAAAATCACGATCGGGGCGCACGGAGGAAATTTGCATATGACAGACGCAAGACACCAATCACTGATGACAACACAGGTCGGACAAAAGAAAACTTTTATTTGGATTACATATTTTCCACATGGGTGCCATAATCATGTTTTAAACACTTGTGATAAAGATAACTGAAAATAATTCATGGAAAAATAATTAATTATTTTCACTGAAAATAATTGATGGCAAACAACATAGTGGATAATAATATCACATGAATCTTAACTTGCTAATAGAAATATAAGTACTTTTCTGTTATCCAGACGCATTTGGCGCAAGTCTCGCCATTAGAGAGAATAAAAAGTCTCCAACCGGACAACTCTATGAAAACAGTCATATGGATAGAAGATATGCTAAATTTATAAATACGCTAAATAATAACAAGAGGATCATTTTGAAGGCATTTCATAGGACTTATAGCTTTTTGGCCTCCTAACTATGATAATGAATAAATTTCACATTTTTTAAAATATATTTTGTTCATTTTCGCACGTTAACCCTCTGAAGGCCGAACCGACCTAGCCGGCCGAACATTCAGAAATTCAGACACCTGACCGAAATTCTCCTAGATTGCCTCCCCATCTAGTGCCTGGTAGGTGGCCATTCTACCAACAGTTCAACGTCACTGCAGAGTCGTTCTTTTATTTACTAGAACCGATCCCGGCGTACTTTATGACCTGATGCTGATAGTGGGGTCGCACCCCACCGTGACAAATTTCAGTACAATCGTCAGGATGTTCTGTGGAAGGGAAAGACGCTTTTCGCTCTCTGTCGAACCGGTCTTTTGGGGTAAGCTGCAATATGGGTCTTCTAAACAAAAACAAACGAAACCCAAAAATGCGACATTTGAACCATGTTTGGCGATTTATCACTTGCGCCCGGTAAACGCAAAAGTACCGAAATATCTTATGTTAAGACAGGAAGTGGGCTGTCCACTTGGTGTAGTCGTTAGCGTTCTGAGCTGCCACGCAGTGAGCTTAGGTTCGAATCTCGAATGAGGCTAGGTCTTTAAAGTGTTGACCCTCACATGGAGCAATGCTGGCTCACCTAATTGGTGATTCCATAATAAAGTAGCCAGTAAGACATCGCGGTGTATAACAAAAGGTGAATGTCTCACGACAAAGTAGCTCCGCATTAGACAATATATATATATATATATATATATATATATATATATATATATATGTGTGATAATATTACTAACTATCTATAATCGCCCATTCTGTACTTCATCTCTGCCATGGTAACCCGTCTTGACGTAAACGCTCCGCCTTCCACATACTAACTTCCTCCGCCAATTCTGGCAACCTCTTTCTCCTAATGCTATTTTGGCGCTTTTTAGCGAGAGACGCGAGCTGGCTCCGAACTGAGTAAGATGTGTTAATCTTTACGTTAAATAAACTTCAGTTATTTATGATTTGGAATTGCATTTAATTTCGGCCTCGATTGTGTTTCTTCAAGAGATGACCATTCGGGTCATCACATATATATATATATATATATATATATATATATATATATATATATATATATATATATATATATAGGCACTGCAAGCGAAAATACTTGAAATTCCTCAAAACTCCAGTCGATCGCTCCCATAGCACAAAGATCACAGCTCCACAATTTGGCACACAAAGTCAAGCGGTGGAAAATTTACGTGCGGTATCATAAAATAGCATGAAGCCAACCTCAAAAAGGCTGTGCAAAATGTGGGGACAAGAAATATAAAACTGAATGACACACACCCTGTTTCCAGTATGTCCCGTCCACGAAGATCAAAGTATCTTTAGCGATTTGGGGGGGGGGGGGGTAAAATTTAATAACAAGATTATAAACAGCGTGAAACACATTCTAACGCCAGGAGTCCAAAATTTAGGATCAAAATTACAAAACTAGATAAAATGCACCAGAACTCCAGTCCATTATTCGTCTCTTCTGACGAAACTACCGCGGGTTATTAACGTAGGATTACTTATCGTTGCTTACCTCTTTTGTATGAATATATGTATGTGTTATGTATATATATATATATAATATTATATATTTATATATATTATACATATATTAGATATATATATATATGTATGTATGTCAAAATTTCGACGCATTTTGGTACTTTTCTGTTTAACTGTTTACTGCTTGTTCAAGCGATACAGACTGGGTTTGGCACGCTGCGAAAATAATTTCTTGCGAGGTACGGGCGGAGGGTTTTAGCTTCTGAAATTTTGCTTTCCGGAGGACCGTTAGGGAGGAACGTAATCCTACGTTAAAAGACGAAAACGAACCCTAATGCAAGCGATGTAAAATTATAAAACTG
This sequence comes from Dolomedes plantarius, assembly GCA_907164885.2. Taxonomy (NCBI): domain Eukaryota; kingdom Metazoa; phylum Arthropoda; class Arachnida; order Araneae; family Dolomedidae; genus Dolomedes; species Dolomedes plantarius. Next base: position 162,880,975 of record OU015496.1, on the reverse strand, counting down.
CTAGAAACAGGCGCTAATGCAGGTTGTTTAACATTTGTGCCTAATATAAATTTTAATCCCAAGGTATTTAAAAAATGTAAGAAGCACCTTAATAAAAGTAGTACAAATATTAGGTGTAACATTATAAAACTGAAAGAAACACATTCAGATGAATCAAAAGGGTTCTTTTTAGTGACCCCTCTGAGTAGCAGCCCATATCAGGCTATACAAAAATGTCCATTAACTGTCCATTTCCGCTACCCAGAAAAAGCTTTGGCGATTAATTTGGCTCACAATCATTATCATCCACCAAATAATTCAGCTATTTTAATATTAAGTAGCTATTTTAACATTAAAGAACTTGAATGGGAGAAATAACGAAAGAGGTTAATTAAAGTTTAAAATATTTACAAAAAAAACTCAATACAAAAATAAAATAAAATTACCTTGTACTGAAGGAGGAAGGGATACACCAGTACATTTTCCGGATTCTACCATTACGCAGTACACAGAGTTTTGGGGTCTCAATTTAGTGTTTTAGGGTTACGCTGTGTTGAAATAAGGGGTGATTTCTTGTAAATGATATTTGTTTGTGGATGAGTGGGAAATCAGTGGCAATGGGATTCATGGAGGATTGTAAATATGTTGTCATGGCAATGATTGCGATGTAAAGGTAATGATATCACGATATGCTGTGTGAATACCCTTGGGACTACGAGTTGCTTGATACTACCTGATTCTGTTGGAAAAGGTAATTTAATTCTAGCGATTTGTAATCATTTTGTTTTATATAAGAGATAAAATAGCCTAATTTCAAGTGATCGTTCATGTGGAACTAAAATATCTTCAGTTACTATGTCCACTTTTATATAATCCACACAAGTAATTATGATATAATAACGATTTTTTGATATCCGGAAGTTTTAATACAATTTCCATAGCAATAGTTTAATTAGATGTATAATATAGAGGAAAAATAATCGCAATTAACAGATTTTTCACTCTTTTCAGGTTAGTTTAACAACAGTATTTCATGAAGTCTATACAGATGTGTTTAATCTTGATTGAGATCATGTGCAAGATAAGCGATATGACGTCACACCATCTTCGCATGGAAGTTTCAGAGCTGAACCTTACCTTTTGTTCACCTTAAAATACGTTTGCACAAAGGTAATTGAAAAAATATTTCAGGTAGTCTTTTCTAACGAAACTACCGCCGGTTATTAACGTAGGATTACTTATCGTTGCTCACCTCTATTCTTTTTTTTTTTTTGACGCATTTTGAAGCTTTTCTGTTTAACTGTTTACTACTACTGGGTTTGGCACGCTGCCAAAATTATAACTCGCGACGCCAGACAACTTTTTTTCTCTGCAGGACCGTTATTGAGGAACGTAATCCTACGTTAAAATTGCGTCCTTTTATCAGGTATATGTTTTTAAAACTTGATCGTTTTCATCTGTTTTCTAAGCTTGTTAGCAGTTTTTGAAAACAAATTATCGAATCAAAAAATCTAGAAATCTTGAAATTATGATCTGAGCTTAGGCACTGTAAATATACTGTCACACCTCTATGTAAATGCTCCATAGTTGATAAATATGCATATGGGTTGCTCGGCGTTTAATCGAAGAAATAAAGGTGTTACAGGATTGACTTTTTTAGCTCGCACAGTGACTACGAATTTCAATTTGTCAATTAGAGCATATTAATGTTGAAGGGAAAATTATTTTTCTTTATCTGAATGTAGTTACACTTGTAGATGGTTAAATGGTAATTTTTAGTAGTTTTCACACTCCATATAATCACCAACGTGAAAAAAAATGGCCGGAAATAGATACCTTTATCTGAAATTTGACCTCAAAATCACAGGGAAAAATAAATCGCGTAAACGAAATCGCGTATATTGACAGGTATTATAGACATCGCGGATTTCTGCGTGGATTGTAAAAGAAGCGTATTATGTAACGCCTTCTTGAGCTTGTCGAGTTTAAATACCTATGTCTCCTACACATCCAAGCTTACTCATCACACATTTTGTTGCTCATTGTTGTCAAATGATGTCGCTATTCTGGTCTGATACTCAAGAAGGTCTAATTCTTCTTTGAGTCTCTTTTGTGGACTTCTCTGTATGATGGACTTCTCTGTATAAACTTATATAATCCATTGGGTTTTAAAACAAACTTTTAATGGAAACTTTAAAATTATGTATCTCTCCACTTTCTCAAGTTTGATTTCATATATAGGGATAATCACCTATTTTTATTACTGCTCATAGTATTTTATGCATAGTATTTTATGCATATAAAATTATAAACATTAATATTATTAGTTATTAAAAATAGAGAATCTTTGAAAAACAAGAATGTCAATTTAGATCATAAAAAAACAGACTGTTACAGGATGTAAAACTTAAAATTTCTGCAAGTTTTTATTAATATTTTAACTAGATAATTTTTAAGGGTTCTCACAACCTTTGAGTAAGGGGAAATGACCCTAAACATGATCAAAATCGAGCTACTGAAACTCCAATAATATTAATATATATATATATATTATTTTTTTGTTTTATATCAAAATTACAAGTCTTCAGTTATATTTTATACAAAAATAGAACTTCTAAAGCCATAAATAATTTTAAAATTTTATTTTTAAATGTACACATTGCTAAAAAGGGAAAAAAATCACTGGATGTTTCGCGTATCATAAAATTAAGAAATATGCATACAGAAACTATTTTTTGGTCAAATTAAATTAATAATACACTGAAGTTTAATGTAAAACCAAAAAATATACAAAAAATATAGTTTAAATTGAAAAATTTACATAAAATTTAAAAAAATTTAAAATTTAGCAATTTTTTAAAACATTTTCAAGTGTAAAAAATTTTTTTACAATTTTTTTTTACTTTTCTGGTTTTAGTGTGTAAAGAAGCTTATAATACAAATCTGATAAAAATTTTGTGTGTCTAGCGTACATAGTTTGGGAGTAACAGTGCGCGCAAACCCAAAATTCACATATTTGAGAAAACTGAAGTTAAAGTTGGAATAGCATGGGTATGGCAATAGTGTGAGCTTTACATAAACTCTCATAACTCGAGAAATAATGCAAATTTTGTTATGCGGTTTTTTGCATATTGTTCAGAAATGTCCCAAAAATCAGAATATAGCAAAAACCAAAATTCGATTTTTTTGAAGTTTCAAAGGTTGTGAGCCCCCTTAAACAACTGCGTATGCCATTTATTTAAATCAACTGAATTGTTTATTTATAGAGTACCCGTGTTTTCTAATTTTCGGTTCAAAAACCAAAGCTATTTTTTTTCAGTTACAATAGAATTTCACCTCCTCCGGTCAAAGTATGCGATCACCTGGTTCACTTTGAGAGAGGGGGCAAATACCTAGTAATTTACCTCGAAAATCGATGAACCTAGAATAAAAACATAGAACATGACATTAAAAATTTTTTTAAGCCCGTAATGATATCGCCCACCTCCTGTACCAGATTCGAATGGGTTTAGATAATAATATCCTCTTGTATAAAACCGTATTCCGTCGCATCGGGTTGTAGGCCGTGCTTGTTTGGGGCTCAGAGGCTGACACCCATATCCAGCGATTGGAGACAATTCAAAATAAAACCCTCCATGGTATTATGAAGGTGCCCTGGTACCATAAAATCGGCCTTATTCAAAGGGATCTGACAATCGAACCCATTCGGCAAAACATTAAGGATCACGCAACTAACTTCTACAATAGATTATATTCAATAGGCAGCGAAGAAATAGCTAACCTCCCCCACTACGACGCAAGGGAATGCTATAGGCCATTTTGGTCCTAAGGCCTTTTTGATTATTTATCCTGGTGTCCTTCTCCATTCTCAACTTTCCCGCCAATATCTTCTAAGACGCTTCTGGTTCTGACCAGTCATTCTGTTATGAATCGACCTCAAGACTATCTCACCGACTTCAGCTTAATCCTCGGCTACGGTGTCTCCTTTTGATAATTCTCCCACATTAAATAATTGTCAGACTTATATTTATTTATTTATTTTTAATCTTTTATCTTTCTCCTTTTTTCTCTTTCTTTTTTTTCCCCCTTTAACTTTCAATCAACACTTTTCTTTTAATCCTGAGAACGTAAATATATCCACAAAAATTTATCCATACCAAGGATATGAAGCTCTGCTCTACGGTGCCTCGTTAACGTACCATGTCAATGTCAATGTTTTTGATTTTCAGTCTATATCCGTGCTTTAAGCAGCTGTGTGAATAAAGATTACAGGTTAATAAAGCGGATCTAGGTCGGTAAAGCTCTAAATTAAGACTATACGCATTGTTTTTCCATACATATAAAACAATAAACCAAAAGTAATTGCTCTTTAAAAAGAAAGCTCTGTGAATTACCTGATTCATAAAAATGAAATGGAGACCATTATGCTGAGTATAATGAATCCACCAGGCTTCTTTTAATATCAAAACAGGGCTTAACCGCTGGTTTAATCAACATTAAAAGGGTTATACCCCTCCTGTTTAAGACCGAAGTCATTGTTTTATAGGCAACAGTACGGTGTAAAAGATTTACACGTGCATCATGGCGCCCAAACACTCATAAAAGAAAATTTCAGGCGTTTATGATTCAGAAACTTTAACCGTGCGTAGTTTATTTCAAGTTCCTTCGCAATATTAAAGGGGTGGAGATACGATTTTTTTTACTTGCATTTTGTAAAGATATTTTCCTCAAATATGTCTTTATATAATGTGTCTTTATTATGAGAATAAAAATACTTGAACAATTCGAAAAAAAATTTCTGTCCCTGTAAACATAAGATATTTATGTTTACAGGGATACATAAGATCTTCCTGAAATATGTCTTTATATAAGATTAATATGCAAATAAAAATACTTGAACAATTTGAAAAATTTTTGAAAAATTAAAATTTAAAATTTGAGGCATGTGTAGTTTTTTAATTTGATGAATTAATAGCTCTATGTTCTGAATTAAATTGTCTTCGGGATTAATTAAAACTGTTTATTTTCAAAATTTTTAATCATTTCAAAACGAAAAAAATAATTACTATTTTAGAAGAAATGTTGCTGCTGGAAAAGTATTTCTCGGAGATTTTACTCTTAAGGCTGCTATGTACTAAGAAAAAAAATCGTATTTCCCTTTTCCTCTTCTTGCAGACTCTTGTGGTGGGAGGAGTCCAGTTGGCAGTTCAAGAATTCCACCACCCCTTAGGATTGACATTTTGAGGGATTGTAATAGCTCTCTCTCTATAGGGGGGTTAAGCGCTTCCCCCAAATTTTTTATTTAAAATATATTTTTGTCAACTATTTACAGGTACATAATGCTGATAATCAAATATAATTGGTATTATCAAATAGCCTGAACTTTTCTGCAAAGCGCTACAGGATTCATTTTATAAATTTCATCCACCGAAAGAATTTATGAGCATTTAAAACACACTATACCAGATTTTTCCCCAAATAATTTAAATTTTAAAATATTAATTGCATTTTTTTTAAACGAAAAATGTACACAAATGTTAAATTTTTTCTCTATGACGGAGTACAATTTTTAAAAAAAAATCTTTGAATCCAAGTTGGCAATCCGTGGACAAATTTTCTCCATAGGTTAACATTAAGTTGAGCGAATCCAATGGCATTAGTACATAGCAGCCTTAATCAAAAGTACTGAAACAGTTTAATAAACACAGAAGTCAGAAATGTTGTAAGCCATTTCATAGCGATACCTTGATATATGCATATGATATACCCTTTAGAGAGGACAAATGATAAAAAATTGCATTCCGATATCAATATAGTTAAGTTCAGATGAACAGAAGGGTACTCATAGACAGTATAATACAGGTAGTCTCAAAAAACCTTGACACATTTAAAAAATTTATTAAAAAAAGTATATAGGGTAAGAACTAGAAATTCACATGTGTTACCTTATACATACAAGTTTTTTTAGTATAGTCAATGATTTTCAATAAGTGTAACTTTAGTGGTACGGAGAATACCTAGTTGGTAATCGATTTTAGTCTATGTGCGTTCCGAAATGGATTCCGTAACACATGAAATTGCAGCAGTTATGCGTCTTTTGAGTTCTTCAACACTACAACCAATTATCAAGGACACATCCGGTTTCCTGAAACTTTTTATACGAAGCAAACATGTTGTTAAGATTTGGAGGATCTTTTTCAAATTATGTAGCACCTGAGTAACAGATTCCGTTTTGAAATAACAGCCAACACATATTGCTTTCTTTGATGGAATAGCCATTTTACAACTTCCGCTTTCACGGAACAACTAGCGCCACCTGTTCAACTTTTTTGACACAGAAAAAACTCTAATATATACCTAACATATCTGTTAATTTCCAGTTCTTATCTTGTATACTTCTTTTGTTATAAATTTTTAAAACGTGTCAAGGTTCTTTGGGACACGCTGTATAAATATGTTGTAGCTGGCAATGAAATCGTTGCACAGAGATGTGGTGCATGATATTTTATTCTAATACCTATGAATTGAGTTTCAAGCCATGTTTTTTTTGGGGGGGAAGAGGAGGGGGATTATCTTATGCCGCATTTACTCATTTGCGCTCACGCCACCCGCAAGACATTCGCAAGACATTCGTCACGTTCCTCCATCGACCGTTCTCACATTCGCGCTGTGAACAAGACTTCCCGCGGCCATTCGCCCTTTAACCCCCCTCCCCCCCCCCCCCGGCGTCATTCGCTCCTTTGACTCGTTCAGAAAACCGCTCCCGAAGCGAGCGCCACGATTGGTGAAGAGAAACAGCGAGCACACCGTTTACACATTCGCCCTCCACGATTCGACTCGCCACCTTCGCGACTGTGTAAATGCTGTGTTAAAATTTTATATACGCGTAGGTTTTTCCTGGTATTTTACTTTTGCTGTAAGGAATGGATGCATTAGGAATTTTTTAAATATAAGCATTGACATAGTTTTTAGGCCAGTTAGAAAACAGAAAAAAATATTAATTACCGTATTCTGATTTCATGATGCATTGCATGAATTAAAATGTAAAAGCTGCGACAAATACTGTTAACAACGCTATAATAACAGGCTCCAAATTCATAAGGCACGTATAATTTTATTTTGGGAGAAGCCAGAATATTTGATAAAAATCTTTAAGGACAATTTAGGGTTAATGAACTCTTTAATATATGAAACACCTATTTTTTTTTTCTTTTGGGGATGGGGTGAAGAGGCAGACTTTGTCCTTTACATATCTATAGAGGAGCACTTCATGTCCGCTATCAAAATTACTTAATCCAATGAAGTGGGTTTTGAAAAAGCGTTCACACGAAGTCAACAAATAACTATGTTTAATGAAATCTAACAACTTAAAAACGTAACGTTACTTAACAAACTTAACATGATAAAAACAACATGGCAAAATTTAACACGACGTCGGTAAATTATAAAGCTGCAAGAAAGCAACTGTGAGTGGAAGAGGAAGAGACAGTCTGGTCGTCTAATTACTCTTTTATTCCTAACTAGCAGCGCGAAGATGTCATGACGTCAGGAAACGGTTCCTTCGGTGATTCCTCGGAAACATTGCGGAGCTGCAGCTGTGACGTCAAAACCGAATTTCCTCGGGAACGCCACATATCTGTATGAACTAGAAGGTAACCCGTCATTTTGAAGTCATAATACTAATAATGACGTCATAATGGAAAAAGTATGTGAAAGTTAAAAAATATCCCGAATTATCTAACAATATTGCATTTAATCCACACCTTGTAAAAGCAAACCCTTTCATTATTTTTTAATTATTTAGTTTTTCATGTGATTGGTGTAGTAGACTCCCATCCAGTTTTTTACAGCTCACTACGCGATATGAATACTTGAGCTACTTGATTCATTCACATTCAAGTTTGTTTACTTTCAGAATTCATCGCAAAAGTAAACAGATTTTTAAAAACTGTTAAATATACAGCTAAAAGCATCCAGCTTTTTTTAGTTCTGAATGTTTTATAGAAAAATAGGCTGAACAAACGTGATTTGATGCAGAAGATATTAGTTTTTAGGTAAGAAAAAATTCTGATCCACATCTGAAATTGAAATTAAGCCTAACCGGCCATTTGTTCACTGAGGGCTTCAAATGAAAGATGAGTACAGCCCGGAAGTGTTATACAGAGACAATGGCTATTATATATATAATGAATCCTCCAAAATTAGTAGATTTCACATGACAAGTTACTAACAAATTGACCTCTCATTACGCTTTTGCAGTAATTAAAATCATATTTTCTCTGCTATATACTCCTCGGTTCTCAATTGGTTCATTTAGGAAATCATCTGATTGTTTATCGAAATGATTAACTATCGATGATATCCGTGTGGATGGAGGAAATATAGCAGCGTCATACCGAAGTTGAATAATATGGCAGGTAAAATAGGTGGAAAGAAAAGTTGCTTAAAAAAGATAACCTAGTTACATTTTTATGCAACAAAGTCTTGTGTCAAAATGCTTAAAGCTGACCCTGATTTGGAGAAGCCAATTGCAAAATTATACATATCAAGCGTACCAGGTAGCCTTGTACATAAGTTTTAACCGAAAAGGAAATTGTTCATAAGATACATGAAAACTAAAGGTTGTTTAAATTAAAAACTTTTAAATTTTGGAAAACAAAAATTCAAATAATTCAAGAATTTTTTTATATGTAGAGTGATCTTTACTAAAAAAACAACTAGTGCTATTTTGAGCTATTTTGAGTACTATTTTGAGTTTTATTTTAGTGCTATTTTGAGAAAAAATAGCACTAAATGCGTGCAAAATTTTTGTTTAATAATATTTTTTTTAAATGAGAATGAACAGAAACTAATTTTTATTCAGAACGTATCATGGCGCTTTCTTAGGATGAAAATCATTTTTATGCGGATTGGAGGTTGTTGAACTACATATACTCTTGTGAGGATTTACAGCCTGTAGTCAAAACTGATCAACAGTCTAAAATATCTAATTAATAGATTAAATCCCCGAAGTACAAAGAAAGTCTAGAGTAAGAGGAGCAAATCAAAATGTACAGAAGTTTCGATAGCTGGGTCAACTCCAATTAAGCACTGAACTCTTAGAGCCCCCTTCCGGAAGTTTTCAATGCCCGTGGTATTATACGAAAAGAGACCGGATATTAAACGGTCAATCCCCGATACACCCTCTTGTATAAACGTTTTAATGAAAGTTTAGCGAATGTTAGATCCATTGAGGATATGCCTCCTAATTTTACAATCACTTTAAGTGTTCTTCTGTACTTTTCTTTCAAGTGCTAGATGTTTTAAGACAAACGAAAATTGTATCGACGATTTCGTCCTTTGTCTAGTGACAGTCTTTTATAACGCGGACATTGTACGAAATTTTCAGCTCTTGTTCTATTCCTTTTACATTCATATAATGAGTTCTACTTCAAACAGAACAGATTAATGAATCATCCAGATATTAAACGAAACAGAAATACGATTTCTCCCCCATTTGAATTTCTATTATACACATAATACGAATCTAAACATTTCACATAACATTATATAGCATTTACAATTAAGTAATTATGTAATTATAAATACGTTACGTTACATATAAAAATGAAATATAACGTATAACAAATTTATAGTGTATAATAATAATGCAATATTATTACATATTTATTGATTTTATAATTTAATAATTCAGGACGAAAGAAGTATAGATACTTAATATAGATAAACTATTTGTATTCAGTAAACAGAGATAGCGCCACCACACCGGAAAACATCAAAATGATGCATAAAATGTTTCAGATTTTTAGCTTATTTTTTATACCTAGAAAGTATATATTTAATAATTGCATAATATATAAGAATTTAGTATATTATATAATAACATAGTATAGTAATATTTGGTACTAGCGGGGCTTCGCCTGGCTGTGCTCGGGCTTCGGCCAGCTACGCCCAGGCCATCCGTCCACCAGACATACGGCTTTGAATTGAGTGAGTGAGTTTTTATAAGAGGCACTATTAATTTGCAGTCTCCCCCCACCCCACATAAAGAAAAATGTGTTATTCGTATTAACACCCACCACTACCTGGTATGATATGAACATACCTGCATTACAAAAAGATATTTTCATGTGCCAGTCTGGAATTGAATTCTAACGGTACAGCATTAACCTCTTGAGACTCGAGCAAAATAAAATTTAAATATTTTTTATAATTATAGTTTATTAAAACAAATGGGCATTAAAAATCTTGTTTTTCAAGAAATTAATGAATTTAAATTTTTAATTTTGCAGGGGAGCACATCCATTTTATTGGATATTGAGGTCATAAACACGATAAATAATGACAAACCCGCTCAAAAAACATTTAAACAAAAAACTTTATTTAGGTAAACTAATAAACTTTATAAAGTTAATACTAAGTTAATTATTGAATTTTAAAAGTGTATTACTAATAGTTAATAGCAGTTAATTACTTATCAATTTACATTAAGATTCATGAAAAACTTTAAAACAGTTTCTTTCGGCAGTAATACACAAAAACATCTTGCAAACTGTACCACTAAAAGCTGTAAAGTAAAAATGTAAAATTGTGGAAAAATTGTTAACCAAAATCAATTTAAAAACTAAACACAGTAAAAATAACATCTACATAAATAAAGCATGTGAAATTTTATATACATTTCAGAATTTAGGTCGCATCACCCTTTCATCATATGACCACTAAAAGCTGAAAAGTAAAAATTTCAATTTTGTTAACAAAAATAAATTTAAAAACTAAACACAGTATAAATATCAGTATAAATAACATAGTATAAAAAAAACTAAACTAAGTATCACTTGAATTGAATTTAAGTAAAATGCAAATAATTCAATAACAAAATTAAAGTATATTAAAATATAGGTAAAAGGCCCTGAGAAACGAAAAAATTAATAGAAATCTGCAATTAAGGGCTCCACGCACCATAAATGCAAGATTCTGTAGGGGAAAAAATGAAAATATATGTAGAAGGCACTGACAAACGAAAAAATTAATAGAAATCTGCAATTAAGGGCTCCATGCACCATAAATGCAAGATTCTGTACAAAAAAAATTGCAATATAGGTAGAAGGCACTTACAACCAAAAAAATTAATAGAAATTTGCAATTAAGGGCACCATGCACCATAAATGCAAGATTCTGTTGGAAAAAAATTGAAAGTATATATAGAAGGCTCTGACAAACGAAAAAATTAATAGAAATCTGCAATTAAGGGCTTCCCGCAACATAAATGCAAGATTCTGTAGCAATAAATATCTCCATAATTAATATCTCCATAATAAATGTCTCCATAAAAAATATCTCCATAAATGCAAGTATTCTGTAGCAAAAAAAATTAAAGTATAGGTAGAAGGCACTGACAAACTAAAAATTAATAGAAATCTGCAATTAAGGGTTTCACGCAACATAAATGCAAGATTCGGTAGGAAAAAAAATTTAAAGTATAGGTAGAAGGCACTGACAGACGAAAAAATTAATAGAAACCTGCAATTAAGGGCTCCATGCACCGTAAATGCAAGATTCTGTAGCAATAAATATCTCCATAATAAAAATATCCATAACAGAAATGCTCCTCTAATTTGTGTCTTTCAAAAGTCTAAGAGGGCCTTTGGATAAACAACATTAAATGTTTTCCCATTCGGAGTCAAGAATGTATAAATTTTCTTTTTTGCCAACCCTGGAACAACCTACATACAATTGACCATAGGAGAAACATGGATTTAGAAGATTAAGTCCTACAACTTGTAGAGTTTGGCCTTGTGCCTTGTTGATGGTCATCACAAAACTGAGGCGTACAGGGAACTGAAGACGTTTAAAATTAAACGGATGATCAGATGTGATTATCGGGATTCTTGGAATTAATACTTCTTGTCCCGCACCTTGTCCAGTCATGATGGTGGCTTGAATAACATTTGGCATTAAATTCTTCACAGTAAGTCTTGTTCCATTGCACAGTATAGGTGGAATACGATATCTTAGAAGCATTATAGGTGCACCAATTTTCATCTCCAGAATGTGTGAAGGTACTCCAGATAACTCCAATGAGTTTAAAAACTCAGTTGGGTAGTTGACTGCTTGATCTTTATCACACACAGTGTCTACCGATTTGTAAACATGAAAAATTGTAAATTTGAACCCCCAAAAATATTTAAAATCGTAGAAAGCAATGAAAAACAGGGGAGCACATCTATTTTATTGGATGTTGAGGTCATAAACACGATAAATAATGACAAACCAGCACAAAAACATTTAAACAAAAAACTTTATTTAGGTAAACTAATAAACTTTATAAAGTTCATACTAATTATTAAATTTTAAACTAAAATTTAATGAAAAAGTTAATTAATGAATTTTAAAAGTGCATTACTAATAGTTAATACCAGTTAATTACTTATCAATTTACATTAAGATTCATAAAAAACTTTAAAACAATTTCTTTCGGCAGTAATACACAAAAACATTTTGCAAACTGTACCACTAAAATCTGTAAAGTAAAAATGTCAAATTGTGGAATTATTGTTAACCAAAATCAATTTAAAAACTAAACACAGTACAAATAACATAGAAAGAAAAGCGTGTGAAATTTTATACGCATGAATTAAAAGAAAACCCAATATAAAAAATATAAATTTATAGTTAAAGTCTTCAGAATTCAGCTAGATTTAGCCTTTCATCATTGGAAAATATCAAAGTGTCTTTTGGCCTTGTGAACTCTGCATGAAAAATTAAACACAGTATAAAAAAAAACATGTGAAATGTTATACACATCAATAATATGAAAATTATATTATTTATAATTTTTTTATATCTCTATCTAAATCTATATATATAAAACACGTAGGTATGCGGCACAAAAATAGACGATATTTCTACAGTCCGAATGGCAACGGCTGCAACTACCGGATGTAAACATTAGCAGCTGTCCGCAATTTAAAACCGCGTGTGTATAGTGGCGGCATATGTTACAACCGCTGATCTTTTGACAAAATATGTTTAGACCTATCAGATCCAGTGTTTAGTCATGGACACTTGTATATATGTTTATCTAGAGTCCGTTCTTTTGATTCTGTCACTGTAGTATCACCTACTTTTGAAATACTCAACTGTGTATATCAAGAAGTTTTATGAATATCATAGTTGTAATCCCCACTATATTTTAGTACTTGTTGAATTTTTACTCCATTTTAAAAGTGAAGATATTTTCCCAAATGTAATTCACACTATGTTAGTACTTGCTGAATTTTTACTCCATTTTTTAAATGAAAATAATTTTTCCCAACAATTTCTTATTTGATATAATGATAAACTGTAGATATCTTAATTCTGAAAATTGTACATACAGGGAGGGATGTAATTTTTAAAATCATTGGTGTTGGGTTTCTCAATCTTATATTTAATTCTGTTCTGAAGTAATGGAAATTCACATCTTTTAATCATGATTTTTTAGAATCAGCGTTATAGTGAATTTAGCAATGATTATAATTTTTTTTGGCTGAGCTCCCACTACCCCTTAACAACGTATATTTATGATTACAGGTAATGATAAAATTCCTTACATAGATTACTTTCAGTTGAGTTGTTTTGCAAAAGAAAATATAAAACTAAAAGCGACCATGTTGGTCACGCAGCAGCTAGTTTTAAAAAAACTTATGTTCTCAAAATATGACAATTAAGAAAAAGATATCATCGAGAAAAAATAAATCATGCTACTTAAGTAAGTCATACCACAAATTTCTATAAAATTAATGTGCAACTATATTTGTCGTACAAAATAATGCATATGTAATACATTGCTAACATGTTTTAACATCAAATATTTCCACAATCAAAAGCTAAAATTAGTTTAAAAATAAGTATGAAAAAAACAAATATTAAAGCAAAATAAAATCATAGTAAGCAATGAAAAACATTATCCACACTTAAAATTATTTGGTATGTAAGTTAAATTTCCTACAATTCCAAAAACTAAAAATGTTAAAAAATAAAAGAAATAAAAAAGTTATAAAAAAGAAATAAAGTTATTACAAAACATTATTTAGCATTCAAATCAAAAACTAAAATTACTTTATTGAAGCAATACAAATAATAAAATATTAAAAATAGAACCCAAAAAAGTATTTAAAATCGTAGTAAGCAATGAAAATCATTATACACACTTAAAATTATTTTGCATGTAAGTTAAGTTTCCAAATTCAAATCAACAGCCAAAATTAGTTTAAAAATAAGACTGCTACAAACCCAATGCTGAAATAAAAAAGTTATTTCAAAATACAGTTACTGAAATGGTGAAATTCAAGAAAAGAAGTATTTTCCGAATGCACATGTTTGAAAATATTAAAAATAGAACCAAAAGCTCAAATAAGCTCAAGAAAAGAAATTAGTACATATCCGCAAATTTCCGCAAATAAAAAATATCCGCAAATAGGCAGCATTAATCGAACACCCAAATCGAATCACTTGACACTCAAAATCACAGTTTACTTGGATTTAAATTTTTTTTTCACTTTTAATTGGCAAAAAATCTCCAAAAAATCAGTACATCTTCAAATGATCTATTTATGATTAAAAAGTTTGAATTAAAAGTATAAAAAATTAAAGGAAAAGAATAAAAAATTAGACACGGTGACACATTTCATTTTAGTGATTCATTTTTTAGTAAGAATCACGCTGTGAATGAATGACCCTTTGTTTACACCGTCAAAGAGGGATGACGCTTCATTAGAATCCAAATAACTCTAAAACTATTGAATTAACAGAATAAGTGTACGCAGAAAAAATTATCAGTTTTCAAAGCTCTTTCCAAATATGTAACATTTATGTACTTTCATGAGAAAAAAAATACACCGATTTTCGACGAAGATGTCCGCCATTTTTTCGAAGAATGAGTGAGCTCCGGAGACGTGATGGTCACGTGATCCGACGGAACCCACGACATTTACGTCTGTTACTTTATTTATATAGATGTAATCATTAAGTTATACAGTATAATATGATTATATAAATATGACTATGTTGTGTCATTATATGACATTGCATATTATATTTCTTAAAATAAAATATAACATCATGTATTATATATCATATATGATATTTTACCTGCATATCGGATAAAATATTTAAATCCTTTAAAACTTTAATTACTCCATTGAATTCTAAAACGTTTTAAAATTCACTTATTATCATTATAGTTTCAGAAACCATATATATTTGTAACCGCCTTTTCAATAATGAAGCTAAAGTCCACATTAGAGTTAAAGGCGGCTTTATCAAGCTTTTAAGACATTAAATGCATTATCTACCTTATCAAGTAGCAGATCTTTACGCCTTAAAAATTTCATCTCTCTCTGCACCTATCAACAAGAAAATTTCCCAACCGTTTTCTCTAGAGCTCATTTAGCGAAATTCTTGTGTTGTTCCTATGTGTTAATTAGAGCGGTTGGCTTGAGATGTATTTTTGTTCATTAATTAAATATTTCTTTGAAGCGGGCTTTCATACCATTGACTACGGGATTAGTGAAAGTTTAGTTCTTTCTTATGAGATTCACAGGAAAAAATAGTGCACAGTAAAATATTTTTCATCTGAAAAAGACAGTGTTGATGTAGGGAACGTTATATTATGGCAAATAAAGAATTGCAGCGAAAGATAAGAATTAAAAGGAAGAAATGATTGTATTAAAAAGTGTAGGGAAAAAGGAATTTTACATTATTTATCATTTGCATAATGAAGAAGGAATTATTGATAATAATTCTTCCGTTATCATTTCATGCACACCTTAAGGCTGCTGTGTAATAACTCTATTGGATTCGCTCATCTCATTGTTAACTTATGGAGAAAATGTGTACAAGGATTGCCAACTTGGATTGAAAGATTTATTTAAAATATTTGTACTCCGTAATAGAGAAAGAAATGACACCTTAGGACATTTTTCGCAAAAAAAATATGCAAGTACTATTTTAAATTTTAAGTTAACCTATGGAGAAAATTTGTCCACGGATTGCCGACTTGGATTCAAAGATTTTTTTTTTTTAAATTGTACTCCATCATAGAGAAAGAAATTTTACATTTGTGTACATTTTTCGTTTTTTTTAAAAAAATGCAATTAATATTTTAAAATTTAAATTATTCGGGGAAAAATCCGGTATAGTGTGTTTTAAACGCTCATAAATTCCTTTTGGTGTACGAAATTTATAAAATGAATCCTGTTGCAAGGTGCAGAAAAGTTCAGGCTATCTGAAAATATCCTTTTTATTGCATTGTCAGCATTTATGTAGCTGTAAATGGTAGATAACATTTTCTCCATAGGTTAACATTGAGGTGAGCGAATCTAATATTGCAGCTTTAATAGTACACAGCAGTCTTAATGGAATGAACGTTTGGCGATTTAGAGTTTCCTTGGCTTTGGTACTTGTAACCATTCGGAAACGGCATTAAACGATAAGTCCTGGTCTAATTGGTTGGCGAGTAGAAAGAGTTGACCTTAGCACATCCAACCAACCAACCTGAAAGAACCAAGATGCCAGCAAGAAAGAGCAAAGATATTTTTAGTTATATTTTAAATAATGAGGCTAATATCCATGCAGATAAAGGCTTTATGAAGCTTTTCAGACATTAAATGCATTATGAATAACACCGTTCATGAGCAAAAAAAAGTTAAAATGAGCTTCAATTTCTGATGTATTTGAGACCATGTATGATCTGAGACAATGCATGAAAGGGGTTCCTGATATTAATCTCCATGCTTGAGAAAAGGAGTAAATGAGAGATATTCTTTATTTCTTGTTGAACCTTTATTTATTTTGAACGAGGCAGTCGACTAATAGGTATCTTTAAAGTTGGTTGGCTGGAAGCGCTAAGGTCAAGTTTTGCTACACGAGAGCCAATTAGACATGGACCTATTGTTTAGAGCCATTTCAGGATGACTACAAACACTCATACCAATGAGACTCAAAATCGCTAACCTTTCATTTCACTAAGGTGTGCATGAAATAAGACCAGTAACCTTGTTTCGCGTTGTTCATATTTTGCTGCACTTTTAAATGAACTCTTTTTCTCAGATTCTATGTATGTGTACACAATTAAGCGAAAAAAGATACAACAAACTTATAAATATTAACTTACAAAGATATTTTAGCAAAAACAACTATTGGAAAAATTAAGTTGTAACGTGCCAAGTTTACTTTGTATAATTATCATATAAAATGGCTGTATGTATGCATATCTGTTTCAGAATAATTCTGGAACACCTGCAGCAATTTCAACCAAACTTAGTACACATGTGACTTACAATCTGGAAAAAAATACTGTGGGAGTACGAAACCCCTAGCACACTTAGAAGGGGTGGGTGTGAAGGGGGTTACGTGTAAACATAATCGAAAACGACTGATATTAGCGTCGAATCCATAGCTTTCGGAGTCACTGAGAGGAATAGTGATGCACCCGATGCCGTTTAAGGACAAGTTGAGCCTCTATCGGCATAGGGGACCTGAGAATGGGGAAAATAAAATGTCCAAAATCTCTGAGAGCAGTGTCGAATCCATAGTTTTTGGGGTCGCTGAGCTGATCAGTCCCGATGACTTTTAAATCCAATTTTAGTGCACCCCTAAGGGTGGGGTTGGGGAGGGGGTGACATTTTTGAAAAAAAAAGGAGATTCGTATCTAATTCATAGTTTTCGGGGTCGCTGAGATGAATAGTGACACCCCCATGCCGTTTAAGGGCAAGTTCAACCTCCATTGGCATGGGGGGGGGGGCTGAGAAGGGAAAAATAAAATGTCCAAAATGACCGAGAGTAGTGTCGAATCCATAGTTTTCGGGGTCGCTGAGCTGATCAGTCCCGATGACATTTAAATCCAATTTTAATGCACCCCTAAGGGTAAAGTTGGGAAGGGGTTGACATCTTGGGAGAAAAAAACGAGATTCGTGTCTAATTCATAGTTTTCGGGGTCACTGAGATGAATAGCCCCCATGCCGTTTAAGGGCAAGTTCAGCCTCCATCGCATGGGGGGACTGAGAAGGGGAAAATAAAATGTCAAAAACGACCGAGATAAACCGCGACGTAATACCCTGATAAGGCCGGGTAAACAACTAGTTTCTAATAACAGTTGTTATAGGAACGTGGCCGAACAGCTTGAACTGTAATGTCCCTTTTACCAGAGCAGGAGAAGTACCCATTAATTTGACTTAGAGGCTGCCTAAGGATGTGGATCGTCGTCACACACATACAAACCCATACATACATACAAGTACATATCAATATATATATACGTATGTATACATGTATGTATACATATCCATACATCCAGAGGATCTACAGGAGTAACTGTAGAATTTCCAGTAAAGTTTCGTAAGTAGAATTTCCAGTAGTAGCCCTCTACTTCTCAGGTATGATCTGATTTTGTTGGAGATTACCTAACACCAGTGAAAGCGAGCTTGTCAGTAAAATATATAGGAAAAGGATAGAATGATCCTCGAATTTCTGCGACCGGAGAGAGTTTACGAGAAAGTTCGAAATTAGTAATTTGGAAATAAATTTGTTTTAAAAATGTTCTTTACCATAGACAAGTCTATGTATTAGTTTTTTAAGAATTTTCATTTTTTTACCGTAGACAAAATCTACGTTTTTTTTCTTAATTTTTTTTTCAAATTTTGAGATGTCATTATTACTTAGGCCTGCCAGACACCATATATACACAAACAAACACACACACACACACACACACATATATATATATATATATATATATATAGATATATATATATATATATATATATATATATATATATATATATATAAAGTTAGAAGGAAGACAATATATGTCTGGGAAAATAACAGTGAACTGATTTCCTTCATTTCTCAACTAAAGTGAATTTATACAACCCACCCGGAAAGTGACATTCTTTCCTGCGCTACACCCGTTCAACAACCTAAAACTAACAGCAGACACCCCAAAAAGTTTTTAAAAAACTGTATCCGTTTCCCCACACGCAAATGCGATAGATACGTAACCGTCTACATCTCTGTTCATCTGAAATCCTTTCCTTTTTATCGCTGTGTAGTATTTTTTCCTCATTCTTCGTCTGCCTGCTTCCAGAGACAGAGATTGGTGCTAGGTCTGATTGAGAACGCAGTTTCGAATGATGACGTCACGGGTTATCGTTGCCAGGTTACGCGGTAGGGTTCGATGGGCTCATCACCATGATCAAGCTACGAAATTCCCCAACATCGTGGTAAAATAAGATACGTCTAATTCAGCCGCATTCAAACATTTTTTTTTCTCTCGAGCCATATGCATATGATTGCTATATGCCGTAATATAATAATGTAAAATATAAAGCTCAAAACCTAAATGCATTTAGACGTTTATTTAAAAAAGAGTGTCATTTTTGTACGTTGAGACAAACTTTCGTTTATTTTAGACAAATAAGATTTATTATACTTGCTACATGCTGCTCTCTATACGTCATCAAAGAAAGAATCAGTAACCCAATATTGATATACGTTCTTCGCATTTTTAATTTTGGAATTGAGGGATGCACAAAGATACGTTGATGAGAACAACGCGAGCAGCAAGTGGCACATTTTTTGTGCAGTTTTGTATTTTTCGGACACTAATTTCCAAAGTTATGTTCCAAAAGCACCTCCTTAATAATGAGTGTGAGTTTTTCAGGCCGCACAAAAAATCTTGGTGGGGAAGCATGTGCCTCGCAGGACGCAGTTTGAGTACCCCTGGTCTAAATGAATAGGAAGAGGGGCAAAGTAATGAATATCGCGTTGGGCCTTGTGACTGGGTGTGCTCAGTTCGAATCTAGAATGCCATTAAATACCTTCGTATCTAGGTTGGATATGGGCACATTAAATGCATAGACCGGAAAGTCCTTCCGTGAGGTAAGAGGGAGGGGGGGAGGTAAGAGACTCCCCCACTGATGTCTCCCCTTGGGAGAGCTCGGTCAAATTGAGGTGGCAGCAGTGGGTGGTGTTGGTTCACCTACACACTGCCTCCATTGAAAGCAACCGACTATTCTCGACGTTAAAAGTCAGAATGTCATCATTGACAAGTACCCTGCATTGGCAAAGAACACTAGTGGACATAGATTTGGAACAGATGTTACCTTAAAATTTATTTATTAATAACAGTGAAAACAAACTCGATTAGAATTTACTAGTCGCAGTCTTTTTCATCATTATCAGTAGTTTAAAAGAACGCCTACGCAGTCAGCCAAGATCTATTTGCTTACCTTTTCTTACTGTGTAAGCGTTGTCTTGATCTTCTGATGATGAAGTAAGCAGTTTTTGCTGAGGAAATTACAAACGAATTTCTTTCTTACTGCTAGTTAGAATTAATCTTTTATTGAATTTCGACAGGATAGGGCATTTTGTGTTGAAATGTAATGCTGAAACGTACTAAAACGTGTCAGATGATACAATAACTTTTTTTTTGCAATCATTTTTAAGGCGGTGGAGGGAACGTGACACAATGGTGGTCATGGGCGGTGTGGGGATGTGACACCATGCTGAGGAAAAAAAAGAGACATATTTTTGAATGATATCTGATACCTACGAAAAATGTCATGAAAATGTCTTCCTCGTAGAGCAAAATAGAAGAAAATGAGAATTGAAGAAAATGAAATTCTTGAAAGGAGAATGAGGCATAATTAGCTCTGGATCTTGAACAATTAGCAACAGTAGCAGATTAAAATATTCATGTAGTTTAACTGGAAACAAACATTTATTTCAGTGAGATATAGAAAGCAGATTGAAGTCTTCTGAAGGTTGTTGTGTACTAACCCTATTGGATTCGCTCACCTCAATGCTAGACTATGGTAAAAATTTGTTTATTATTTAGAGCTACATAAATGCTGATAATCCAATAAAAATGGTATTTTCAGATAGCCTGAAGTTTTCTGCACCTTGCGACAGGATTCGTTTTATAAATTTCGCCCACCAAAGGAATTTAACAGCGTTTAAAACACGATACCATATTTTATATACATTAATTTTTTATATTTCAAAATATTTTTTGCATTATTTTAAACACAAAATGCCCCAAGGTGTAAATTTTTTTTCTCTATTACGGAGTTCAGTTTAAAAAAAAATTTTAATTCCATGTCGGCAATCATTGGACAGATTTTCTCCATAGGTTAACATTGAGGTGAGCGAATCTAATAGGGTTAGTACACAGCAGCCTTAATGCATAAATTGTGGGTTACAAATAATATCATTTTCTTATCCCTCCTTATTACATATTGATATTCTTCTAATATTTTGTGGTGTCTCATCTGTTAAGGTATATATATATATATATATATATATATATATATATATATATATATATATATATATATATATATATATATATATATATATATATATATATATATATATATATATATGAAACAATAAACCTTTCCCTTCATTAACTTTGTCCTACCGCAACAGAACATTATCCCTCAATTTGATTTTAATCTAGATATACCAAATTAAGCTATTAGTTTCCCCCCTAAAAGCTACGTGCGGCCAACACTTATTTAAGATCGAACCTCATGGAACATTCGAAATCATCATCCCATATGACGCCTTAAAGTCAGGTGTCAATTTTAACCAATTAAAAGTTCAGCGCGCCTATAGATTTCGCAAGAATCAGCGTTTCTCAGCTTCTCTCTACGCCCTCTTTTGTATTCGCCCCAAGCCATTAACATGTAGAGTTTTAGCTCTCCGTCCGTATTGTCGCAGCGTTGCGCTGCCGGGGTTTTTCCCCGTTATCCGTGGGATATGTTGAGTTAATATGTTTGTAATTCCGACTAAATGATGTCCAGCAATAAAGTAAGTCTAAGAAATAAAAGGATTATGTTTCAAATTATGTGGATGCCTGTGTTCCTCGACTGGACTCCCTGCCTAAGCCTTTGCCTCAACTCGTCGACCACTTTTACTGTTTGATGTTCAGACGACTACAAGTGCTATGACTTCATAACGTTAATTGAGGTCTCCTACCTGACATCTGGGAATTTTCGAGTTACCGGCCTGTGTTGCATCGCCCCGCGACAGCTCTCATTACACACACACACACACACACACATATATATATATATATATATATATATATATATATATATATATACAACAGGATGTCGCATCAACATATCCGTAGTTTCTTGTTAGCTTAAGTACGTCTTGTCATTCGTTTATTTCTGTTTCCAAGTTTGGGATGCAATTTGATGGGAGTTCCGCGCATCTCTTGACAACTGTTGACAGCGGTCTTCACTTTTCGGAGCAACGGTCAGGGAGGTCAGCCGCTTTTTCCATTGGTGACTGTGATGAGATGTTTTTGCTGTGATGAGATGATAACACTGAGGGACAGAGAACTGATAATGGCTTAGAAGGAGCTGACTGAATTTATTTTATCTAGAGCATTCTCGTTTATACAAAAAGCCGGAATGTTGTGTGTGCGTGTGTTTTCAATATTAACAAATAATTGAAACCGTGAGACTGACTTGGAAATTTAAATTGGTGGTAGATTCACCAAATTGCATTCTCGGAATTAAGGTACAGACGAACCCCGTTATAGCGAACTAGGTATATAACGAACTCACGGATTTAACGAACGAAAATTTCGGTCCTGCCGTTTTCCTGTTGTTCGTAATTTAATTAGTATTGTGTCAGTTTAATGTAATCGATTTTAGTCGATTTAATTCCTTAATGGTCATTTTTAGTATAATTTATAATTTTTCAATACATCATTATTGAATACACATTGCAACTAATGAGTTATACATTTTGTGAACACTAGCATTTTTCTTAAAGATTCGGGTATAGCGAACCACCGGATAAAGCGAACAAAACCATTGGTCCCTTGAAGTTCGTTATAACGGTGTTCTACTGTATCTGCCTACTTTTGGAGCACTTTTTCAAAAAATGGAAAGAACATTTCACCAAGTTTTAATATCAATCATACATTTCTATCATAGTATCATTGATTTCGATGTGTGCACCTTTTGTAGCACGACTAACGTCTAAATTGTAATCCAATTCTCTCCAAGTGTTCCGTAGCATATCAGGAGTTATTACACGAACTGTTTGAGTAATACGTTTCTTCAACTCATCCACAGCTTCAAGTTTTTGTTTATATGCAACGGATTTAATGAATACCCAAGCGAAAAAGTCTAATAACTCCTCACATGCCATTGATTGGTGTTTTCGCAGTCTCCATTATTTTCATTCCCTTTTTACCACGTTTTTATTAACTCGCTTTCTTGTTTGTCCAGTACAAATCTTGCAATCGATTTTTAACTAACTTCCCGACTAACTAGACATCTGAAACTTTTAGAATAGCTCAGAACACGATGACAACGCATTCTTTTAATACTTTTAGCCATCTTTAAGCAGAATTGAATTCATTACCAAGTTTTTATTAACTCGCTTTCTTGTTTGTCCAGTAAAAATCTTGCAATCGATTTGTAACTAACTTCCCAACTAGATAGACATTTGAAACTTTTAGAATAGCTCAGAACACGATGACAACGCATTCTTTTAATACTTTTAGCCATCTTTAAGTAGAATTGAATTCATTACCAAGTTTTTATTAACTCGCTTTCTTGTTTGTCCAATAAAAATCTTGCAATCTATTTGTAACTAACTTCCCAACTAGATAGACATTTGAAACTTTTAGAATAGCTCAGAACACGATGATAACGCATTCTTTTAATACTTTTAGCCATCTTTAAGCAGAATTGAATTCATTACCAAGTTTTTATTAACTCGCTTTCTTGTTTGTCCAGTAAAAATCTTGCAATCGATTTGTAACTAACTTCCCAACTAGATAGACATTTGAAACTTTTAGAATAGCTCAGAACACGATAACAACGCATTCTTTTAATACTTTTAGCCATCTTTAAGCAGATTTGAATTCATTACCAAGTTTTTATTAACTCGCTTTCTTGTTTGTCCAGTAAAAATCTTGCAATCGATTTGTAACTAACTTCCCAACTAGATAGACATTTGAAACTTTTAGAATAGCTCAGAACACGATGACAACGGATTCTTTTAATACTTTTAGCCCTCTTTAAGCAGAATTGAATTCATTACCAAGTTTTTATTAACTTGCTTTCTTGTTTGTCCAGTAAAAATCTTGCAATCGATTTGTAACTAACTTCCCAACTAGATAGACATTTGAAACTTTTAGAATAGCTCAGAACACGATGACAACGCATTCTTTTAATACTTTTAGCCATCTTTAAGCAGAATTGAATTCATTACCACGCTTTTATTAACTCGTTTTCTTGTTTGTCCAGTACAAATCTTGAAATGGAATTTTAACTAACTTCCCAACTAGCTAGACATTTGAAACTTTTAGAATAGCTCAGAACGCGATGACAATGCATTCTTTTAATACTTCTAGCCATCTTTAAGCAGAAAAATCGGCAAGGTGGCGCTTCGATCGAATTCAATGCTTGCACTTTTGCGTAACGGCGTTTGACGATTTTGAAAACAGAATACGTGTGAATTTAGTTTGTTTACAAAAATATTGTGCGAAAATTCTTTTTAAAATATTATAAAAGTTAGCAGTTTATAAAGTCTGTGGGTAGTGGAAACGACTAAAAAGTGATTTAAATTAAATAAAAGAAAGTGAAAAAGAATAATTAAGTGAAGGTTTGTGCAATTAAGAGAGAAAAGGAGAGAAAAATAGTCAAATTTATACGATACAACAGAAAATTTAAAAACGTGGTATATAAAAAGTTCTTTTTATCTT
The DNA here is from genome assembly GCA_907164885.2 of Dolomedes plantarius. Classification (NCBI taxonomy): domain Eukaryota; kingdom Metazoa; phylum Arthropoda; class Arachnida; order Araneae; family Dolomedidae; genus Dolomedes; species Dolomedes plantarius. The sequence continues at coordinate 162,856,215 of OU015496.1, read as the reverse complement.
TTAATTATTACGCGTCAAGTGATATTTAGAATTTAACGGTGTGTGGAAACAACCAAAGTTAAGGTTTCCATAGATATTCTGAAAAAGAAATATTCGAATTTATTTCGATAAAAGTTTAGGGTTAATTTTCATGGTATGTAAAATGTACTTAATACATAGATTTACGGATTTCATTTGCTATAAGTAAAATCCATCCCCAAGAAAATCCAACTCACAATAAAAGTGGAATTACGTTGGCTTACGTTGCGCTCAAAAAAATTTTTTAACTTAATAACGAAGGGGGGCTGGGGGTGCCTTGGGTGGATTGCAGATCTGTACTGTATATCCGGCAGCCTTCAGCCCCACAGCAAATGAAAATGCATCCGAACTTGGGAAATTAACCCTCTACAGAGTATTCAGGTTCTTGCTACGTAGTGACTGGTCTTCAGGTGTTTCATGGCCGATACTCGAAAGAGGAGGGGGCCGAGGTGGATTATATAGATTAACTTAATAACGAAATTAAGTTCATTACACTAAGAGACCCCGCTTAAGTTTGTTGTTGTTGTTGTTTTTAATGCCCCCTGGTCTGAATTTTTATTCCAGACCAGATGCACGTAGCGGTCTGAAGGGTGCGGCTCCGGTTTGCAATAGCACCACAAGGTTCGGAGTCCGGTTTAGACAGTTGCCATCTCAATTTCGACCGAGCAGTCTCAGGGGTAGCATCTGGGGGGATCGTACCCTCTCCTACCCTCTCTGATTTCGTAAAGGGGCTTGAGATCTACGGATTTAACGTACTCAAACCCAGCCTAGACACGGGGGTATTTAAAGGCTCTTGTCGGGATTCGATCCGAGCATCGTCAGCACTGAAAGCCAACGCGCCACCACTAGGCTACCTCGAGCCCTCGCTTTAGGTTAAAAGTCCTATAAATGAAATACAAATCTTTTCAAATCTTGAAAACATCCTTCTCTGTATTTAGAAAAAATACAAATTCTGATAATTCGGTGGCAGATTATCTGTTTTAAGGATTATCCGTGAATTACTGGAGAAAAAAGGTTAGAACGAGCAAAAAAATACAAACCCTGCGAAAGAATTTCGATGTGGTTATTACATAAAGGAATATAACATACTTCAATACACTATTCCTCCGAATATCATCAAATATCAATCATTTTGCGGAATTTGCAAGCGTTGATTGATTGGTTATTCGTGGGCTAACTAGACTGAGACCTATTGCTAAAAGCCGAATCCGATCGGCTGAAAACATCCATGCCAACAGTGGGAGTTGAACCCACGGACTGAATGCCACTGACCTAACCATTTAGTCATCGTCCGGATTCATGCAGTCAAAAAAAAAATTAGGTTAATGCTGCTGTGTACTAACCCTAATGGATTCGCTCCCCTCAATGTTAACCTATGGAGGAAATGTGTCTACTATTTACAGCTACATAAATGTTGATAATCCAATAAAAATGGCATTTTCAAATAGCCTGAACCTTTCTGCACCTTGCAACAGGATTCACTTTATAAATTCCGTCCACCAAAGGAATTTATGAGCACTTAAAACACACTATACCAGATTCTTTTTCCCGGATAATTTAAATTTTAAAATATTATTTGCATTTTAAAAAATGCTCCAAGGTATAAAATTTCTTTCTCTAATACGGAGCACATGTAAAAAGAAAAAAAAACTCTGAATCCAAGTCGGCAATCCTTGGACAATTTCTCTCGATGGATTAACATTGAGGTGAGCGAATCCAATTGGGTTAGTACACAGCAAACTTAATAGGAACTGTGAGAAAATACTTCCTAATTGGTCATAAATAAGAGTATAACAGAGAAGTAGTAACAATAAAACTGTGAGTTACATGTTTTATGATTTAAATTAAGCCGTATTGAAATCGATAAATGTAGTTCATTTAAGGGGTCATGCGACTGTTAAAAGTCAAAAAAGCATAAAAATTGTGTCACTTTCGACATTCTATATCTTGAAAATTATAAGATTTAAAATCATAATTTTTCTTGTGTTAATAGAACAATGTTTTATTTATGAATATATACCTGTTTCTTGTTTGATAGTTAAAAAATATTTGTGTTAGATAGTCATAAATAATAAGCAGTTTGCTTTGGACAAAAGTGATATCAAATCTAACGCACATAAATACTCCAAAAAAAAAATTGAGTTTAAGACAAAATTTCTGCTTTTAACACATACTGCAGAAAATGAAGTTTAATTTGAACCTAAATTTGTATATATTTAAGGTATATTTCTATTTTTATTATGAAACTGAAAATAGTGCATTTTCTTAATAAATTAAATTTTATCTATGTATGAAAAATGCATTCTCAAGAGATCTGTAAAAAAATTTAGATTCAGTTCCAAGCAAATGATAATGTGTACCCTCTGTAAAATTTTCATGCAAAAATATGAAATAATTCTAGAGGTAACAAGAGCGTTATGGGGAAAAAAATTTTGAGATAAAATAACTTTGAAGTATTGCCCTTTAAATCTGTTTACAGTAAACAACCGACACGTTTTTATTCATAACTTCTTTAATTATCGGATTTTTTTCAAGCGAATTGTCTTAAAGTACTCAGAAAAGGTTAATCTTTCATACTTTTTTTTTAAAATCGATTTTTTTGACGGTTTAACAGTCGTAAGACCCCTTAAAACCAGTGAATACTTATTTATTTACAATGTTCAGAGAGACCTGAAAAAGTGTAAAGGGAGGAGGAGAGAGAAGGAGAGGGGGGGATTTCCTAGGCTCATTAACTATAGAGACCGAAATTTACTGTAATCAAGAGCCCATTAAGGCTGCTGTGTACTGACCCTATTTGATTCGCTCACCTCCATGATGGTGAACCTTATGGAGAAAATTTGTTCAAGGATGGCCAACTTGGATTTAAAGATTAAAAAAAAATCTTGTACTCCGTAATAGAGAAAGAAAGTTTACACCTTGGGACATTTTTCGTTTTTTTTTTTAAATGCAAGTAATAATTTTAAATTTAAATTATTTGGGGGGGATCTAGTATAGTGTGTTTTAAACGCTTATCAATTCCTTTGGTGGATGGAATTTATAAAATGAATCCTGTTGCAAGGCGCAGAAAAGTTCAAGCTATCTGAAAATACCTTTTTCATTGGATTATCAGCATTTATGTAGCTGTAAATAGTAGACACATTTTCACCATAGGTTAGGAGCCCACCCCACGCTGTTGATAATTTGAGTATTGAAATTGCGAGATTTATGCGATAAGTTTTAACGGCAAGATTTTTTGATTTGTGGCTTAGTCTATTTTTATTTGTTCATAGATATACTAGCGTATTTTAATTTTATCCTCCGGCACCTCCCCGTGGTGGGCCCTGAGGGTCTACCTTTCGGTACCCCCCCCCCCCCTAGGGGCTAGGAGCAGGGCCGGTGTCCGGTCCCGCGGAACCGAAGTCGAACAGGTTGCCGTTGCGGCGACCGGAAATCAGTAGACTCAAAAAATGGCTTATACGTGTTGAGCGGAGGGGGCCGAGGTGTTTCGAATCCTTTCACCATAGGTTAACATTTAGGTGAGTGAATCCAATAGGGTTAGTACACAGCAGTCTTAATGTCTATGAACAGCCTTAATGTCTATGAACTTAATGTCTATGAGTCTATTCGTATTTTATTTTATCAGTATTTTCCTTGAATTAATTACCCTAGATTATGAGAATGCAGTGATTTTTTATGTATCATCCATGCATCATTGATACATCTTTTGAAGCATTAATGCAAAAGAAAGTTTTTAATTATATGTTATACTGATATTAAGGAAAATTTAATAGGCACTTGCTAGAATTTAGTTTTTGATAGAATTTTCCGAGACAAAATAGAGAAACGGGGAAGCAAGGATTTGGAACTCACGAATTCTGCGTAAAAGTAAGCAAAAGAAATTAATTTCTATTCCCTAACAGAAGAAATTTCTTGATATTTAATCATTTACATCCCAGGAACGTAGGCAAAAGGAAAGAACAAACAGCAAAACCCATTCCTCGAAATTCGGGTCTTTCATATTTTAACTGAATTCTACTAACCAAAAATGATCCTCGACAGCACCTCCCACCCCTGACGGTCTTCTAGCTACTTCATTGCATTTACGAACTTTAGGACGTCTGTCGGTGTCTGTTTTCCCACACAATTTGAGTTAATAATATTCATGTCTTCCTCTTAATCATAAAATATTAAAAAAGGACAATTTTTCTCCCCATAATTTGTTATATCCTCACCATCTGTACATTGTTTAAAGGTGTGTCCGAGCATCACACAAATATTCTGTCTGCTGGGAAACGACCCGGGTTCATTTCGGAGCCTTTAGCAATGTTTTTTCCTGGAAGCGGTGGAATAAAAAAAAAAGAGAGAGAGCCTCTAATCAGAGCATCGGAGATTCCGTTTCGCAAATTCCGCGACGCGTGATTCGGTCACACATGGTAATTTCGCCCCCTCCAAAAAATTTGTTTGTTCACCAGTTCCCATGGGAACGTGGGTGCCGTTCGCAGCGGCGCCAAAACACCACGAATACACAAAACTTGCTTCCCGCCAAACAGAGAGAGACCCATGCCGTGAATCGCTGCACATCTTTTGACCTGCAAGTTTTGACACTCGAATGTGGGCTGCCATTTTTCAGTCACGTGGGCTGAGGAAATTTCTGGTAGAAATGTTGTTTACAGAATAATTATAACATGATAAACATGTATTGCGAAGTCCTAATTTTTTGTTGATGAAACAGATTTTTTTTTTGTTTTTTAGACAGTCTGACAATAGGTCTTACAGGAATCTGAAAAAAAAATATTTAGCTTCTCCAGAAGTTTCGCTCCAGTTTAACCTTTTATTGGCACTAGAAGGTAAGTGTTTTCTTCAGAATTTTACCGTATTCTGGACTAGGTAACTAAGGAGTGTTTGAAACATTCTTTTTAATCATTAGATAATATCTGTTAGTAGTATTAAATCACCAAATACTGCTTTTTATGATCTAGTTTGGCTAAGTAATAGCTTTTTTAAAAACAAATTATCATCTTCTTTGCTTTTAATTATAAAAAAATATCTTTGACGAGGTGCAATTAGTTCAGCATATTAAAAAACGTATCAAATTAGGTTTAATTTTACCATTTTGGACGGATTCCTGTTTCTGAATCATTATAAAATATCTGCATTTAATTTAGTACTGATACTAGAGCATTTTATGTTGTGAATGACTATCAGGTTCTATTTATTTTTAGGTTTTTAGTGAGATGCATGTCATTAAATCGTTATAAAATGTTTGTGCTTACATTATTTAATTCATTTAATGCTGTATATGACGAACAAGTTCTGTTTAATAAGCTTTTTAATAAGAAGGAAAACTAAAATTATTGTGCTATATCTGTCATTAAATTAGCACTGATATATTTAATGCACTCGTTTCTACAGAAAGTTTTAGGTTTTTAAGCAATCCCGTTTTTGCATAAAATGCATGTCGTTATGAAATATTTGTGCTAAACGAGTGAAGTTGATAAATTCATAAAATGCTCTTTAATAGGATTAGCTGTGGTTAAAATTCAGCTTGGAAATTACAGGCATGGCTAAAACTCTTATAAGTGTCTTTAATCCTCATTATTAGTTAAAATAAATGCAGATAATTATTACTTTAGATGTTGTCTAATTGTGTCAAGTATAGATATTAATTGGAGGCATAACGTTATGAAGTAATTAATTCTTATGTCAATTATTACAGTTAATATATCAAATACTCCTTAATACCGTCTTATGTCAGTAATCCCAATTAATATATTAGATGCTCCTTAATACCGTCTTATGTCAGTAATCACAGTTAATATATTACTTGCTCCTTAATACCGTCTTATGTCATTAATCACAGTTAATATGTTAGATGCTCCTTAATACCGTCTTATGTCAATAATCACAGTTAATATATTAGATGACTCTTAATACCGTCTTATGTTAGTAATCACAGTTAATATATTAGATGCTCCTTAATACAGACTTATTTGGTTAAATTTAAGTTTAAAAATAATAATAATAACAATAATTGTATAGTATACACACCCTTAGCTTTTGAATGATATCTGCGAACCAAAAAGTAACACAGCAGACGCCATTTAAAAGTTGGAGCTATGTTTTAACTTTTCCGTATTTTAATTAGATTTTGCATAATTAAGGGCAAATAGTTAATACATTAACTGCTGATTAATTAGATGAAGTATGGTATGATATTAGTTTATCTGTTAGTATGATGGTTATGCTGAAATATATTTTTTCTACAATATGGGAAAAATTAGTACATTAAACTTCACTTAATAGAACAGCTTAGGAAGGGTCTGAGGTGTATTTTATTTGCAGACACTGGAATTAATCATTTCTCTTGCGTATCATTTCGTCACATAAATCTCTGTGTCTCTTTTAACTATGAAATTTCTACCCCACAAAGCATGATACAATTTCTATACATCGTTAAATTTTCAACACTATAAAATTTTTAAAAAATTCTCAAAAAAATTATAAGAATTTAATTAAAATCAAATTATTCTTACTAAATTTTCGGGATAATATAGTTGAAATATTTTGAAATATATTTGAAAGATTTCTACGTTTGGAATATTTTATCCTTCAGCGCTTCAGCTATGCCTAGCTCAGAAGCCCATTGCAAGGGTGCCTGTTACCGTCTAGTTAAACACTGTATTTAGCAAAGTAAAAAAAATAAACTTTTTTTTTACTTTGCTATACACAGTGTTTCGAGAAGTAAAAAAATTCTTAATTTAATGTTACTAACTAAATGAATATTTATGTATTTTCCTTCAATGAATAATGATTTCTATTAATGATTTCACGAGTTTAATATCTGCTAGTGGTTAGTTATCGAAATTTTGCTATAAATAGTCTTGCCGAAATAGTATTAATGATATTTTATATTCTTTGCTAGAAATAGTATTAACGATTTCATAAGTTTAATATCTGCTAGTGGTTGGTTATCGAAATTTTGTTAGAAATAGTTTTGCAGTAAACAAAATTCCGTTTCCACCGACAAATGGCTCCTAAGAAATTTCAAATTACCTCTTTTGAGGGTGTTATTAATTTATAAAATAAAAAATAAAATAAAAAACACCCTTGGTAATCCCTCGGTTTATTTCCTTAAAACTTGCTTTATTCCGTTCTTTTCTTTCTGATTTTTGAGGTACCATAGGCTTAGATATGTAGTTCTATTATGCATCATTTTTTGTTAAGTTCAATTAAAATCCCAAACTCAAAATTTTTTAATCATATAGATAAGGTCGGGACACATTGAGATAGTTACGTAAAATGTAACAAGTTTTAAAGTAATGTCGGTCTAAGAATCTACTAAAAGACCTCTTCAAGAAGCTATTTCAAGGATGCAGGATAATAGTCGGGTTTGAAACTGTACTGGTTTTACATTTCTGTAAAAAGCTACCCTGTATTTATTGAATGTAATTAATTTCTTACTTGTTGAGTGTATATATGCATCAAAAGAGTATGCCATTTGTTGATGATGTTTTGAAGTTATAATAAAAATAATTTTTCGTGGTAGAAAGTTGCTATGCAATTCTAATTTACAATGCATGTACATAGTTTTTTAATTATATCTCGCAATAAAAGAACTATTGAACACTCAATTATTGTTTATTATAAGTTTTTACTTACATTGCATTGCTATTATGAAGGTTTTGACCCTCTTGCCCCTGGCCAAATAGCAGGAAACGTCCGTCTATGAATTATGTGTACGTATTACATTTACCTTAACCTTTAACAATGAAATCTCTGATGAACTACAGAAAACGCTTTAATGGGATATCATTTTTATACGGTTAATGCACAAATCATGTAAAGATTAATTGTCATGTAAAGATTGTCAAATTTATTTGTCTTTAATTAGGGTCTTGCTAGTATAGTAGAGCATAAATGAAAAAAGGGATCATGAATTATTATAATTAATAATGATCGACTTGTGTGTTGCAATTATAATGAGGTATGGAATGGACTACCTAGCTGTTTATTTTATAATAAAAAATAGCACTCTGTAAGTACGCTATGATTTACAAAACTAAGACACAAATTGTACAACCTTGTCCATTACGAATAAAATCAATTTTATGATTCTTCTATGAATAAAATAAGTTCCTAATAATATAACCCTGTTCCTCAGTAATAAAACTAAGCTTAGAATTTCGTTTTAAACACAAAAACCAAGCGGTACAAAATCCTCCATTATTAATAAATAGTTTCTAATTAGAAACGAAGTTATTAATAAGGAAGCAAAGTTCGCTAGTTCGTAATTAATAACATTATTAAGTTTATTTACACCAGGGACAAGTTTTTGCAAAACTTTCAGAAAGAATGATTGCAAAATCCAAGCTAAAACAGAAGTATCCTAAAATTTGTCGAAATAAATTATTTATTAAACAGGCTAAAAAGTCTTAAAGTGTACAAGGCCTTCTAATAAATAATAAAACCAAGAATTTACAAATCAGTTACTAAATTATGAAAGAAAAAAATGAAAAAGTTCTCTTTGTAATGAAGAAATAAAGCTATTAATAAGAACAGCAAATTCATCACCAATAAATCTAAATTTACTAGTCAGTAATTGATGACAAAAAAAAAACATTTACTTACTAGAGATCCAATTTTACGACAATTTTTGGGGATAGTCAAGTCCCGTACACGAGACTTTCCGAAATTAAACGAAATAATCATAACTCATCAAAGCAAAGCAGAGACAAAAAAAATCGTAAAATGTCAGCCAAACATAATCTCTTTGTTTACAACCAGAACAGGTTTTACAAGAGTATAATTTATAATGAAACCATTTTATTAGTAACAAAATTAAACTAATTCAGAAAAAAGTCTTTTCCAAGGATATTATAAGTTAATAAGTTTTTTATTTATAACAAAACAGTTAAGTTATTGAAACTAAACTTAACTAAGTAATGTTTCAAGTCATTTTGTGTATTAAAAAATTTGGGACTAGAACAAAAGTTAAAAAGTCGAAATATCATTTCATCATTCATATTTTTCTACTCCAGCGTCTTAGAATGCCACCCGGAATTGCTATTTCTTCCAAAGCAGAGGAGTGCCGATCGGGAAGCTGTTCTTTCTGAGGGCAAGGGAGGGGGAGCTATGGGCTGTCGCCCCACCAAAGGGCCCGTGGGCAAGAAACCTCGCAAGCAGCCTCACCTTCTTCAGGAGATACAAGACCACCGTGGAGGTATCAATTTCATGGTGCTGAGCGACGACGGGTCGTTGCTGGTGACGGGTAGCGACGACAAGACGGCTCGTATGTGGAGCACCCTCTCAGATCCCACGGAATGCCTAGGGGTACTGGAGGGGCACGAAGGTCAGTTTCCTTTTGAAAAGTTTTCCTGTCACTGTATTAATCTTGTTTTGGTCCTACTGTATTAACCTTGTTTTGGAAGGTCAGTTTTCTTTTGAAAAATTTTCCTGTTACTGTATTAATTTGCCAAATTTAAATTTTTGTTCTGCAATGGGGGTAAATTTATCTGTAGGTTTACAGAACTATACTAGAATCTCTTCTGTAAATAGTTAATTGTTTTACAAATGCAGTCTACTTGTTAATGAATACCTTCGTACATAATCCGCGAGAATCGTTGGTTGCTTTAAATGAGGGCACTGTATAAGTGCACTAATTCCGACCCCTCGTGCCACCTCTATTTTGACGAGCACCCCCAGAGGCGACATCTGGGGGATCTAACTTTTCCAACCCTCTCTGACCTCATAGAAGGGTTTTCCAGCCTACATATTTAACGTGCCCGTTTCCGGTCTAAACGCGAAGGCATTTTTTGACGTCGGACTAGGGGTGTTCTACTAATGCCGACGGTCACCATTAAATTCCACGTGTCTAGGCCAGCCAGATATGGGTACGTTGAATCCGTAGGCCGAAGATTCAGTCCTTCTATGGGGTCAGAGAGGCTGGGAGAATGTACGAGCCCCAGGATATCGTCCATGGAGATGCTCATGAGAATTCGATATAAACACAGTTTATGCATGAAACAATGTTTATTGAATTCGTTGCACATATAGAATTTGCTTTTACAGCAATAAGCATACGTACTACTTGTACGGAATATATATTAGCATTCAATAAAAATACACATTGCAATACTCACAAACTAGAGAGTCAAACCAGCAGTACTGCCACATAAACTTTGGGCCCCCTAAGCACTAGCGCAGGATAGCACCTGGAGCTGCTTTCCTCGTAGCTCCCTTAACTCGCTTATCTATCAACCTTAACAAAACCTATTTTTTTAATCAAGCTGCATGGTATTTATACCAAGCGCGTATGCCGAAATTAGCATATCTCAAGCAGCTTCACTCAAAAATTCGATTCTTGTGAATCGAATCTTATGTATACCTTACACATCTTTCCTCTGTAGTTCTCTGGATTTTAAAAAAAAGTTTTTATTTTCTCCATAACATCTTCGCCTGTTGTAGTTCCGAGTGCGCTACGAAACAGGAACTCATCTTTGATGTCCTCTGAATGAATATATCTCTTCCCCTAACCGGTGGGGATTCATCCTGTAGGGCTTTAGCAGCTATGATGGGCCCCATTTGGTGCAGTGGAAGGAATATATCTCATGAGAACAAGCAACTGAGAAGATGAACTAATGTCCATTGATTCATCAACTTGGAAAGAAAACAAGGGAAAAACTTCGATTTCCTTCAACACTTGCTCTTTCACATCTTCGGACTTATCGGAAATGCATCTCTGAATGGTGTTGTTGGGAAGAGATATAGTATGTCTCATCTTTGTCTCTCTCCCCAAGAATTAACTTTACAGTCTTCAGCAAACAGGGTTTGATAAGTGTTGCTCCAGTCGTGTGGGGCTTTTTTTTTGTGTTTGGCAATAAACATCATATGATACTTGTCTTACGGATGCACTTTGTTGTGGAAACCTTCCTGTAGGATCAAATTCTAAAATTTGAGACAGGATTCATGGCGTTGAAAGAATTCTAAATCTTTTTTGATATGTTCAGAATGCTCTGTCCCTTAGTGACGTTTCGAAGGCTTTATAGATTTTGCATTGAGAACAACGTTGCACTGTACACACTGCAGCTTTTCAATGCCCTTTCTGACTACGGTGGTAAACCAAAATTCCAAATTCTCATATGAATATTTGCGTTATTCTCCATAGCAATTATGAAAAGTAGAAATACAATAAGACTTCTACTTTATTAATAAATTTATAATTCCAAATAATAAATTTGTGACAATATATAGGATGCGGCAATATATATGTTTTGCGGGAATCGCCATGTCGATATAAACTGGATAATTCATTTTTTTAAGAAAGAGAACACTAAGAAAATTTCCTCCGTCAAAGATCAGAATCAAGAACAGAATATAACCCCAAATTAAAAAAATCCACTTACCTTATTGATTCAGAATTATATAACAGTGAAAACTCTTATCTAAATAAAATTGATTTAATTAATTGGTGAAACTACAATAATCATGCCAAAAGGGACAGAACAGACTGATCAAAGACAAACTGGTGTGTAGAATTTGTGTACTGTACGCAGGAAGGAACAGATATTTTCATTTAACTCCAAATGAAGGCAGTAGATCTCAAACGAGCTAAGTGTGCGCTTTGAACAAGATCTTTAAAAAATGTCACGCTCTTATAGAGTTTGGTGGTTATTGGGAGATTGCAGCCTACAAGACTGAAATGATATCTATCCAGTCATATATTCAACAGCCAATAAAAATTAGTTTTGGTTCTATTTTTAGCGTTATCTGTTATTCTGTTTAGTTAGAGGGCGTTATGCGCTTGTACTGTTAATAAACAGTGTGTTTTTAGCCTCGCTACTTGTTTTCCGGATTTTAATTTGCACACAATAGATAATTAATACCTGTTAGGTGTTCTCCATTATCTCATCAATAATGGTAAACAAATATTGAAAACTTTTTCCGGTGAAATTCGCCAAACAGTTACTTTATTTCAATAAAGCCGTGGCGACCTCGCAGAAAACCCTTCGCGACCCCCTAGGGCAGGGGTCGGCAATGCGGTGCCCGTGGGCACCAAGTTCCCTGCGAAACAATTTCAAAGTTCCCGCCGTTCAAATACCTAAATTTTAGGTATTTGAGTTTAGAAGTTCGATTTTAGCTATTTTTGATCATTTGAGTTTAGATATTTGATTGAGAGAGATCAGTAGAAGAAAGGTACTTGAGCGGTTTTTAAATTTATTATCACGGGTGAAAGAATTTCTATTATCCAGGAATGAAATTTGTTTAGAATTAGAGCAAAAATCTTGGTTTATTGAGCTAGGCTCTCTAACTGATTTAAGTGTAAAATTGAAGGAACTAAATTTAAAACTAACTAACCAATGGCGCAACAGTCTGTTGGGGACCAAGGCCGGTGGTGCCCAACTCCGCTTTCTTGACCGTGGGCTTTGGGTGCCATACAGCATATGTCTCGGGAATGTGGTCAGCCTGCCGCAGGACCCCTACAGTTAGTTCCCAAGCATGCTTTGTCCTCATTTTATCGACCCCACTCAAGGGATGAAAGGCTGAATCGACCTTGCCCAGTCGCAGGGTCGAATCCTGGACCTGTGGTGTGGCAGCTTGAAGTTTTTAACCATTACGCCACCGAGCGTCAAATTTGAAACCACAGGATAGAAATCATCATATTGCTTCTATGAAAAGTACGATAAACGCATTAAAAGCTAAATTGACGCTCTAGAAATCGCATACAGAGAAAGATAATTTATCACATTTCCCAAACTTACAAATGGTGATAGAAAATTATTACGGTGGAAATGCTACCACCTAACGGTTTGTCAAACATTTTGATTCCTTATTGGAAGAATTTAATACCAGATTTGAAGAATTCTATGAATTGGAGGTATTCTTGACGTTTTTTGTTAATCCTTTCTCTCATACAGAGAACGATGTGACTAATAAAATCGCAACTCATTTTGATATTTCCAATAAGGAGGACTGAGAATTGGAAATTATAAATATAAGAAACGACATTGACTTAAAATTACATCATAACGAAGAAAAATTATGGAATTTGGTGAATTGAAATAGCTTCCCCTTGTTGAGAAAATGTGCTCTGAAATTGAACTCTCTTTGCGCATCGACAAATACTTGTGAATGTTTGTTTTCCAAAATCAAATACTTCAAATCAAAGTACCGATCAAGCCTCACTGACACTCATTTGGACCATTGTCTGAGAACTGGGAATTCGACTTAAGTGCCACGTTGCAAAGAGTTGGCCGCAGATTTCCAATGCCAAATATTGCATTAATTATCAATTTTAAGAATATTGTGTTTAAATTAAAATTTGAATTTATGTATTAAAACCTTATGTCACATTAATATTTTCATGCTTAACCCTTTAGCGGGCGCACCAGTTTTTGGAACACCAGCAGGTGCGCGTGGTACAAAATGCAACGTCTCTTTCAACCTCGATTATTCCTTTTGTAATAAACATTTATTTTTCAAATTGAAAATAATAATTCTGCGTTTTATTACAAGATATAAAATGTTGATAATATTAAGATATATTTACAATTAAAGGACAAAGAATGCAGATACAATCGTCTTATTTCAAAACTGTCTGGTTTATTGAATCTAAGAGCAACTTGCGAATGGATTCCTATTATGTCCAAAAGCCTAAAAAACAATGAGATTGTCCATCGTCGGGATATGCGGAATATCGTGCAATAGCTGCATATTGGATCGACTATATCAACTCCTGCTTTTGTATTGTAGTCCAGTATAATCGCTGGTTTACCACTTCATGACTAACATTTAATGGAAAAGAATACAAGATTCAATGTTAATTCATGACTAACATTGAATGGAAAAGAATACAAGAGTTAGAAAATCAGATTTGCATTAGAAAGGGTGTAGCTATAAATAGAAACTGCTTAGAACATTCAAACCTTACTTAAAAACATACCATTCAAAATTACGAAAATGTTGCACTTCGCACACGGGCGCGCCCGCTGAAGGGATAAATATTAATCTTCCTCCCTCTCCTCCTCTTCATCTTGCGGTGCCCACCAAACTCCCGCATTTCTGAAATATGCCCTCCTAGTAAAAAAGGTTGCCGCCCCTGCCCTAGGGGGTCACGACCCACCGGTTGGGAAACACTGGTACAGTTGAATCAACATTGTCACCTGATATACTTGAAACGAAAAATTTTGTTGCGTGAAATATTAACTTCTAACTTCTTTAGGATAGACGTTGAGCCGAAAATAAACGTTAAAATTAAATTAGGTTAAAATAAAATTGAGGGGAATAATATTTGATCTATTGAACAGTGTTGACCAGATATGAACACTCAACTAATATGCATAATTGTTGACTTGTAGCGCATCCACGTCGTATAAGGCTTGGCATATCAAGCTTCAACCCCGTGAGCCAGCATTCAAAACCCTCCGGGCTAAAGGCGTATATTTTTGTGTTATCCCGCTGCCCTGTGTTGTCGTAGAGAGTAACATTAATTTACCTATTTGGTTCTGCTATAATATTCTGGCTTATAGATTTCGAAAAACGTTTCAAAGATGATTTAAAGGAAACCTGAGATTCATGGAACAATGTCTGAAAGAGCATGACGTAAAATTAGTGTGTTTATATAAAGCAATATAATTCTAACCCTCTAAGAGTCTGAGACATATTTTTCAGCCACTTTCCTCCACCTTCAAAGAGTTTGCTACGAAATATTTCATCGTCTAGTTTGCTATTCAAAAGCGTAAAAAAATGTATGAAATGCTTTAAAACATCAAATTATAGGATTAAATAATCTATAGCATCCCCTTTTCAAGCTAAAAGTACGTGATTTAAAACCTCTTCTCAAACGCTTAAAGAGATTTAGGATGCTTGGGTGATATTAATGATTTCTCCCTATTCTGTTTCAGGTTACATCACGTGCTGTGCCATCCACGAGCAGTGTGTGATCACTGGTTCCTCTGACTCCACCATCCGCAAGTGGTTCATCGCGACGGCCGAATGCCTGGCTATCTACACTGGCCACACGGCCCGTATCTCCCGCCTGATGTGTGCCGGTCAGCTTATCTTCTCAACGTCCAGTGACCACACCGCCAGGGCATGGCTATTCGACCTCAGCGAGGTCAACGATGAACAAGGAGAGGTTTGCATCAAGATCTTCGAGGTAAGTACTAAGTCTTTCGGTACTGTGAAACTTTGAGTCACAGAGAGTAACATTAACTCACCTACTTGGTCATCAACTTGATGACACCAGAGACCCCATCCAATTCTGACTGACCAGAAGCTGATTGCTTACACCTCTGGCTGTAAATGTACAAATCAAAACGCTATGATCTACAACTGTTTTGGAATTTGATGAGTTTAGCTTTTGCTTCTTGTTAGCAATCTTCACCCATCCGTTTGGTAGAGGTTGGATTATAATCTAAAGCAAAGGCTAATATTTAGCATAATCTGAAAAAACAAATCTTCAGCTATAAAGTTCACATTTGTTTAAAACTTTGAGTCAGAATTTGCTACATAAAATAGTAATTTTCAAATACCTACTTGGCACAAAATAGGATGTTGAAGCCAACGTAAACGCTGAAGCTTATCATAATTGAAACAAATTAAGCCCCCCCCCCAAAAAAAAAAGAAAAAAGATCCATCTTTCTAGGTATGATTTATACATTCATGAAATTTATGGTAATATTACTGTAAAAGATACTTTTGTGATATAATATGCTGCATTTAATATTAATCTCCATCCGACCACTATATGCTAGATGCTGTACTGAAACATCTCATTTAAGCATCACG
The DNA here is from genome assembly GCA_907164885.2 of Dolomedes plantarius. Taxonomy (NCBI): domain Eukaryota; kingdom Metazoa; phylum Arthropoda; class Arachnida; order Araneae; family Dolomedidae; genus Dolomedes; species Dolomedes plantarius. The sequence continues at coordinate 162,840,432 of OU015496.1, read as the reverse complement.
TCTACAATATGAGCCGCATTCAAATGAAGGGATATACTCGGCCAAGTGGCCGAGTCCAAACAAATTTGTTTAATCTACGTACACAGAAATAGAAATCTGAACAGGCTGTAATTAATTACACCGGGTTCCTCCTATATCCTTACCAAACTGCCTTGCCAAAAGAAAAGCTTCTCTTTTTACTTATTCACGTGAGCTCTCACACGACATCATTTAAAAAAAATGCCTGATTTGAATAATGAATCCCGCGGCGTCGAAAATGCACTCTTAATTGTCTCGTATAAATCACCCCCCAACACTTGTACGGGACGCCGTAAATTATGGATGAGCGGGAAAAACGATGCTTGGGGTCATTAAGTCCCATTTTACTGCCATGTAAAATTCACGAAAGGGGTTAATCGCAGCGTCTGGACACGTGGTTACGAAGAATGGTCATAAAAGAGAATTATAAGTTAGAATCGAAATCCCTTGTTCTCGAAAAACTTCACTTCATCCCCAAACAAGAAAGAAGCGTTTCCGGTGTAAACTACCATTATGACGCTGATTTATGGAGCTTTTGAACTTATAATAACCGTCTTCTTAATTATTTATTGCGAGCATCTAAATTCATTGTACGGACTTCTTTGTTAAGGGTCGGTCACGTGACTCGGAGGCAATGAAGGATTTTTCATTTAAATTTTTTTAAACAAACAGAGTGTAATGGCTAAGTTGATAATTAACGTTGTCTTTGTTTTTTAGTTTGCTGCGGAATACTTAAACAAGGTAACGGTCAACTGCCAACTATAAGCCCTAATTAATGCTTGGGTGCACACGGGAAATTGAGGAATACAATTAATCCAAACAATGCCACATTGTAAACAGTAGAAAATGTACTCAGAGATTTTCAATGAATTGCATTTGCTGCTTAAGACTTTTACAAAAATATAGATATAAATTTCATAGATTCATTGTATGAAGACTCATTTGCAGTACGAAAGACTTGTTAATAATTGAGCATTTAAAATGCAAAAATTGTTCGGAAAATCTGAAAGTTTGTATTAGCCGGAAAAAAAATATTACGTCATGCAAAAATTGTTTTTCTTAATACGGGGATTCAGTAATATGTATATACGAGTATTGTTCAAAGAAAAGTTTTGTTCGAAGTTCAGATTTAAGATCGTTATATGAAAACTTTTCTTTATTGCAAAAAAATTATTAACTATGAATCATCTCAAACTCAAATGCAGCTACAAAAAATCAAATAATTTTTTTTTTGGTTGAAAGAAAATATTTTACATAGGAATTCCTTTTGCAGTATAGGAATTAAATAATATGTATAAAACGTTTAAAGTATTTTAGCTAAAATTTAGATCTGTAAATACTTTCAGTTAGTAACAGTTCGCTACATGAAAACTCCGTTTGAAAATATTTATTGATTACAAGGTAATTAAAACATAAATTAAGTCCAATAAAATTTAAAAACTTGATCAGTTGGGACAAAATTTCATTACATAAAAACTGTTCTTTTGCAATGGAGTGGGGGAGATTAAATAAATTTAGATCTGTAAATGATTTCAGTGAGCAACTGTTAGCTATATGAAAACTCCGTATGAAATGATTTATTGGTTACAAGGTAATTAAAACACAAATTAAGTCCATAAAAATTTAAAAACTTGATCAGTTGGGACAAAATTTCATTGCATAAAAACTGTTTTTTGCAATGGGGGAGATTGAATAGTATATATCATTCAAAGTGTCGTTCAAAGTTTTGCAGAAAGTTTCGTTAATTTGAATATTTTGTTGAACTGAAGTTCGTAATATGGAAACTTTACTGTATTAGAAAAGACTTATTAATTTCAAATTACATAAAACACAAATTTAGTAAAAAAAATTCAAAATTTTTATTAGTTGGAAAAAAATTCCTTATTTATAAATGTTATTGTAGTACAGGCGTTAAATGATATTTAAATGGCATTGAAAGTCATTTTTCTATTAATTTAGGTAAATAAAAGGTTTCATTCAATAGATTTTCGTTATACGGAAACACTACTATATCGCAAATGACTTATAGATTACTTTTGGCTCATTTCTTTTCTAGGGACACTCGAAAGGAACCTATCCCATGATTCACGTGCCTATGGACGAAGATGCTGGCTTGGACCTAGGAGCGGGCATCCTAGTGACCGGTTCAGCCGATTGCACCGCCAGGACATGGTCCGTGGATTCAGGTCTCTGTCTAAAAGTGAGTTGATTCTTCTGCAATGGACGAACCTCTAATTAGCCAACTAATTTCTTTAATAATTGCAGTATAGGGCCCGAGGTAACCTAGGGGTAGCGCGTTGGGCTTGGGACTGGGGGTTCTCGTGTCGAATCCAGACGAATGTCATTGAATACCTATCGCGTCCGTTCCGGGACACGGCTGGTTCTCTCCTGATTTGGGTTGGGAAAGGAGTACCATCATTGAAGACACACCACTTTATTACAAATAGTGACGAACATATACAAATTAATTAAACATTTTCCATGCACACAACACAAAGAGGTAGGAATACGCCGTTCCCTCTGCTTCTCAGAGCGACGTCCGCGCACGCACTGGCGTTCGTCACGAGCCCCTTTTCAGCTGCCCGTCCCCCCACACCTCCTCGTGACCTTTCACGAAGGCTTAGTCGCAGGCGGGATCTTCACAATACCTTTATGTCTAGGCCTCATGTGGACACATTAAATACTATGTAGACAAGCAAGTTGTTCTATGAGGTCAGAGAGGGGAGAAGGTCTCTTTTCAACTAATAGCTTGCAAACAATGATAGACGTTACCCATCTTCGAGCTTATCGATGTCATCAGGGGCATAAAAGGGTAACCCCCTGAATCACACAACTGTATTTTAATATTATCCTACAATCAGCAGTTGCTCTTGAGTTCGTCTAAAGATTTGCGCGTCCCAGAAAATAGTCTTTGAAAGTGGTTCCACTATTGGTATGACTAGTGTTCTGGAACTACTTCTTCCTGTTTCAACCTCGGGTTCTGAACGTCTAAACCTCGTGTTCCATAATATTTCTGCACATATCCTTATGGATAGTTTTAAGCACCATTTTTGCATATCTCAGATTAGTGTTCTGCTATTGCTGCACGTATAAATATCGTACTCTGTTATTTCTACTCGTATAAATCATGTCTTAGCCTCGTATTCTATGCCAGTTTTGAAAGTCCAACATATCTGCTCCATTTCTGCAAGTATAAATCTCGTGTTCTTCACATATGAACCAATGGCTCTGCACCCTTCCTGACCTTCAAAACTTGCGTTTTTCCTATTTCTGATGGTATATACCTCGGGATTTGAACTTTTAAACCTCGTCTTCTGTACTTATGCTGCACATCTTATATAGATAGTTACCGTTTCTGCACGTTTAAGGCTGGTATTCTATACAATAGGTTCTCGTCTGTATTCTGCAAGCCTAGAACTCGTGTTAAGAACTGTTTCTGAGCGCCAAAGGCTAGATATCTATGGCAACATTGCTCGTATAAATCTCGTGTTCACCATGTTTAATCCTGGTGTTGGGTACCATTTCTGTTTCAACAATGCTTGTCTGCACGGTTCTTCACGGTTCATATTCGTGTTGGGTACCTTTCAGTACTTTTAAGAGTTTTGCTGTGCCCCATTTTCGGTCGTCTAACACTGAAGCAAAGTTATACAGCCTTATTTTTCCACGTTAAATGCAGTGTCGGTTGACGACGTGATGGAAACAACGTGTGTTCGACGTTGTATTTGATATGTGTCGAAAGTATCTACGGAGCAGTTTCCGACGTAAGCTTTGCAGTTTTTCCAGTCAGTCGTAGATCTAAGCTTGTAATATAAAGTCAATGGTAAATTCAAGAAATTTTCTTTACAATGTACTAATATTAGTCAAATTTAGATCTTCCTAGAAGAACAGTAGACAAGGTTCAAAATCTCTCAAAACAACCCGTGGGACTTAATGCTCTGAGGCCCCATTCGCATTTCCGGGTCAATTTTACTGTTTTGTCGTACTTCGAACACATTCTCAATAGTTGTTGCTCACATGAACTATTTAGTTTAACTATTAATGTCAGACACCATTTATTTTCAGATCTTCCGAGGCCACACGGCTCCGTTGAACTGCGTCGTACTGGACGGTACAAAAAGCGTTCTGTACACCGCTGGGGGCGACGGCCTCATAAGGAGCTGGAACCTCATGAGTGGGGAATCCTTAAAAGTGCTGAGGGGCCATGAAGGCCCCATTTTCTGCCTTATGGTAAGTTCGAAATACCCATCAATGTTTCCATTCATCTTTAAATGAATCTTTGACTTCTAACTTAAAATTCAGCAAAATTCAAAATTTTCTGCTGCGAAAATCTTTTACATTTCACTGGGAGAAATATCGCCTCCGCAGTCGCAGTGCTGGTATGCAGCAACAGATTTCTCCTCGTACATAGATGACCTGGACATAAATTTTTAAAATAAGTTTCGCAGTTTCATAGTTTTGATTATATTTCGAAATATAAGTCAACTGAGAGAAATTAAACTAACTTCTCCGACACCTGCCACCCATTACGTCACTATTCCAGGGTTAAAAGGAATTCAAGCCAATTTCGAATACTAAACAAAAGCAAAAGGATTTCTTTTTTTTTCACATCAATAGCGCCCTTTACACGTACGTTCTTTCGTGAGTGCTTGGAGCGTACGGGATTGCGCGCACGCTCCAAGCACTCGCAAAAGAGAGTACGTGTAAAGGGTGCTAATAGCGCCCTTTATACGTACGTTCTTGGAGTGCTTGGAGCGTACGGGATTGCACACGGGAAAACTTGCAGTACGCTCTAAAGAAGCTTTCCCTTCCTCTCCGACACCTTCACACGTTCACTCAATCACGCGGGATCGTGATTTCATGCGGGAAAGAGCGTACGTGTAAAGGGCGTTATTCACTTATGTATTCCAGTCTAGCCATTCCTTATTCAGGAATAAAAATTCACCATGATTCACGATTTCAATAAATGACACCTTTGTGTTTTTTTTAAATACTTTTGATGATAACGTTTCTGACTAATTTGCCTTTTTTCAGTATGTATGAACATTTTCCTTTCTTTTTATAGCCACTTAAAGACAGCCTTACAAATTATCACTGTCTGAAAATAAAATAGATTTGCCGTATTCTATAAGTTCCTATCTAAGTCGAATTATGATGAAAATTAAGTTAAAAGGGAATCAGCATTTTTTTGCTATATTTACTTATAAGCATGAATAAATCATACAATGAAATCAGCTGGATAACGACTGGAAATTTCGGAAGTATTCGTAATTATTTTATTCTGTTTCTACTTATGTCATGGGATCATCAGTATTCTTAGAAATATGGTATGATTTATTCCCGTTTTTTCTTAACTCTAGACAAACTCAGAATTTTAACATGAAGTTTATAATAAAGAAAGTTATAACTTTGAGTCTATATGCACAGAATGTTTTCGAAACATGTTGAGGTTCGTAAATTGTTATATTTCACTAATGTGTAGTAGACATCTGTGGTAGAAATCATACATAGAAAGAAAGAAGTACCTGGCTAGATTGTGTGTTAGTCAAGGGGCTAGTGTCATGTCATTGAAAACTAAAAACCCTTCGTGACTTGGCAAATATCCGACCAGTAGTTAAGTTACTTCGACACTCTGTTAAAAATTAACGTCAATGTGTGTCGTGCATTTTAGTCCATCTTAATGTTAATGAAGTTCAATTGAATAAATCCCTTTTTAAGTGAATAATACGAAAAACATCTCCCTTTTCGCTTTTTTCTGATTTTCTTTAACTACACACACTTTGAAAGGATTTTTATATAAATGATAAAAGTTGCGTGTTCTCAGTTAGAAAATAACACTACATTATGATAAATTATGTTTATAATTAACCATCTGGTGAAGGAATACATAGAAATAATCTTGAAGTTCAAATGGCTAAAGATATCTATACTTGAGTTCTAGATAAGACAAAAATTAAATTGACACATAACTAGAAAGATTAAATCTTAAGCCAATAATGTTAACTCTGGTACCTAGGTGAATAATTAGTCTTGGATACTGAAGGCGTAAAGTTCTATTCGCGCCTGGACTATATCGCCATTTCTGCAAGGATATATATATATATATATATATATATATATATATATATATATATATATATATATATATATATATATATTGATCGGAAAACATTCTAATGTTTTTCAGTTTTTAAGAAAACGTGGAGAAGGCTTCAGTTTGCCCTTTTTACTATACATAGAATTCTGTTTATACATGAGAACGATCTGCCGACTCAAATAGGCAATAAATGTTAAAGAATAAAATTTTGTAATCAATAAACAGAATGTTGTTCTTTCCTTCTTAAAGTCCTAAAAATGGATAAGTATTTTAGAAACAATTGAATTCAAATACAAATTACTATGTATTCCTAATTGTGTTACATATATATAAATATATATATATATGTGTGTGTGTGTGTGAAATAAATTTCAACCTTTTTATTATTAAAACGCCAATCTAAATTCTTTCACCCATTTGCAGTAAAGCATTACCCCTCAAATCCAACCCAAATAATCTATTAGTTTTCCCCTAAGGCACGCGCTACCCCGTTATATAACTGTTATGTAAGATTGGTGAAATTTCGCACTTCTGTAGGCTTTTGGGTGTCTGCTCTCGGAGAGGAAACGTGTAGTTTTCGTTCCTGTCAAAATGTGCGGGCGGGGGGCCCCGTTCCCCGTCCGCCTCGCGATGAGTTTTGTGTGCCTAGTTGCAAGGCCCGACCAATGTTGTAAGCTGTCAGTGAGTGATCCAAGAATAAAATAAGTTTAAGACGATGAAAGTACGTTATTAACTCTGAACTCCCTGCCTCTGTTCCTCGACTGCATTTTATCTTTATGAGTTCTCCCCAGCAACCAGCACGACAGCTTTCTATTCTCTCTATTCGCCTGCCCTGGTCCGACGACTACTCCGCCATGACTACAAACAATATGGAACATCAAGAATATCCTAAACTGATGTTACATCGCAACCTATTCATTTTATAATTACTTACTTACACACACACATATATATATATATATATATATATATATATATATATATATATATATACACTCAAGAGTCAAAACATTATGACCACCTGTCAATAACGAGTTGGCCCACCTTTGGAGCACAACACAGCTTCAACCAGCCTTGGCATGGATGCCACAAGTCCTTGGTAGATGGCCGGAGACAGATTGTACCAGATGTTTAAGCAACGGTCACGCAAATCCGAGATATTGAGAATTGGTGGTCTTTGAACTCTGAGCGGCCGTCCCATGACATCCCAAATGTGTTCTATCGGATTGAGATCCGGTGGGTTAGGTGGCCAGGACATTAACTGGAATTCAGCATCATGTTCCTGGAACCACTCCAACACAATTTTAGCCTTGTGACACGGGGCGTTGTCCTGTTGGAACATTCCATTTCCAGCTGGAAAAACAGAGGCCATGTAAGGGTGCAACTGGTCCGCAATGATGTTCAGATACCCTGTAGCATTCATGGTCTGCTCTACCACAACTACGGGTCCTAGAGACGCCCAAGAGAACGTCCCCCAAAGCATAATACATCCACCACCGGCCTGTGTATGACCTACTGTACATTGAGGGAGCAACAGTTCGCCTGGAAGACGGCGTATCCTGACACGGCCATCGGCGTGATGAATGACAAACCGTGATTCATCTGACCAGGCAACTCTCTCCGACTGATCCATGGACCAGTCGCGATGTTCCCGGGCCCAGCGCAGACGCAGTTGGCGATGACGCTTGGTCAGCAAAGGCACACGAGTGGGACGTTTGCTGCGTAGCCCCATATCCAACAGTGTCCGCTGAACAGTGTGCTGCGATACTATTCTACTTGGCCCTGCATTGTATTGGGCTGTCAGCTGAGCCACTGTCTGGCTCCAGTTTTGCTTCACCATGCGAGACAGTCTCCGACGACCTTTTTCTTTGATAGCGTGTGGACGTCCAACACCATGTCGTCTACTGCTGGTTTCACCGTCATTCATCCACTTTGCATAAGTACTAACAACTGTAGGTCGCGAACAACCCACGAGTCTTGCAGTTTCGGAAATACTTGTTAAGAGCCTTCGAGCCATTACAATCTGCCCTCTATCAAAGTCGCTTATATCCGCAGCCTTTCCCATCACACACAGAAGTAAGTGAAAGAATGATTCTTCAGACTCTCCAGCAGCAGATAAATACCACTTCCACCTGATCACGTGCCTTCCACGTCATCCAGTCGAATTCATTGCAAAATGTAGGGGTGGTCATAATGCTTTGGCTCTTGAGTGTATAGCTATGCGGATTGGCATGTTCTTGGTAACAACTGAATGCGACTGGAGAATGGAGTTTCTCTAAATTGAAACAGTTAAAGAATGCATACAGATCGACAATGGAACGAGAGAGACTCTACAGACTTGCTCTTTATAGAAGTTGAAAATGATATTCTAATGGACTTTTATCGATGATGTAGAGAAAAAAAGAAATGGCAGGATTCAACTATTAAATTTTTGTTGTTGTTAACCTAGTAAATAAATTCAATTTTGTCTTTAACTTCTTTTTTCTTTGCTTAAATAAATATATACATATGTGTGTGGGGGGAGAGATATTGGATAGCTAGAAAACTTCTGGGTTCCAAGACCTTTACAAAGCGATGCAAAAGACACTTAACATTAGCGGTTGCTCGGAGTCCAGAGAAGTAGCAGTGCACGGAGTCGACAAATAACAATAACAACAAAAACAACAAAGATAGGGGACGTAGTCGCATTGCACATAACTACATATCTATAAAAATTAGAAAAGATAAGCACGTAGTAAGTTATATCAAAATAAGCGATGCAAAAGACACTTAACATTAGCGGTTGCTCGGAGTCCAGAGAAGTAGCAGTGCACGGAGTCGACAAATAACAATAACAACAAAAACAACAAAGATAGGGGACGTAGTCGCATTGCACATAACTACATATCTATAAAAATTAGAAAAGATAAGCACGTAGTAAGTTATATCAAAATAAACATTTGCCAAGCGACTTTTGACTGTACGATATTGCTGGGCGATATGACCAGTTCGATGTAGGGGACCTCACAGAACCTTATCCCGAGGGACGTTAATGCTTTATTCCTGTCCTGATTAAAATATTCATGCTTTCTTACTAACCTATATTTGTTTGGCAGCATAATCTGTTAGAGGAGGACTTCGGTGTGCGTGTGTGTGGGCACAGTGTAGACATCTATAACTTACATAATTAAATAATCGACCTAAAGAATTTTACTCTTGCTCTTCCTTCCAGATCCACAAGCGGATGCTTTACTCTGGCAGCTCGGACAAGTCGGCGCGTTCCTGGGTGCTGGAGTTCGGAGAGTGCACCCGCATCTACGGCGGACATAGGCACACGGTGTCTTCCATTCGGCACTTCGATGGAATGTGTAAGTTCGATGATTTTGTGTTCATGCTAATGATAAAAGAGCTGATTTTTCGTTTTCTTATTCAGAAAGTAACACTACATTGGGATAAATTGTGTTTACAATTGAACATATTGTGGATCCATGTATGGAAATTATAAATAAATAAATAAATATATACATATATGTGTGGGGGGGGGAGAGATATTGGATAGCTAGAAAACTTTTGGGTTCACAGACGTTTTAGTTCTCTGTTGTTTGTTTGTTCTTGTTACTATTTTTTATAGTCTTGTAACCCCCCCCCCCCACTGATGAATAAATGAATAAATAAATTGACAGACAGACAGACAGACAGACAGACAGATAGATAGATAGATAGATAGATAATCCATATTACGATGTGTTTATCATTAAATCTAGGAAAGGGAAAGAATGAACATTTTTTTTACATTTTCTTACATTTAAATGTCATTGTAAATTTTTTTATCTGTAAGCTCCTCCAAAATTTATGGGAGAAGTTTTTCCTCACTGATTTCTCTTCTTTTCATTACCGAGGCTAACCCTTTCCACGACTTTTTTGTAATAGTTATGCAATTAATCTCAGTATGTGTATTTAAAGAAATTTGTTTTTCCCTCAGCGAACAATTTCTGAACATTCGGGTGAAAAAGAAACATCCAATACATGTAAAAATAAAATTGTCATGTGAATCTTTTTCATTTTTCATCACGGAAAATGATTAATGTTGATTTAGCTGAGTAGGTGATTGTGTTTTAAGTGTTGAAGTCTGTTTATGATAAAAAGCTGTAATAGCTTAAACAGTGTATCTCCACTTTGATTAGGACAAAATGGAAATGTTATGATTTATTATTAACAAATACATTCATCTACTCGAAGGGGCTAAAAACAAGATGTCATGAAGAGAATAAATTGTTTTAGTTAAAATGCGCACAGGAAAAAATTCCATTAAAATGAACGGAGGAATACACCGACACTTATAGCCAAACTTTGTGCAGATATATACATATTTATTTGTGAATAAATATTTTATGCTTAAGCGTGTTTGTTTTCGATCGCGAACATAACTGATTGTCCTTATTTCCTAAATGGCTGCTGTTATGTATCTTGGAGATACATAACAGCTGTTATGTATCGTGATTTGCAAGGCAAACGAAATGCGATAAGAAGCAATGCCCTGAAACAGACAGCAGACAATCGCGCATGTTAATAAAGGTATCCCACCCACCTCGGTAACAAATTGTGATCCTCTTTTTGTGGGTCAGCGAGCTCTCGGCGGCACCTGAAAATTCGAAGTCCCCCCCCCCTCTAATGAGGTCAATGCTGTTGTCAGGAGTGTCTCCCGAGGAGGGTACAAGGCAGGCATGCCTGACAGTGACAAACCAAGTTTTTCCACCCTCCCCGTAGCTGGCCTCAAAATCAAGAATACAAATCCCCTTTTAATGAGGCCGAACGATGGCCGAATGGGTAGGGCGCTGGAGTTTGGTACCAGAGTCTGTGGGTTCGAGTTCCACTCTTGGCATAGATGTTTGTAGCCGCTCGGAATCGGCTTTAAGCGATAAGTCCTGGTCAAATTAGCCCACATGTAGCCCAAAAAAATGACCGTAGTGCTCAAAACCAAACCGATTTAACAAGAGGGAAAAAATCCCGGTCTGACCTAAGAAAGCTAGAGCTTTTCAGGAGGGCTTCTAAATTACCTCATCTTCTGCATGTTCGCTAAACGGCCCTGCTAATTACTTAATGACACTTACTTGTTTTAAAGAACATTCGCGTTTTTTCTCCACTGTCCTATTCGCGGACTTCTTTCTGGGAAAGTTCATTACTGAGTCGTTAATTTGTCTTCTCAATGAAAAATTTACCACTAATTAGCGTCTTGTCTTGGAACGTAGCCCTTGAAATAAGTCAGTCTAAAACAGATGTACGTCTTTACCTTTCACGACTGTCCCCTAGTCGGTCTTATTGCTCTCCAATTTCCTTATTCTACCTTCGATTCCGATGATTCCGAGCGACAACACAATCTCCCCCACCGAACCTTTCTTGCACAGCTCTCTCTGGCTACTACCTTTGGCAATGCTTCGCTGCAGCGGAATCCAACGATTAAACACTGCTCAACAGACGCATTCTTTAGCAACACTGAGTTTCTGAGAGACTGGGCCGCAAGCGCTCTCCAGTCACTACGATTGATGCGTAGACTTGAAGCAGCATGGAATGACTTGCCCGTGTCTGACATCCAAGTCCAGTTCGACTCGATGCCTAACCGGGTTAGAGCCCCGGGTTAGAGCCGTTTTAGTTTCCAGAGGTGGGGATGTGTGTATTAATTTCGGACTCTGTATACCCCCATATTACCTACAAATTTAATCATGTCTTCTTCCTACTATGCTGTATAAGTACAATAAGTAAAGTTTTGTTATTTGCTTCTCTTCCTGGTGTTGCAATTTTAATGGCCAGCAGTGTGTGTATATATATATATATATATATATATATATATATATATATATATATATATATATATATATATATATATATATTAAGCTGAGCTAATTTCGTACCCTGTCCATAACGCTCAACGCTTTTCACATATGTGCAGAGCTTGCTGACAACAAGCATTTTGCAAATATTTCATTCAGACGGAGTTTTGAAAATTTGTCAAAATCTTCGTGCAATTCAATCATTTTCCAAAAGGAATCATTTACATGCGATCTTAAAGAACATTTATTGATTTATTGATAACTATGCTGTCCCTGAATAAAACTTTTTCCCCCATGACCAAACTCAACAATAACAAAAAGGAGGAGGGACTTTATATTTTTCCTCAGTTATATTGGCGAGTTTTGGCGAATCACGAATGTCTAAATTCGAAATCTTTTGTTCAAAACAATAATTTTTCGTTTATATCGAGTAAAATTCATTAAGAACAGTAATACATGCCTCCTGTCAAACCACTCGTTTTCCTCCTAAACGAGTTTAGTAAATTTGATTAATTTTGTGGTCGTTGAATCAAGTTGTTGCAATGGAACTCGGTCTAGTAGTAGACCACCACACGAACATATGACCAAAGTCGGCAGTTGTAAATCATCAGAATAGTCCAATTTGAATGTAAATTAATTTCAATACTTTCCCGAAAGAAATGTTTATTTTAAGTTAATTCAGGTAAATATATCAATCCATTTACGTTACGTTGCCCATTTCCGTGCGAGAATTAGTAGTAATTATTTATCATTGATATGACTATCAATTTCCCTGGGTCTACAAGGAATGCTTTTAATAATAAAAAAATTTAATGGAATACAATAATTTTAATGGAATTATTTTAGAAATACAACAATTTTAATGGAAACTTTAAATAATAACCAGCAAAATTCATGAAAGATTGGTGCAGAATACAGAGGGAATCTTTGTAAAAAAAATTAGTAATCATCTCTCAAAAATATTCGAAGAGTTTTCCATTTTCCACAGACCCCATTATCGACTTACTGCCCTCGTTTAATAAATGTTTTGCGTGAAACAAACTGTTATTATTCCTTTAGCCGACTGGTAATGGCAAAAGAGACAGCTAGCTTCCCCTATCTTCCGTCTAAATATCATGAATAAATTATAAAAAATAAAAATTATATATATATATATATATATATATATATATATATATATATATATATATATATATATATATATATATATATATATATATATATATATATATATATATATATATATATATATATATATAAATAAGAATAAGATGAAAGAGAAAACCAGTAAAAGCTCTAAAGCTACTTGCAGCCAGGAACAAACATCATGAAAAGAAAAGTATGAATAAGGTTTTTGACAGCATTTCTTCATCAGCGGTGTCAATACTGTCTAAAAACCAATGGATTGTTTCTGATGAGTATGATCTATTAAATAAACACACTCATATATATATATATATATATATATATATATATATATATATATATATATATATATATATATATATAAATATAAAAACTAGATAACACGTAGTATGATATTATCGAATACTACTTTAGCCAGTTTTTTCTCATTCTATGTTTACCGAATTCTTATTCATGAAGTAATATTGGGCGACTTTTTTTCGGTTTATTTAGTTAAGGAGAAATTAACTTATACTTTTAGAATTGCATGGGTGTCAGTCTTACAAAACGTGATCACTGAAAAATAAATAAATGCTTTTATATTTTAGAAATACAATAATTTTAATGGAAACTTTGAATAATAACCAGCAAAATTCATGAATGATTGGTGCAGAATAATATCTTTGTAAGAAAAATTAGCATAGAAGCTCAAATCTAGAAGACATCTTTACACTGATTACTGAGGGATTGTTAGATTAAATTTCTCTTTTGTTTTAAAGAAAGTTTATTCATAAAGAAATACATTTGAAATTATTATTTGTCAAGAAATAATTCCTTGTTCCCTTTGTTATTTGACTTGTTAGATTGCAGGGTCCAGTGTAACTACGAATATATATCAAACTAGACTTTACATTACTCTATTTTTGCTTACAACTAAAAAAGAAAAAGAATATAAATTGCATCTATCTCACGAAATAGACTCGGGGATCACACCACTTTAAAACTAACGTTGGTTTCAAAGCTCTTATCCCGCTCTCTAAATTCTTTTAATTAATTCCTGGACTTGTCTAACCACTAATCTAACCTCTTAAATGAATCTCAAACGGGATGACTCGTGTGCCTTTGCTGACCAAGCGTCATTGCCAACTGCGCCTGCGCTGGGCCAGGGAACATCGCGACTGGTCCATGGATCAGTGAGAGAGAGTTGCCTGGTCAGATGAATCACGGTTTGTCATTCGTCACGCCGATGGCCGTGTCAGGATACGCCGTCTTCCAGGCTAACTGTTGCTCCCTCAATGTACTGTAGTAGTCATACACAGGCCAGTGGTGGCGGTATTATGCTTTGGGGGACGTTCTCTTGGGCGTCTCTGGGACCCGTGGTTGTGGTAGAGCAGACCATAAATGCTACAGGGTATCTGAACATCATTGCGGACCAGTTGCACCCTTACATGGCCTCTGTTTTTCCAGCTGGAAATGGAATGTTCCAACAGGACAGCGCCCCGTGTCACAAGGATAAAATTGTGTTGGAGTGGTTCCAGGAACATGATGTTGAATTCCAGTTAATGTTCTGGCCGCCTAACTCACCGGATCTCAATCCGATAGAACACATTTGGGATGTCATGGGGCGGCAGCTCATGTTCAAACTTATTTCTTTAAAGGACTTCTATGCTCGTTAAAGTTTTCAATTAAAGTCTTACTTTAGATTGCCTTACTCGCTATCTGAGAAAGTTTCACACAATTCTGGGCTCGTCCCCTTCTCATTTGAAAAGTATACCCCGTACTTGTGTTATATTTTCTATGAGCATCTATTATGCAGCTTTCTCGAGTTGAGTGCAAGGCTTATGGAAGGATTGGAGCCTGGAGAAACTGGCAGATAGAAAAGTGGATTAAGGAACTGTATTAGCAAAGAGGAAGCAATAATGTAATACCACACCGATTCTTTACAAAAACGTGACATTTTTAGCCCCTTGAGGAAAAAATTTATTTTGTGCAAAATATCATTGGTCGAGACTCAATTTTAGGCATGTGCCCTCTGGTTTGTACTCTGATGGTCCGAAATAACCAGAGCTCTGATATTATGTAACACTAGCTGAATACCCGTGCTTTGCTACGGAGTACATTCAAATTAAATACAACCGTCATTGTATGCAATTAATGCCAAAAAATATATATTTATGAAAAGCGGATATTTTTATAGACAAAATAATGTAAAAGAAAATATTCAAATTAAATACAACGGTCAATGTATGCAATTAATTTCTATGTTTAATATTCATAAAACATACTAATATGAATTAAATTTTTAAAAACTTCCATCTCAATTAGCATAGAGGTTAAATTTTATCTTTTACCGTATTTTAATATTTATTTTTTCGCAAATTTATTTCGTTGTTATGTACATGATGTAAAATTAATTTGAAGTATCACAAAAAGAAAAGAAACCACGTGATCAGCATTTAATAAATTCAATTCTAAAAATTAATCTTTAAAAATTCACCAAAAATCAGAAAATGGAAGTAAAGATTCGAAAAAGATTTCCTTTTTAAAGGAATTTTTATGATCTTTCTCGTGATATAAATTTTATAACTCTAAGATTATTATTTTAAATGCAAACTTAAAAAAAGTTAAAAAAAACAGCTTAAAAATTTTATTTTAAAAAACCTAAGAATTTTTCAAAAATCTTTCTTAGTGCACCCCTACACTATAAGAAGAATTGCCATGCAAAATTTCAGCCCTTTAGTTCCAGCGGTTTGGTGTATGCGTTATCTGTCAGCCAGTCAGTCTGTCAGTCAGTTACGGAACTGTTTTATATATATAGATTAACGTAAAAAACTATGTTTTCAATTATTTTATGGTAGTTACCAATCCTTCACCGATTAAGCATCAATTGATACATTATTGAAACCTATAACTCCTCAAGTATTCTCGCATGTTTCTAGCATTATTATCTCTCGTTAAATCTAATTCTAATTTTCTACATATCTCTTTTCTTAAAGTGTACACTGGAAGTGGCGATTGCATTGCCAGAATGTTCGAGGCCAAATCTGGAACGCTCAAACGAACTTTCAAGGGCCATGAAAACGCAATTGTCTGCGTCGAGGTAAGTTCTCTGTCAATGCATTTCTATTTCAAGTCTTAGATCAATAAGCCTATTCAATAAACAGCCTGTAAATATTAGGTAATGGACATATAATAGACACTAATAAACAAATGGCTATTATTGGCTATTGCCTAAATTACCTCTTGGTATATAATTGGCTATTTATATCTATTTATTTATTTATAATTGGTTATTGCCTAATAATTGTCTATTATTGGCTTGTATTTATTTATAGGTAAAATAAATACCAAACAGTTTAGGCTTGTTGTCTCATTTTTTATAATTGTCTTATTTTGACTATTTCTTGCACAAATCAGTTTAGTATTCTAAGTTAAGTTCTTCTACGTCCCCCTTTTTCTTTTTTTATGGTCTCTCTTAAATTGTCACTTTTGAAATAAATATTCGACATATGTCCCTGTCGACTTAATGTCCCCGTCGAATTTATCATAAAAGTAAGCGTCTTCCGTTCCAAGCATAATGTGCAAGCTGCTCTTCGTCTCGCAAATATTTGTTTTGACGCCATCAAATTCCGCATTTACACATTCGCAATCGCGCCACCAAAAAGACATTCGCGAGACATTAGTCACGTTCCTGCATCGACACGAGTGACCGTTCTCACATTCCCGCCTCCTTCTGTGAACAAGACTTCCCGTCGCAACGGCGCCATTCGCCCCTTTGACTCGTGCCAGAAAACAGCTCCCGAAGCGAGCGCCGTGATTGGCGAGGAGAAACGGCGAGAACACCGTTTACACATTCGCCCCTCACGATTCGACTCGCCGCTATCTCGACTGTGTAAATGCGGTGTAACGGATGCACAGAACACGTCCTTTTACGAGCTAGCAAGATCACGAGATAGCATTTGTGACGTGCAGTGTTCGCTCTTTTATTCTCCAACCCTGGCACAAACTACTACGTGCAATGCTCTTCCGTCCGCTTTTCGACACCAGAATTAGCGAACACTTTAAAACGAAATAGGAAAATGTCACCGATGTCGCGTGTTTAAGCAGGATGGTTGATGTAAGTAATTGGCCGTCTGCACACGGAGCAACTCAAAAGAAACTGATAACCGACTCCAATCACAAACCAGTCCTTGATGAGTCGTAACCTATGTAACTGAATGGAGCCACGCACACGGCGCAACTGGTTACAAACCCGTCCGACGGGTTTGTAACCTGTCGGACGGGTTATCAGTTTCTTTTGAGTTGCTCCATGTGCAGACGGCCTTACGGAAACGTATTTCTGTCGTAGACAACGCAAAGCAGCTACTTTTTAACAGTTTCCGCGCACCTCTTTGCTCAGTAATTAGAGAGAGTGCCTTCAACACATTTTCTAAGTGAACAGGAATAATTATATAGGAACTTCTTACGCGAATCTTTAAATTCTCACTTAAACTACCTATTGTTAAAAGGTAATTTTTCTCAAACGATCTGTAGCAACCTCTAAACATTTATCTCTGCCAAATAATACTCACTAAGGAGTGTGACTCCACACATAACCAAGGGCTAAGTGATGTCCCGATCTTAAAATGTTCACCCCCATCTTATTGTACTCGACGTCTGATCTTTAAATGTTTAACTGCGCCACATATTACTCAAGTCAAATGACTAGACAAACTGACGTCGCTAATTGACTCAATTCTTCAAAAAAAAACCTAAAAGCTGTATGTAGGCTATGGCAGTCCACTTTCTCCAGAAATGTGCTGGCTCTTTGTTCTATTTCTAGACTTTTACTGATCTTAAGTAGAAACAACTGCATATTCTTGTTCGTTGCGTGTTTGATGGTTAGATTTGTATAATATTTCTGTGTCTAAATTCTTAGAAAGCATAGATATCTCAAGTAATTTCCATTTACAAACGTCGTCTGCTTTTTATTTTATAATTGCGCGTGGGAAAATTCTCCCTTTTAACCATGTCAGTTTTCATTAATTGTTGAGTCAGTGCCACGATTTTTTGTTGTTTTTGGATATACTCATTTAGTGGCTCCCAATTTTGATATAGCAGTCAATGAAGCTTAGCTTTTTATCAAATTCTCATATGTCTATCGGTATTGGAACTAATGGCAAGTAATTCGTTTAAATACAAACTTTTGAATATCTCATCGTCGTTTCCCAACATAGCACAAAATAGACGTACAGTTTTCAGTTTTTCATCATATCTATTGTAATTTTCATAGGAATATATGAAACTGTTGACTCTTCTCATACATATTTGTCATGAAAGAGGGAATTTTCTTAACCGCTTCTTGCCACCTAATTGAATGCATTCCGTTATAACGTTACGTAGGTAGAAATTGGATTCTCAAGCCAAATGCCTGTTGAAAAGATTTCGCTCTTCCTACAAGCTATGTTCCTGTAGTATTTAGCACAAAAATAAGCGTTTTCTCGTCTTAACGTAATGCACAAACTGCTCTTCGCCTGTCAAATATTTGTTTTGGACGTCATTTACTCGTAAAAGATGCGCCAAATGCGACATGTTACGAGCTGGCAGTAATTCAGTTCTCATCATATCCATTGTAAATTTCACAGGAATATATAAAACTATTGACTATTCCCATACATATTTGCCATACAAAACTGAATATTCTTAACAGCTTCGTGCCGCCTAATTGAACGCACCCCGCTATAACGAAGTACGTTACCTAGGTAAAAACTGAATACTCAAGCCAAATGACAGTTGAAATGATATCGCTCTTTCTATAAGCTATGTCCCTGTCGTATTTATCATAAAAGTAAGCGTTTTTCCTTCTAAGCATAATGCGCAAGCTGCTCTTCGTCTGGCAAATATTTGTTTTTACGCTATCTAATGGACGCACCGAACGCGTCATGTTACGAGCTGGCAAGGTCGCGCGATTGCATTTGTGACGTACAGTGTCCGCTCAGCGACAAACACAAACCTGGGGTCAAGTGATTTTACAATCCATCACCACGGTTACAAGTTGACCGCATGTAGATAGTTTCAAAGCCACACGCGATACTCATCCGGTAAAATCCAAGCAGCCTACCTGCCACCTAAATTAATTCATTTCACTTTACTTTCGGGGTTCAAACATATAATTTGCACCAAGATAATACGACAGTTAAGACGACTTTTAAAATAAATATGGGGAGTATGTCTAGACTTTGTTTTAATGTTTGGTATTTAAAATGAATAATAGAGTTTATTCCTATTGAAAAGATGTAGATATTAGAGTTTATTCCTATTACAGAAAAATCAACAGAAGTTTTCATAATTTTGAGCAGAACTACAGCTAGCGAGTGTCCTCAATAAAAATGAAAATTTTCTAAATGGGATGTTAAAATTTGTCATTGCCATATTCCATTAAAAAATAATTGTAATTCCCTAAGACTGTTTTGTAATTCCCTTTGAAAGCATTTTGTTACTATCAAAGTTTTATTACTCATTTTATGTAAACAAAATTTTTTAGTTGTTATCCATTCATGTATACAAAATGTAAATGTTAATGTACAAATTATTGTTCTACATAAATGACCACAAGCATGTACGAATGAATGCGTTGTTAGAATCATGAAAATGTAAAGCTTTATGAAAAGCTCCGGTATCTTTGTGAGAACTATTTCCTGTATGATTTAAGTTATGATAGAGTTGTACAACTAAGACCTATCTATTTACCTATGCATCTCTCTCTCTCTCTTTAGATATATATATATATATATATATACAACAGATTTTTAAAAAATCCGTTTTCTCACTGTTTTGTAACGGTTCAGGCTAATTTTGCACTCTATTTTAAGAATTTAGTAGCCTTATAAACCGATATTACTGAAACGCTTTTCAAACTTTTCATATGCAATTCATTAGGGCCACTTTCTAACTATTTTGTGATTGTTCAGATACATTTCACTTAATCAATTTTCTAGTCCTTTATCTCCATATATTTTAACAGAATAACTGTTTTCTAACTTCTTGTACCTGTTGGATCATAAATAAAAAAAACCTATTCTAATTGTTAAAAAACAATTTAGTTAGAAATTTTTCAAAATCTTTTACAAACCTTCTCAAATCTTTACCAAAAACTGTTTTCTTTATTGTCACTTTTTATATATATTTTATTGAAAACAATGATCAGTTTGATTTTTCCATTAAGAAAAAATGTTTTTAAAACCTGGTAAATCGTGTTTGAAACTACGTTATATAAAATAACTATACACTTTTCATAAAATGTTTGCTACCTACAAACTAATAATTAAATTTAAATTTAGATGAAAATTTCTACCATGATAACTTATATCATTCTAAATATCTTTTCCCAAATTTTCATCAATTTTCAAATAGAGAGAGAGAAAAAAACGTAAAACAAAATTATATGGAACCAAGTTTTCGAATGAAATCAAATTCAGGCCTTGAAAACAGATGCAAAAAAAAACATTATGAATAAGAATTCCTTGTTGTTCATACGCTAGTGACAGAAACATGCCTCTAAAAAGATAGCAGAAATGCTAGCAACACTGGGTATTTACATTCTGCATTAGATGTGAAACGTTTTTAACGGGAAATGCATTATTGACTGAAGAAATAATAGAACACAAAGAGCTTCCAATCGATGCTTTCTGTCTCTTTCTTGTAGTCCCAAAATGTATGTAAGTGTTTTCTTTTCAAAAAGCGCGGTGACAGGCCAACATTAATGGCACAGACTTGTGACAATAAAACAATCACTTATACTGGTAATTTTTTTAAGCGATCTAATTGTGAAATTAGCTATTTCCACTACCTTGGAGCGTGTTTAAGCTGTTAAAGGGAACAAGGGACCTTGAACCTCTTTTTTTTTAATTTTTCAATATTTTGCTAAATATACTACATGAGTTTAATTAATATTCTTTTTAGTGCATTGGATTAACTTAGAATTCACAAATAAGTGTTTTGTAGAAGAATAAGAATTTTTTTTTTTTAAATCTTCCAAAATACTAGAAATTTTCAAAATTTTCCATGAGCATTCATTTTTCCCGATTGCTTCCAAATTTCTCAGGACTGTTAAGGAAAGTGTTTGTCATAACACTGTGCATAGTTCTTTGTAACCTCAAATATTTTTCAAATTTATAGAATTTGAAACAAAGTAAAGATATGCAAAATCATTAAAATAATAACAGAATAAAAAAGTTATTAGGACATTAGTTTCCTACAAAAAAAATCGATGCACAATTATCTTTTATAAACATATAGTAAATTAATATTAAAACAATTAAGGTTTGTAAACAATATAGAATGCGCATGGAGAACAATGCATTTTCAATAACGTTAATGTTTTTTTTTTTTTTTTTTTTTTTTTAAACAGGCCTTATTCTACCAAAAAAGCCTGATTTTGGATTCTAAGGGTCTTCAAAGAAGTAAAGAAGGATATTAATTATTCTCATTCTGTTTATAGACATAAAAATTGAGTATAAAATAATCTGATGTTGAAGGTCCCTTGTCCCCTTAAAGGAAATCGTCTACTCTGAGTGTTTAGTTCAATTTAGAACTTAATAGTATGTAAATTAAATTTTTGCGAGCAGAAGTAGAAAAAGGAGGTTTTAGACCTGAACTCTTGTACTTGAAATCATACAAATGCATTGATATAAATTTCTCCATCTGTAATATTAGACAGTTATATAAATAATATGCCTATCGAGGATGAACTTCAGCTATAAAATAATCAGGGAACTTAGAAACGTAATGCTCTGGAGCATTATCTCTAAAAGTATAGCTTTTGACGATTATTTTTTTGTACAGGCGTTTAGGGATACCTCTGTGGTGCTACATGATGAAACAGCTTTATAGGAGCTGACCCGTTATGTTTAAAGACGTTAAGGAAAGAATGACCTTTCTTGAAAGCGATATAGGAGGGGGAAACAATAATAACTTGTAAAGCTGTGCAAAATTAGCTATAATCATTTTTAACCCACAACAGAAGTTATCTGATAACATTATAATTACAAGATAAAAAGAATTTTTTATAAACCATGTTTTTAAATTTTCTGTTGAATCATATAAACTTGACAATTCTGTGTATTAATAAATACTTTTTAAAAATTTTTTTGACGAATTATCCCACCAACTTGAAAGAAAATGATCAAATGCGTAATAAAGAGGTATCAAATGCGTAATGAATCGCTTAGCTCGGGAATTGGAAGTTAACTTGCGTTTAACTTTTCGTTCCAGTATCGGCCGATTGATGGCTGCACCATTCTACAAAACAAAATTAACTGAAAATGAATTCAATTCTGCTTAAAGCTGGCTAAAGGTATCAAAAGAATACATTGTCATCGTGTTCTGAGCTATTTTAACAGTTTCAAATGTCTAGCTAGTCGGGAGGTTAGTTAAAAATCGATTGCAAGATTTGTACTGGACAAACACATAAAAAAACTAAACAAACAAGAAAGCGAGTTAATAAAGTGGAGAGAACGGTCGCCCATTGATCACTACTCCAATCTCTATGCTCTCTTCACCATGATAAACGGATTCTCCTGTTCGTAGAAGTGAGCGGGACGCAAACAGCAGGTCTTCTTGCAAACAATCCTCTCTCATGAAGTCTTTTGGAAACAGTCATCCTTGATACACGGGTTCCTGTGGCTGCATACAAGTCACGAGAGAGCTGAGAAGCTATAGCACTCCTGTTACGCCTCGCTATAATCGACAAATGGCGATCTTCTCTGGCCGTCGGGGCTCTTGTACGACCTTGCCCAGGCTTTCTCTCGATGGATCCGGTATCCTGGAACTGTTTCCATAAGTTACACACGACGCTGGGAGTTAAATTGAACTCTCTACAAATTTGGACTTGATATTGGCCTGCTTCTAGCCTCCCCACAATTCGCCACCTCATTCCATAATCTAAACATTGGTGGTTACTCATTTTCACTGTTACAATTTGAAATTAACCGATTGCTGCAAAATAACACCAAGAAATTCGCCGAGGTGTGCTAGCGAACGAAATGTGTCTTAACTTACGCGCGCTTGTAAAGCCTGCTTCTCTACTGGCTCCGCCTACACGCACGTGTACGCTTACGTATTTGACGTACAAGATTTGCATCTTTGTCTAGAAGCAGTGGTTTTACATTCAGTCCAGTTCTTTTCATGAAATTCGATAAAAGATGTAAATTCTCTTAATTTATTTCCCCAGTGTAGAATCATTGCGTTACAAAGGTTCATCACGAATAATTTTTATAGTTTAGGAATTTTAGTGATACAACGCTCCAAAATATCGTGTTGAGGCTGACGTGTACTAACTCTATTGGATTCGCTCACCTCTATGTTAACCTATGGAGAAAATATGTCTACTGCATATTTACAACTATAAAAAAGCTGTTAATCCAATAAAAATGGTATTTTCAGATAGCCTGAATTTTTTTACACCTTGAAACGGGATTCATTTTATAAATTTCGTCAACGAAAGAAATTTATGAGTGTCTAAAACACACTGCACCAGATTTTTTCCCCGAATAATTTAAAATTTAAAATATTGTTTGTATTTTTAATAAAAAACGAAAAATGCCCGAAGGTGTAAAATTTCTCTCTCTTTTACGAAATACAATTTAAAAAAAACCCCTTTAAATCCAAGTCAGTAGTTCTTGGACAAATTTTCTCCATGGGTTAACATTAAGGTTAGGGATCCCAGTAGTTTAGTACACAACCTTAACGATCGGGCCCACGGATTCGTATATTTTTACCTGGAAGTTGAAAGTGATAATCTTTAAATGAGAAGCAGTCATTCTTCAGTTATTCCAACAATTTTACAGTACAGGATGTAATAAACTTAGATTTTAATGTCATTCGATTTAGGAGAAAACACATACGCCTGGTTTTCGGACTATCTACCCAGCTTATGTGACAATTTATTTTGTCAATTATTTAAAAGCATGTATTCTTCTTACAATTAATATTTTCAAATAATTTCACTGAGAACATACATTCTTCAGGGGTATTAACAATTATAGCCTACCAAAGTCATATTCTTTGCTTTCACTGGATGGGATAGTTTGTTTTGTTTTTTTTAATAATTTTTAAAATTTGAGACAAACATTTTTTTAAATTATTTTTTAAAAGTAAGCTTACATCTTTCAGAATTTGTTTAAAAAAAAGGCTAATTGAATTTCCATTTACAGATTGTGTAGTCAGTTTCTTCGTTTATAAATGTACTTTCAGTCTCTTATAAGAACCCAGATCATGCATGTTTCTGTGCTGAATATGTTTGTGACGCGAAACTGGGGACTTTTAATTTCTTCTTTTTATTTTATGTAACTTTTGTGATAATGATGGTATAAAAAGGAATTTAAAAAAATCTAAAACTATACGGAATCACTTTATTACATATTTAAAAGCTGTAGAAATGGAGTTTACTAGAATTAGTGTGTGAGTATAAATATAAGAGCCTGCCAAAACACATGAATCCTTATTAATTAAAAAAAACAATCCTGTGTCCTTGTTCTTTACAAGTATAAACTTCAATTTTATACATGACTCTCGAATGCTGGTTACGAGAGTCCAGTATGAAAGTTCCTTTTTTTTCTCCCCTCAGGTGGTACCCGGCAAACTGTTTACGGGGTCGTACGATGGCAGCATCCGAGTGTGGAACACGACCGGGGTGAAGGACGAGACGGTGTTTGGAACGGATTACAACGAGAAGGACCCCAGGGAGGACGAGATGGAGGAGGACAGCGAGGACGTGCAGAAAGCGGTCAAGTCACTCGACCCCTATCTCACCTACTGACTGCTGCTTCGATACGCGCTTTGTACTCAGCATGAGTTGGGAAAATCGTTTTTATTAAAGTCGTGGCGTCTTACTAAAGTGCAGTGTTTCTTTTTATATTTTAAATCGTATTCATCTGCATCCACAAATGGCAGAAGCCTTGGGAAAACTTTCGATTAAGATTTCTGATCCTTATAGTTGTTTCTGGGGTACTTATATGCATTTAAAATTCGATCTAATATCGATTCTTTTTTACTCTTGAAATAGTACAAAACCTCTGTCCTTAATACACAGTGCGTCAAATAAGTTTTAAGACTGGGTCTGTAAAAAGAAATGGAAACAAAAAATCAATACCTGTTTTGGTTTTTTATTCAAAATAGGACCCTCCGGCTTTAATGCACTTTTTACAGCGATTTAATAATGAATCGAAATCCTGTTGTAAATCACTTTGAGAAATGGCCTGCAAAGCACGCGTCGAAGCTTCTTGTATGGTCGAAATATCTTCAAAATACCACCCTTTTAACTTCATTTTAAGTTTTCGGAATAAGGAGTAGTCACAGGTTGCTAAATCAGGTGAATACGGTGGATGGTTCAACACACAGACATTATTTTTTGCCAAAAATCGACGAACAATAAGGCAGGTGTGACTGGGTGCATTGTCGTGTAACAAACACCAACTGCTTTCAGTCCTATAGTCTGGACGAATGCGACGATTTCTGGCCATCAAACGCTTTAAAACAGCTAAGTAGTATTGACCTGTATTTGTTTGTCCAGTTGGAACAAATTCTTTGTAGATAATACCTTTACTATCGAAGAATGTAATGAGCATTGTTTTGATTTTGGATGGAACATTTCTTGTTTTTTTGGCTTGTGGTGAATTTGGTGACTTTTATTCCGCACTTTTTCGTTTTGTTTCAGAATCATATTGGGAACACCAGGTTTCATCACCTGTAACAATGGACTTCAAGAAGTTTGGATCGTTTTCAGCGGTTGAAATAATGTCTCCGCAATGTGCACTTCTCATTGCTTTTTGTTCAGGGGTTGAAGTGTGTTGAACAAATTTAGCACACACTTTTGTTTTGCCAAACCTTCATGTAGGAAGGTTCGAATTGTATCTTTGTTGATGTTTAAAGAGTCTTCCATCATTCTCAGTGATGCACAGCGATCGTTTGTTACGAAATTTCGTACTTTCTCAATAACTTCAGATCTCCTAGATGAAATTGGTCTTCCACTACGCTGATCATCTTCTACCGTATCTCTTCCGTCCAAAAAACGTTTGTGCCACACAAAAACATTTCATTTACTTAAACAACAGTCACCGTAAACTTGTTTCATGAGTTGGTATGTTTCCGAAGTACTTTTACCAAGTTTTTCGTTAAATTTAATTACAGCTCTTTGCTCCATCTTAAAAAATCAACATGAAAAATATTCACTTCTGCAATAAGCACTCGCCTTCTCTCAACTACTTAACGAAATGCGCACAAATTGTTAGCAGTGTGCTAACAGAGGATGGACGTTATGAGGCATGCGGATTTACACTCACCGCGTCTTTACAACCTGCGCTCTGGGACGAGTCTTAAAACTTATTTGACGCACTGTGTATTCCTAGTTTTGTTTGTAACTCGTTTCTATTTCCCATACGAGCCAATTCAAAGCTATTTTCAAAAGATACTCGAGGCAGAGTAAATTTTTAACTTTTTATCTTCACGCAAAACATTGTATGCCAAACTGGTCAGATAAGAATTTGCTAGAAAATTTAATGGGCTATTTTACAAATGATCATAAAGGGAATATAGACAATGTTCAAAGAATTTTAGATTAATTTTTGTATTTACTTTATGTAGCCTGAAAAAAACTGTCTGTGATAGGGTTTATAATTCTTGACCAAAATATGTTTGGAGGAATTATTTACTATATCAGTATTATTTACTATATCATAGTTCTAATTAATATAGTAAATAAAAGCCTATATTTCGAGGGGATACGGAACATTCTCTCCCCTGCCTGCATCTCTGATGCAGCAATATAAAATCGTATCAATTGCCAGCAATATAGAAACTTAAGAAGCAACTGGTAGCAATGCAGCAATAATGAGTATGATGTAGCAATAGGTATGAATTGAAAATTACAAATCTTTAAAGAACGCATCATTTATCTGATAGCAATGTAGCAAGTTATGCAGTAGTGATAAATTGGATTTAGCAATTGTAATTCATTGTATATGAAAATCCTTCATAAAAGAATTATCCACATTCTTTAATACTCTACCAACTATAGCTTTGTAGACTGAGGTACGATACTATCGTACTATACTATGAGTACGCTATTATAATATTAAGCATATTCACTGTGTAATAAGGTATTATAATCAACATTACTTAATTAATAAGTACAATGCATTTGTTTTTTTTTGTTATAAATGTTAAGGCAATAGCATAACTTTATTTGTAAATTTACTATTTAAAAAATATCAGGTGGAAATAATATTTTTTTTTAAATTTTGCATTCATGAAGTTCATTAAGAGAAACTGTAGCACATTTCTTTGTTGTAATGGTCAGTACACTTCTCTTTAAGCGGGATGCTAGGTGCGATTTCTGGCCTAGTCATTTTGGGTTGAAAACTAAAATGGGAAAGAGGGTGTCTAGCGAAGAATTGAAAGTTATAGTGTCACCCGACAGGAAGAAAAAGAATCTTGGCTCCTCGGTCTTTCTGTCTGGAGATAATGTAAGGGCCATTTAGAGAAATTATGACATCAGTTCTGGGTGTGATAGTCAGTATCGAGAATGTAAGAGCTGCTTTGAATTTCAACAGAGTTATTTTAGAGATAAAATGTGAGTGAGAAAGATTATCGGAAGAGTCAATGAAATAATCATAACTCTTTCCAACTGCTATTCCAACTTTAAGTCCTCGTCACTTATGAATTATAAATGTAAAATAAAAAATTGTTCAAATATTCTTCCCTGAACGAATACTTACAATTCTGTTAATCTATGTTTAATGGGAAAAAATGTTCAATTACTTTTACACATGAAGCTTTTGTATGGTATAATTACATAATTCATAATTTAATTTATAATTTTAATTTCAAATTTTATGATTATGAAATTAAAATCGTTCATAATGATAATCCTTCAAAAATTAATACAATTCTTCAAATAAAACCTTCAATGTTAGAACTATAAATATTTTTATTATTACCTACTATCATTGTCTTTGGTGCTACATAGTTTCTTAATTCAAAAATTTAATTTCATAATTATGAAATGAAAATCTTTCATAACCAGTTAGTTTCATAATCTATAATATATTTTTAATCTATGCATGAATAACCAAACTAGTTCAAGTAGCTGAATCACTAGTCGTGTAAAAAAGGATGTGAGTAAGAAAAATGGGCGAATCTGTGCTTTGAGTTGCACCGCATTAATTTTAAACTTTCTTTCTAACTTGTTACTTTATATTTTTGTTTTTATAGAATATGTTTATATATAGTCCTTCCACGAAAGATAGGTCTAGTTAAAGAGTAATGAATCTCTCAGTTCGTAGACTAAAATAGTTACTTCCCAGGTTTACTCCCATCAATTTATTTTTCCACTGGACACGTTCATTGATTTGGAGCACATGCATTTGCGTCGAAAGTCATGTGTAAGGTAATCGGACTATACATTTGTTTCCTCTCACAAAGCAGAAATGACCTAGTTAAAAAAATAGCATGAATTGTAAGTCCTTGGAGTTGTTTAGTGATGTTTATACTATGGCTTTGATGTGTTGTATTCAGCACATTTATCTAGAGATCTGAAGATTTGGTTTCGATCTCAAGCTTAGGAAGCAGCAGTTTGAAGGAAGACAAGAGGGTTCATTATCAACTTTATTAAATTACTTGTTGAAAATCTTCAATATCAGAAATCCAAAATAAAAAAAGAATGGAATTACAAATTTAATTTTTCTATTTTTTGAATTTTTATAAGATGAACAAAAGAAAAATTATCTCATTTCAATTCGAACACAGCTAGTGAGTGTTTAAATCCATCCACCACAGAATATTCTGCGTTTCGTTCTTTTATTTATCTGTCATCTCTAGATTATCCCTTTTACCCAACTTTTCTGGAACATCTTCCAAAGCATTCAAATATTTTTGATCACCTGGTAGGTCGATTGTTGATACTTTAAGCTTGTCACCAGATCCTATCTCAGACCTCTCTGGACCCCTGAGGGGCAACGATACATCTCCTTGTCCTTCCACTTTCTCGGCACTCGCATTGAAAAGCTTTTTCTCGACGAATCTCCTCTTCATCGAAATCAGTTCAATCTTATCTCCCGACTCCATGACTTCAATTTTCCTCTTCAGCACTTCGCTGAACGTTATTTTCTTCTCTCCCAGATTGCTAGACACCGGGAAATCTCTTAGACACGTCTCAGATCGAACGGCGACCGCAGTTTGTTGCAGCCCCAGCAAATCGTTTCTTATTTCCTCTAAGAAATTATCGTCGTGAGACCTTAAAGAAAGGTCCGACGGTGTCGAGATCTCGGCAGTAGACGGTTCTGTTGATTTAGAATTGCTGGCGCATTCGTTGTCAAAGCTCTCTGTCTGGATTTCGACCGAATGTTGATTTTCGATCCTTTGTTTCTGCAAACAAACAAACAAAAATTATACGAAGCATACGGTTAAATTGTAAAAGGGTTACGAATTTTTTTTCATGCCATATATATGAGTTATTTTTAAATATTGAGA
Source organism: Dolomedes plantarius (assembly GCA_907164885.2). Taxonomy (NCBI): domain Eukaryota; kingdom Metazoa; phylum Arthropoda; class Arachnida; order Araneae; family Dolomedidae; genus Dolomedes; species Dolomedes plantarius. Next base: position 162,810,882 of record OU015496.1, on the reverse strand, counting down.
TAATATTTATTCTAAAATACCATTAATACATAGGACCTACCGGCCGATTAGTTAAGTGGCTTGACCGTTTCCGTAAAAAATTGTTCGAAATAAAGTTGTAATTATCTCCTTAAAACAAAGCTTTTAAACGTGATATGTATAATATATTATATTTCAGTACAAATGAAGGTTTTAATGTATCAATAACCAAGCTCAAGCCTTTCATTTTTCAAATTAGCTTTTATCTCCAGATTTTCCTTCCTATAACCTTTTTGGCACCTCTTCTAATTTTTCTCATGCTTCTCTGCTTTCAAGGAAACTGTAACTACATTAGGCCCCGCTCCAAATCCTAATAGTGCCCTTATATGCATATAAATTGAACGTATATGCTACTCATATATTTATATATGCTATGCATAAAAACCTTTAAAATCCATAGGGATTTTAAAGTGTCCAATAGATTAATCACTTTTTCCGTCTCTGTATCTGGAGTTTACGAAATTTATGCAAATTTCGTAAACTCCGGTGTTCATGGAGTATGTTCCTGTATTTTCATTTATTCAATTGTTTAATATGTTATGATTATTTGTCCGGTAGATGGCAGCACGATACCGCTGTCTTTATGTTTTGTAAACGTTCTAAGATACTTCCGCTGTGGAGTGAGTAGCGTCGGTGTTCTGGCTCTGTGCTGTTTGTACGAAGTTCTTTGTGATGTGTTAATAAAGTTCATATAGCCGACCCGTTTGTGCGTCTGGGCTCGAATTTAATTTTTGTGGAAGATCATTTGGAGGCACGCGGCGAGATGTTTTGATTCCACTGTTGAGATAAGTGGAAATTTTTTGTTTTGTTCTTAAGTTGTAAGAAAGTTTTTGATTTGTATTGATAAGTTCCGTAATGGAAAATGCAGAAATAATCAGGGCCAGAGGCCAGAAAAAGGCTTCTTTAACGAAGTTAAAACTCTATTTAGAATCTAAAGAACAGTTTGATGTACCGGATTTGACCGTACGGTTAGAACGTCTGGAAGTAGCATTTGATGAGTTTTCCAAATTAGATTTATTACTTCCAGTAGAACAATCTGAATTTTCTGAAATAGAAGATGTTTATTTAGAAATTAAAGTTATAATTCGTACAAAGATAGAAGCGATGGCTTCATTGGCCGAAATTCGGCAAAATAATTCGAATGTTGTTGTTCGAAGTGCTGTGAATAACGGAAACGGAACTGTTAAGTTACCTAAAATTACAATTCCATCCTTTACGGGAAATTATTTAGATTGGTTGAATTTTAAAGATTTATTTAAATCTACAGTGCATGATAACGATTCGTTATCAAAAATACATAAGTTCCAGTATTTAAAAGGTTTACTTTCGGGATCAGCCGCTGATTTAATCAAGCACCTACCGGTGTCTGAGACCAGTTACGATGAAGCTTGGGAAAAAATAGAGAAACGCTATGATAATAAAAAGCATATTTCTACCGCTTTAATCAATACCTTTCTGGAACAAAATAAGCTTTCCGAGCCGAATGGCGCGAAATTAAGAAAACTTGCTGACGTTGCGGATGAAGTTATTCGGGGTTTAAAGGCATTGCATGAAGGAGCTAATTCAAGAGATTTGTGGTTAATACACCTCTTGTTAGACAAGGTAGATTCCGAAACCCGAAAATTATGGGCTCAAGAAACGACAGAAATAGAGTTTCCCACATTTGAATACTTTTTAGAATTCTTAAACAACCGATGTTCTTATTTAGATGTTTCGATTTCTCATAGCATAGTAAAAACGAAAGTGACTAACAACGTAACTAATGTTAAATCTAATTATTCGAGTAAATGTTTAAAATGTTCTGGAATGCATAGCATTTCGAAGTGTCATAAATTTAATGCTATGCCAATCTCTGCTCGAAAAGAATTCATACGAATGAATGCCTTGTGTTATCGATGTCTGAAAGGCTCGCATCAAATTAAAACTTGCTTTTCTAAATCTGTTTGTGAAGTATGTAAGAAATCATCCCACCATACTAGTTTACACGAATTCGCTTTCGATTCCCATACAACGAGTCTTAAAAATGAAACGCATAGTCCAGAACTGCAAATCAATACTAACATCGCTTTGAACGCAGCTAAGGAAAAATTTGTTGGTTTGCTACCAACTGCAATTGCTTCAGTGAATGATGCACGAGGAAGAAAGGTGGATTGTACAATTCTATTAGATAGTGGCAGTCAATGTTCGTTCATTTCTGAAGCTTGTGCTAACAAATTAAATCTAAAAAGAGAAGATGCCTTATTTTCAGTTTGTGGAATTGCTAATTCCTCTGCTGGCAAGACAAGAGGCAGTGTAACGTTATCTATGGAGTCAAGGCATAATCCTAACAGTATGCTCGTGATTCAAGCTTTCGTTTTGAATAAATTAACTTCAAAATTGTCGAGTAATTGTGTAAATACTAATGATTTAGAATATTTAAAATCCATTGAACTTGCCGATCCCAAATTCGCTGAAGCGAAAAGTGTAGAGATAATAATTGGTGTAGATTATTTTTTTGAAGTTATGAAAGCCGGACAAATTACGGGTTCCGAAAATTCTCTTATCGCCCAGAATACACTGTTTGGTTGGGTTGTAGCGGGCAAGATTCCTTTAAACAGCTTGAAAAAGAACACCCTAGTTGGTATTCATGCTAATGTTGACGTTGATGAAGTTTTAAAACGGTTCTGGGAAACTGAAGAGGTTCTTAAAATAAAAAAAGAAGTTTTAAGTGAAGAAGAAAGTTTCTGTGAAAAACACTTTAGTGAAAATTATGAAATCGATAAAAACGGACGGTTTGTCGTGAAACTTCCCTTTTTTAAATCAGAAGTTGAGTGGGGAAATTCTTATCAAGTTGCATTGTCTCGTCTCCAGAGTATGGAAAGAAAATTTAATGGAAATCCGGATTTAGAGGAACAGTATAAATCCTTTATGAAAGAATATGAAGAGCTAGGACATATGCAGGTTTCGGAGGATGTCTCTTCAGAATTAGCCGTTAATGAAAAATATTTCTTACCTCACCACGCCATCTTAAAGCCCAGTAGTACCACTACTAAGTTAAGGGTGGTTTTTGACGCAAGTTGTAGAACTAGCAACTGCAATTCTTTAAACGATGCACTAGGTGCAGGTGCTAAACAACAACCCGATTTATTTGAGACTTTATTGAATTTCAGGCTTTCCCCGATAGCATTTTGTTGCGATGTGGAGAAAATGTATCGCCAGATATTAATGTCTACTTCTGATCAAGCTTTTCAACGAATTCTGTGGAGATACAATAAATCCGATCCCATTCGAGAGTATAAGCTGCAAACTGTTACATATGGTCTAAAATGTGCGTCCTTTCTTGCAACCCGATGTTTAAAGCAAATTGCGAATGACGCTCGTCCTGTTTATCCTGAGGCTGCTTCTCTCATTGAAAATTCTTTTTATATGGATGACCTCTTGGGAGGTGCACGTAACGAAAGTGAAGCTGCTAGGGTATGCCAAGAAATTATTTTTCTTTTGGAAAATAGAGGTTTTCATTTAAGAAAATGGCAGTCTAATTCAAAGGAGCTCTTGAATGTGATTAAAACTGATAATGTCAATGAAGTGTTCGAATTGAAGGACGGTGAGCAATCCAAGGTTTTAGGATTATGTTGGAATCCTAAATCTGATTCTTTTATTTTTAAAGTTAATTTTTACTTCGAGAACGAAATTACTAAACGGAAGTTCTTGGCTCAATCTGCTAGGCTGTTCGACCCACTAGGATTATTGTCTCCATGCACCATTTCAATCAAAATCTTCTACCAACAACTTTGGTTGTTAAAGTTGGGATGGGACAGTCCCCTTCCGGCGAATTTCGAAGAAAGGTGGAAGAATTTCCAGAGAGAGTTCGATTGCCTCTCCGTAATCAAAATTCCCAGATGGATCCACACTAGAGGCTTAGAGATAACTATCCATGGATTTGCAGACGCTTCAGAGTTGGCCTATGCTGCGGTGCTGTACGCAGTACAAAAGGATATTGATGGTGATTCCAAGGTGACCCTCCTTGCAGCAAAAACTAAAGTTGCTCCACTAAAGCCAATTTCAATTCCTCGGCTGGAGCTGAACGGTGCTCGGCTGTTGGCTAAACTCTTCTCTACGATTTCACATATTCTAAAAGATTATACCATCACTTTCCACGCCTGGACAGATTCACGAGTGTTTTTGGCATGGTTGACTTCTCCCCCTAGGAAGTGGAAAACCTTCGTGGCCAACAGAACAGCCAAAATTATCGAACTAGTGCCCTCTGAACTCTGGCGGCACGTTCCATCGAAACAAAACCCAGCTGACACAGCCTCTAGAGGAATTTCACCTAAAGCTCTACCAGACTGTAACCTTTGGTGGCATGGGCCTGACTGGTTGTCAATGAGTCCAGAAAATTGGCCCGTAGAGACACAAATGACTGACTTTTCTAGTGACTCTAAGGTTATGATCGAAAAGAAGAAAAATTCTATATTTTCTGCAAATATTTCTAATGTAAAACCGGATAATGTAATTGAAATATTATTTGATAATTGTTCTACACTAACTAAGATTGTTACTGTTTTAGCTTATTGTGTTCGCTTCATCACCCGTTGTAAGAGGCGAACGATCGATTCAGGTAAAGCAACTGAGTCAAAAGGTAAGGTTTCTCCTATTAATGCCATGGAGAGAATCCAAGCTTTAAACAAAATTATCTTGTATGTTCAAGGTGTGTATTTTGCTGAAGAATTAAAATGTATGAAAGATAATAGAGATTTACCGACGAAGAGTAAACTAAAAAATCTTCATCCTTTCATGGATCAAGATGGTCTGTTACGGGTGGGAGGTCGGTTGAGACATTCACCTCTCCCTTTTAATGCAAAGCATCTCGTCATCTTGCCTGATAAACATAGGCTTAGTGATTATTTGATAAAACAATTTCATATAACTTATTTGCACGCTAATCTTACCTTGTTATTGAATATTTTATTGCAGAATTATTGGATTGTTGGTGCTAGGAAACTAATCAAGAGTTATATTCATAAGTGTATTGTTTGTCATAGATATCGTTTTGCATCCAATAAACAATTGATGGGAGATCTTCCGCGACAACGTGTCATGCCTAATAGACCATTCTCGGTCTGTGGTGTAGACTTTGCTGGGCCTATTAATATGTTGAAATTTCGGGGTAGAGGTGCTAAAAGTATAAAAGGTTATGTTGCTTTATTCATTTGCTTTAGCACAAAGGCGATTCATCTAGAATGCGTCAGTGATTTGACCTCCGAGGCTTTTATTGCTGCCTTGAAGCGGTTTAGTTGTCGCAGAGGGTCCCCCCGTCACATTCATTGTGATAATGCCACTAATTTTTGTGGCGCTAAAAGGAAAATGTCTGAATTGTGTAAAATTGTGTCCGGTATCAACCGGGATGAAAACATTTGTTATTTTCTCTCACAACAAGCTATTCAGTGGCATATGATACCTCCTGCAAGTCCTTATTTTGGTGGATTGTGGGAATCGGGTATCAAATCGGTAAAGTCCCATATGAAAAGAGTAATTGGTGACCATAAGTTAACCTTCGAAGAATTTGCCACTCTGTTTTGTCAGATTGAAGCAGTTTTGAATTCAAGACCATTGTCTCCTACCAACGATGAATTAGACAATTTAGAAGTGTTAACTCCCTCCCATTTTTTAATAGGTGAAGTAATTACTTCCCCTCCTGAGCAGGTTGACTCCCAATATCTGTCCTTACGTTCTCGCTGGGACCTTGTTCAAAAAATGAAAATGAACTTTTGGAAAAGGTGGCACCAGGACTACCTGAGCTCTCTTCAAAATCGTAACAAATGGCATATCACCAAATCAAATTTAAAGGTAGGTGACATGGTGTTGCTCAAGGAAGATAATACACCTCCATCCTGTTGGCCTCTTGGCAGAGTAAATGAAGTTCATCCAGGTTTAGATGGAACGGTGCGAGTTGTCACCCTTAAAACTTCTAAAGGTTATTTTAAAAGGCCTATTGTTAAACTCTACCCCCTACCGATGTGTCAAGAATAAATTCTTGAGGGTGGGAGTATGTTCATGGAGTATGTTCCTGTATTTTCATTTATTCAATTGTTTAATATGTTATGATTATTTGTCCGGTAGATGGCAGCACGATACCGCTGTCTTTATGTTTTGTAAACGTTCTAAGATACTTCCGCTGTGGAGTGAGTAGCGTCGGTGTTCTGGCTCTGTGCTGTTTGTACGAAGTTCTTTGTGATGTGTTAATAAAGTTCATATAGCCGACCCGTTTGTGCGTCTGGGCTCGAATTTAATTTTTGTGGAAGATCATCCGGATTTCTCCAAAGACGACTTTGGGACCAGTAACAACAGCGACTGTACAAAAGAGTGCCATATTTAAGCTATATTCAACTATGTAACGAAAACTTTTAGCAGCAGACAGTGTAAAATGTAATACTCACTTTCCTCAACATTCATATGAGATTCATATCTTTTTTTGTAAAGTTCATAGAATACTAATGATGAATGGTATTTTAGAAATTCCAAGGATAAAATGATAAGTTTCGACATTTATATTAATGTAAACAATAAACAAAATATTTTTTTGAAAATCCTAGATTTGCCAGAAGGAGAAAAAAAGACCTACAAAATACACTGAAGAGCCACTGAATTAGGGATAGCAAAGCCTATGCAAATTGTGTAGCGCTGCGCATCATGTATGCGCAAGTGAGGGCGCTGTGGTAACTGCATATATAGCGCGTACTGTGGTTGTTCTGAATTAGTTGTTGGAATTGCCAGTATGGGTAAACTGCCTGATTTAGACGCCTTCCATCGCGGACAAATCATAGGTGCGCGACGCATGGGCCATTCAATTTCCGAAATCGTCAGACAACTAGGATTTTCAAGGTCGACAGTGTCAAGAGTATACCAAGAATACATGGATGGTGGAAAAAAACTAGCTATCGGGCAAACTGCAAAGGACAATTAGCCTTGACAGTGCGTGGTGAGAGACGGCTCAGGCGTATTGTACGTAACCAGCGAAGCCAAACATTAGCTCAAATTACCACCCAGTTTAATGATTGGCCAGTCGTACAGTCAGTAAACGGACTGTGCAACGCTCGCTTCACCGTATGGGTTTCGGGAGCCGTCGATCTACGAGAATACCATTGCTCTATACTCGCCATCGGGCTGCACGTCTTGCCTGGGCAAGAGAGCACAGAGACTGGAGTGTAGAGGACTGGAAACGAGTAGCATGGAGTGATGAGTCTCGATTCCGACTACTTAACGCCGACGGGAGGCTGAGAATATGGCGTCAGGCTCATGAAGCCATGGATCCTGCATGCCTGGCTGGAACTGTACAAGGGCATGGTGGCTCAATCATGGTCTGGGATGTTTTTTCGTGGCACAGTTTGAGATCTTTGGTGCGTGTACCAACCTCCCTCAATGCAATTCGATACGGAGAGTTGCTGGATGATCACCTCCATCCGTTTATGCTGTTCTGTTATCCGCACGGTAATGGAGTTTTCCAGCAAGACAACTGTACCTCTCACAAGTCCCGGTTGGCTACTGGCTGGTTGGATAAGCATTCCTCTGACTTCTCTGTCATGAATTGGCCACCTAGAAGCCCAGACTTAAATTCTATTGAGCATCTTTGGGATGTTTTGGAACAAGGCGTGAAAGGCCATCACACAGCACCAAAGAACCTTACTGAATTATGGACAGCTTTAGCCAATATTTGGCAAGCCATTCCCGTGGAATGTTTCCAGAAACTTGTTGAATCTATGCCTCGTCGTGTGGCAGCCGTTATCAAGGCCAGAGGAGGCCCAAATCGTTATTAGGTAGGTATCCCTAATTCAGTGGCACTTCAGTGTACATGCAGATGCTATAAATCAATATTTTAGAGAAAAGCTATTTTCAGACCTCTGGTTTGTAGTTGGCTACATGATAGTTTAATTTTGGATATTGAATGAATCATAAAATTAAATTTAAAACTGCTGTACTTCCATTTAACTTTTGGGTTCTTCTAGGGGCAATTTCCCGCTAAATTTGGCAACTTATAAAGTTAAATTTTGTTTTATAATGACATTAGAATGTCATCTTTTGATCGGGTTTTCATCAAAAATTTATGTAAACCTAAATGAAATTGATAAAAGGGGGACAAATAGAACTGTTGTCTTAAAAATAATGACTCGGACACCTAAATCCGATTTTATCAAAATTTGAACAACACATTCTATTTTCAGTTAGTTTTACGGTTATTGCGCTCATAAATATGTGACCCAGATGCACTCATACAAATTATATGACCTTTATAGTAGATTTGAAAATAATACCTTAGGTAGGCCCTTGGTCTGATATTTCTGAAACTTATTTTATTCTGTTTCTATTCTTTACGGAGGTAGAGTACTCATGCGACTGTGACGTGAATACATTCATGCACGTGATAAATCCATAACTGTAGCCTTGAAAATAATGTTGCGTGTGAACCTCGTGTTCTGAGTTTTTGGAAACTTATTTTATTCTGTTTCTTTACGTCTCATTACGTCTTACGAGTATCACACTCATAGAAATACGACTCTATTAATGGGTCGTTTTCCTTAGCTGGAATTATAATTAAACGTACTCAAATTTCAGATTATACATATATGGTTTTTAAGACGCATACCTCTTTGAGAGCAGTGACCTCATCGGCCCGTTTTATTTCGTCCAATGCATTTTGTAGTTTCCTTTCCATACTACGTGATTTCTCCCGGAGCAGTTCAGTTTCCTTATTAAGCTGCCTTTCTCGATCCTGGGTCTCCGAATACTTGTCCATGAATTTACACAGGAGACTGTTCGATTCCAGAAAGTTGTGCAGCGTTTTCTGAAAAGGGAAATAGCGTAAATACTTTTGCAAGCGTTAAGAACCTTTTGCGGTTGATTTCACTTGACCTTCACGTAACTCATTACTCAAGTATATGAGAATATTTTTTACAGAATCTTTCTAAATAAATAGGCATTTCTTACATATTTAAGTACACTTTTAAAACTTTGCAAACGGGAAAATCTTTCAGATTATTGTCCTCTAAGTAAAAAAACCATCCGTAGGAAGAAGTCATGTGACTGAAAACCAATTATTGATGAAAGTGCTATAATGATAAGCCCTTTCATTTCATTCGATTCGATTCGATTGTCAAAAAAGGCATCTTTTTTTGGAGGGGTGCAATTTGTTGTAATAAGACTTTTACAACAGTTAAATCAAGGCTTTTGTCTTTTGTACATGTCTTTGGACTTTGGGTCAATCTCAAATCGCGGTGGCCTTTTTAATGTATATAGCTTGCAATAGATATTTTAATGTATTGTGTTTTTATTTTCTGTATGCTGACCAGTTCATTTCACTTTCTTATCATCCTTATCCATCCTGTTTTAGTTCTTTAATAAATCACGCAGTCTGTTCTCGGAAGTAGGGACATGTCACTCGCATGGTACAAGATGCTAATAATTTAAAAGCTATAAGACGGAGTGTAGGAATTTTCCCAAAAGGCGGTCAACACACATTAATACAGGAAAAAGGAAATATTAATGACACAATATAAAAAATGATGGCTACTTTTTTCGAACTAATTAATAGTTCATCGTCAGACCGAGGTGCCTTAGGTGTGTTTATCACTGCGAACAATACACAAATGCTGTATGGTGGCAATCGCACCTAGTGCTCCTTGGCCTGACGGTGACCTACTATTTAATTCGAAACAGGTAGCCATCCATTTTATTAAATTGTGGTCATTATTAAGTCATTTATTTCTGTTTATGTTTCTGTAAGTTTACTGTAATGACACGTATTAAATCGAAGTATTGATGTGCTATTACTTTGATTGATAAAAGATAATCGATCCATCTATATATATAAAACAGTTTCGTAACTGACTGATTCATTCATTCACTGACTGACATACAACGCACAGACCAAACCGCTGGACCTAAAGGGCTGAAATTTTGCATGGCGATTCTTCTAATAGTGTAGGGGTACACTAAGAAAGATTTTTCAAAAATTCTTCTTAGATTTTTTTAAATTAAATTTTTAAGCTGTTTTTTAAACTTTTTTTACGTTTGCATTTAAAATAATACATTTAGGGTTATAAAATTTATATCACGAGAAAGATCATAAAAATTCCTTCAAAATGAAATCTTTTTCGAACTTTTACCTTGATTTTCTGATTTTTGGTGAATTTTTAAAGATTAATTTTTAGAATTTAATTTATTAAATGTTGATCACGTGATTTCTTTTTCTGGTACTTTAAATAAATTTATCGTCACGTGCATAACAACTAAATAGACAAAAATGATATTCTTTTTCTTTCTAATGCAGCAGACGATTGGATATTATCCAAAAAAAATAAATATCCCTTACGATTTTTTTATAAATATGTATATATATATTTTACATCAATTGTATACATTGATCGTCGCATTTATCATAAATATATATATATATATATATATATATATATATATTTTTTTTTTTTTTTTTTTTTGCATTAATTGCATACATTGACCGTTGTATTTAATTTGAATGTACTCCGTAGCGAAGCGCGGGTTTTCAGCTAGTCTATATATATAAAACAGTTCCGTAACTGACTCATTCATTCACTGACTGACTGACTGACTGACATACAACGCACAGACCAAACCGCTGGACCTAAAGGGCTGAAATTTTGCATGGCGACTCTTCTAATAGTGTAGGGGTGCACTAAGAAAGATGTTTCAAAAATTCTTCTTAGATTTTTTAAAATTAAATTTTTAAGCTGTTTTTTAAACTTTTTTTACGTTTGCATTTAAAATAATACATTGAAGGTTATAAAATTTATATCACGAGAAAGATCATAAAAATTCCTTCAAAATGAAATTTTTTTCGAATTTTTACCTCCATTTCCTGATTTTTGGTGAATTTTTAAAGATTAATTTTTAGAATTTAATTTATTAAATGCTGATCACGTGATTTCTTTTTCTGGTACTTTCAATAAATTTATCGTCACGTGCGTAACAACTAAATAGACAAAAAAATATTTTTTTCTCTTTCTAATGCAGCAGATGATTGGATATTATCCAAAAAAAATGCATATCCCTTACGATTTTTTTATAAATATATATATATAGATAGATAGATATTTTACATCAATTGTATACATTGATCATCGCATTTATTATAAATATATATATTTATTTTTTGGCGTAAATTGCATACGTTGACCGGTGTATTTAATTTGAATGTACTCCGTAGCGAAGCGCGAGTTTTCAGCTAGTTCTATCTATAAAATTATCCTTTACGATTTTCTTATAAATATATATATATATATATTTTTTACATCAATTGTATACATTGATCATCGTATTTATCATATAATATATATATATTTGGCATGAATTGCATACATTGACCGTTATATTTAATTTGAATGTACTCCGTAGCGAAGTACGGGTTTTCAGCTAGTAAAACAATATAACAACAGTGAATACCTCTCCTATTCCTTTAGTACCACGTCTAAGAATTAATTTATGGGAGTTCGGATGCGGGGAGAGAGTTTCGAATTTAACATTAGGATATTGAGTTGTGTAATCACTGATCAGGGATATATTTTGAAGGCCAAGAACATTTTAATATATTTTTTGTTCCTAAATTTTTGTCATTCGTTCTGCTGGTTTATTTTGCTAATTGTCGTTATATACTTTTCATTATATCGTCTTACTACAAGCCCTAAAAAAATTGCAAGACATTCATTTCAAAGAAATCAGGTAACACTTCATAATCTGTTAAAAAATATTACATGATATGCCCTCAAAAGAGAAGTGATATAGCATTATATTCTAATCGGGGACCCCTCTTGTGAGGACGTACGAATGTCACTTATAAAATTATCTGTATTAAAAGTTCATAATGTAAATGTGTATCCGTAAAAAGAATCATAGATGAGTTAGTTAATTCAGAACATCTATACTTACAAATTTGTCCTCCTGTACGTCGAATTTTTGGCATTACCACCTGCCTCGAACGTAAATTTTAAAAGTATACTTCAATGATATCAGGTTTATAAGTGACCTTAAGTGAATCTATTGTTTCCTGTCCTAATTTCCATTTGGGGTGAATGATTCCTGTAATTAATTTTATTACCAGCTTAAAAGTATGAGCCCTAATTAATCCATTTTCCAGTCACGTTCGACTGGCTTTCGTGATTTCCGACAATGTATGTAAAAATTACCTTATTATAGTAGCTGCTAAAGATTTCAGGCTTCGTCACAGAAATTTTGTTGATTAATTCCCTGCCCACGTATTTCAGTAACGCACGGACAGGGAGATTTTACTTACTGAATGATTCAAATGCGTTTACGCAACTTACTTCATTCTCTTTACGGGAAATTAGTAATAGATTTTCCAGTTCCAAAATCTTTTTCTGCAGCTGAAATGGAAAATTTTATATCACTAGATGAGTTTTACGGAATTTTTTTATTGAAAGATAATCGTGCTACTTTAACAATTGAACTATGAGCAATTAAGATTATTATTAAGATTCCATTTTTGTATTATTGTTAAAACCAGTCATATTAAATGGTTAGACAGTTCTAGTGTTTAAAAGAGAAGATATGGGATTTCGGTACATGTCCGTTAGCCTTAAGGAGGTATCGGAAACAAAATTCTAGAATTCGCACTTTTATTTTTTAGGCTTAAAACACCCTGTAAAACTTTTTTTTTAATAAAGTGATACAAACCGCGTGTTTCTTCAATGATTACAAAGCCAGATACAATGTTTTCATACTATACTCTCTATATGCACCGTACTGTACATCTGTACTTAAATTCTATTTTTTATGGAGTGAAATTTTTTGAGCAATTTGGATATATTTTAAATTTTCAGCAAGATATATCTCGTAATTTTTTCCAGCGTTCCTTCCTTCCACCTCTATAAAACTGTCATCGGAGATTTCCATTTAGAAGAAAAATATGGAAAATATTTTCCTTTATTCAAATTACCTTATGAAATTATTATATGAAATTACCATAAAAAGGGGATTTTTTGCCCTTTATAAAGCTACAGGAAGTTTTAAAATCGAATTTTTCGTAAATCCTTAAAACAAGTTTTTAAATCTTCCTTAAATGTAGTAGTAAAAAAATATGTAAATATGCTATTAGGTTCATCAGATATAACAAAAATCAATCTTACTTTAAATTTTGAATTTAAATTTTTTTAACGGAATTTAAAATAGTCCAAGCATTTTTATATGCATAGCAGTTTTTATAGAGAGAGACATTTGTTGAAAAAAACCTTTGAAAAACAGCGTGCTTATAAGAAAAAATCTCTCTCATACCCTCTTTAAAACCTATAAACGATTTAAAAAGAGACGATCACCCCATTATATTTATATAAAACAAATTTGAGTTCACCACCCCACATTTAAATAAAGGTACAAATGATTTCTGCCGGAATTCTTACATGCCATGCCCAGATGGGTATATATTCTTTAACACTTAGACCATTGACTAGTGTGTTCTGTGCACTAAAATAAATGTTTTAGAACCGCCCCTGTAAAAGCGTCAATTTTAATAACTTGCCTGTAAAAGTATTTTTACCTTCATATAACTATGTATGAAGGAAAGTAAACATTAAACCGTTCCAGTTTCGGGGTGGTTTTATGATCAGAGTTGCGTTGCATATCTGTAGCCGGAGCAATAGTGCTATCAGTTTCAGGCGAAGATAGACTAGAACTAAAAATCACTGGCTTCCCGGCTAGTATTATTTCCGTTAACTTCAGTGATATGATCATAAATGTAATATAAAAAGCATAATAGCAGTGACTGAAACACCCAGATTCTTAAAATCCACAATAAAATAACAAGACAGGTAACTAGCTACCAACTAATTAATGAAGTTCTTCATTACATCAAATGCTTCAAGACTAGATAAAAAGTTATGTTAATAAACTTCGAAGCCATTTTCCTCTCCAATTTTTATTCGGAATTTTATGAGGGAGGGTGTTCTGTTATGCATTTTAACATATATTAATATTTATTAACATATTAATTCTTATGATGTATCTCGGTCACTTTCTTTCTATTCTCTTTTTACTTTTTGGTTATAATCGAAATACGTATTTTTACATTCTGTTAATAATAAATCATAAAACTCGTTTCATTTCTTTCAGAAACACGTCACTTCTCGAAGATCCTGATCTCCGATGCCAAGACTAAGTAAAAATATTACTTATGTCTACAGTTGATTATATTAATCAATATATTGTAAAGAATTTTTCTGCATCATACATACATATACAAATATACATTCCTCGTGTTTTGGTTTTGCTTCTTTGACCAAGATGCCAGATAAAATTTATTACATATCAGTATCACTTACGTCCTCAACTTCCAGGTTATTCTTTGGAGTTTCCCGTTCAGATGGCAGATAATTCTTAAGCATGGAGAGTTTGGACCTTAGCGAAAGAAATAGAAAATGGAAATAAATGGATATTATTACACGTCCATCAAAATGAAATCTGTAGATCAGGCACAAAGATCATAAAAACAGCAATAAAAGTCATTTCAAGTTTATTACGTGTAAATGATTTACCACTAATCAAAGATATTTCATTCGATTTAATGGTAATAGTTTTTTAATTCTCTTTAATATGACAGATACTTAAGCTGAAGGCATTCGTTCGTATAAAACGAGCGATATGTTGGCCACTTCATTATGTGACTTCCAGTTGTTGAAGATAAGTTATTTCCTAGAAGGGATTCGAACAGGATTCAAATCCAGGCCTTCACGGTGGCACCTTTCATCGTTAAGAAATAAACAATATGGGAAGTAATATAGCGGTTAATTATGGTTGACCGAATGAATCACCTCCACTTAGCACTGAAAGCTATCACTATATGGGTCAGAGTTTGAGTCTTGACCAAGGCATACTTCATGCACTGTTCATATATAGAGAGTAATATTGGTTCACCTGCTAGTTGATTCTTATTGAAGTAGCCCGAAAAACTCCCGTAAGAATGGGCAAAATACCCACAAAATCAGTGCCTGTACGTTGGAGAAAAAAATAAATAGTCTCTAGATGCCAAATATATAAACTCCAAGGAAACATTTCGTATAGTCTCAAGCTTACACCTAAGCTATTTTATTGGTACTAAAGAAATATTTTGGTGAATATTTTCTTTAAAAACTTTCTAAGTGAATTAAGACAAATATGTATTATACGAAATATATTTTATGTGGAATCACTGAATTTGGAACTTAAAATGAAGAAATTATCTCGAGATGGACTATGGGCCTGTTCACATAGCAGTCCCGTAACGTAAGCGTAAAAGTAAGTATTGATATATGTTTAACCAATGACAAACCTCCAAACGATTAGCAACGAAATTGTTAAGGCCTATGATTAGTTTATTTCCGTCTCAGTGCCAATTTTCCTTTTGCGCTTACGCTAATGAACTGCTATGTGAACAGGCCCTATCGGTATTTTTAAAACTCATATTTTAGTTGCCAGAAGAAGTAATTATTGGTATGTTGGTTGAATGATTTCAAGCAATCTTTTGCAACATAAAGTCTAAATAAGTAGTTACTGGAAGATAATAAATTTAAGAAGTACGAGGCCCAAAATAAAGAAAAAAAGAAAGAATTTTTTTTTTTATTTACACACACATTACATAATGATTATTTCTTCAAATGCGTATTATTATAAATATCATTATGCATGTAAAAAATCGAACAATCTGAAATTTTGTTTATCAATTTGAAACTTTGTTTAAATTTTATCTATATGTTACAAAATGTGTTACATATTTTAACATATTTTTTTCAAAATTTTAAGCATGTGTAGTTTATATATATATATATATATATATATATATATATATATATATATATATATATATATATATATATATATATATATATATATGTCTGTAGAACCAGCAGCGCACTTTACATATTTCTTTCCCTTTTGTAAAGAAGAAAGGTTTCAAAACAAATTTTTTACATGTTTTTATTAACTCGATTTCTTGTTTGTTTGACAAGTACAAATCTTGCAATCGATTTTTAACTAACTTCCCGACTAGCTAGACATTTGAAACATTTAGAATAGCTCAGAACACGATGACAATGCATTCTTTTGATACTTTTAGCCATCTTTAAGCAGGATTGAATTCATTTTCAATTAATTTTGTTTTGTAGACTGGTGCAGCCATCTATCGTCCGGGACGGGAACTAAAAGTTAAACGCAAGTTAACTTCCAATTAACTTCATTTTCTTTCAAGTTAATGGGATAATTCATCAAAAAAAATTTTAAAAAGTATTTATTAATACATAGAATTGTCAAGTGTATATGATTCAACAGAAAATTTAAAAACATGGTTTATAAAAAGTTTTTTTATCTTGTAATTATCTTAAATTATAAAACACATAGTTATAAAATTCATATTAAAGATTTAGTTATAAAATTAACAATGAAAGAAAACTTATTTAATATATAAGTATTATATTATATTATATAAGTATTGTTTTCTTTAGGGAAAAAAATGACATCAGAATCTTTTTTTTCTCTGTAAATCAAAAACCTGCAGATAGTTTAATGAACAAAATTCCATACAGATACCTTGCAAAGAATTTTAGATATATCAATTTAAAAACTAAAATTTCCTTACAGAGATAAATGGACTTTCGCATTGACGATATAAAAATTTTAAAGTAGTATAAGTTAAGTACGATATAACAGATAATTCTTTTTAGAGTAGAGTTTTAGAATACATTTTTAAGAATAGTGTTTCAAGCAGAAAAAAAATTCTAATGTCTCAAGTACTTTGCCCTGAGGTCTTAAGAAAAGAAAATTATTTTTGTTTATTTATTTATTTATTTTTAAGAATTTTGTGTCCTGGACCTAAACGAGAATATCCACATGATTTTTAATTAGGATGGTGGTGTAATGTCCTTTTTAAGGTAACTTATAAAATTTCAGTTGTAAGAAAAGGGGGTACATCTTCAAATTTTTGTGTAATAGAACTAAAATAATTTTATCCCTAATGTGGATTTCAGCCCATAAAAATCTCTCATACCCACACTAAACGCCGAAATATTTTCACTGGTTTTTAACAGGGTAATTTTCTCATCCAATCTATGGTTTCAAACTATACTACAGTGGTAACAAATCTACTCTTAGTTATTTATCCTTTAATTTCTTACCACTGAAACCTCGAATATCACAAGACTACGTAGTTTCGGTAGGATATTTGAAAATTATTTGCTAACTCACTCATCATGTCTTTCTTTGGCAGTTTTTTTTTTATGTTGGTTATAAAAAGAACGCCAATACAAATGCTCTCCTCCGTTAGTTCTCCCCCTGGCAAGTTATTGATTATGGTTGGGGGAGGGATAATCAATTCAGGGTGAAATAATTATTCATTGGTTGCACTCACCGACATGAAATGAGCTCTTTTTTCAAAGCTTCGCTTTTCTTTCCAATTATGTTCATGGACTGCTGCAGGTGTTGGTTGGCCAGGTCGAATTTTCTGAATGATGCTTTAGCAGCTGCTACTGAAAGTATTCAGAGGAATCCAAGATGAACATTTTCCTCAGAACATACATTTTCATTAATACGTTGAAATTTGCAGCCAAATATTTATTCCTCAGTCCTCAATGATTATATGTAAGATGCATTATTTCCATGCAGATTTTCATTGTACATTTTCTAACTTATGTCTATTTAGTTTGAAATAATTTCTGGTCACTAAGGATAGATGATTCCCTCACCTTTGTCAGTTTAACGAACTCAAGCCACTATCATTTTGAAAAATCGTCACAAGCTGCACATTTCATTTCGCCTTGTGTAAACAACTTTTCACTTGTTATTTCGCAACATGGCAGTTTGAAATGATAAAAATTTTATTTCTTGGTGGTTCGGGGGAAAAAACGTTAGTAATTTTTGTTTTATTTAAAACATTATTTCTTTTGTTTTTGTTCTTTTTATTGAATTTTTTTCTTGACTTTAAAGATGTAGCTGGCAGTTACCCTTGGCGGCAGTAGAATTAATTAGAGCATCAAAGAGGTAATGTTAAAATTTAAACAATAGCATCCCTATATTCAGTTCAGTCTCTACATATCTGAGTACCATCGTTTCACTTAAAAATTTCGTTATAAATATAGTATATTAAATAGAAATTAAATTGTTGAAAATTAATCTAATAAAAGAAGATTGGTTAAAAAATTTAAACTAACCTACTACTGTTCATCAATATTTCAAGTAAATTCATTTCGCTTAAGTAAATGAGTTTAAAACCATCGAGATTAAATTGGTAAAATAACAAATATCAAGCCCAAAATTTAATTTAATGAAAAGTATACCATTAATATCGCACAGAAGAGGAGTGGATAGAAAGGAATGAACAGAGATAAAGAGAAGAGGAGTGATCAGAAATAAATCAGATAAAGGAAATAGAAACTTGAAACGATACATTGGGTCAGTGGCGTACCTAGACCATTTGGGGCCCGGGTCGGATTTATTTTTGGGGCCCTCCCCCCCCCAAAAAAATGGTAATTTTTAACTTCTAATGACAGCTAGCCTTTCAATGCCTTAATCAGACAGTCTCCTCAGGCTATTGACCTGTGCAGACAGTGGCGTGCTCAGGATTTTGTTCTGGGGGGGGGGAGGTCAAGGCCTCCATGTGCTAGGGGTCGTCCATTTCCCTGACGCCCTATTATCAGGGTGGACTAGAAGGGGGTGTCTTCCGGGGGCCCTCCCCCGGAAAATTTTGAAAATTAGGTGTTAAATAGTGCCATTTTAGGCTATCTAGAGTACTAGATGCCACTTCTTAAAAATCATATATCTATGAATTCGGATAAAATATTTAAAGCGACGCCCCCGTCATTAGTGGAATGAAAATCTAACAAGAAGTGCTTTTTAAAGCAGATACGCGACGAAACAGTGCTTGCGTACCCTGTTGAAAAAAAAACGCCTTCAATACTTTGATAGGCAAGGGTTCGGTTCACTCTCGTTGTTCGCGGATAGTACTGCAGAAGTGTATAAACAGCGTTCGGCACTTGGCTTTAAAAATACTGTTTCTGGCACTGTATAGCGCTAAAATTGTAACAATAAAGATCGCTAAAAAAGTAAGTGCAATAAAGATCGTAATGGTAAAGAATAAATAACACAATTACTATTAGGCCTATGCGAAATACTTTTGCATTATTTTGTAAATTTTAAAAAATCATTTTAGCTCTGTGGGGGGGGGGGGGTCCTGTCCCGCTTCCTCTCCCCCCGTCGGCACGCCCCTGTGTGCAGAGAAAAAATTGACAGAATAAGGGAGCAAATTTGTGCAGTACGAGGTGAGCAATGATCATTACTGTTTAAGCGTTAAATTAATAAAAAATGTCTTATGTCAAGGCCTGGGTTCGAGCAATCGAACCAATGACATACCGCACGGCACAGCTCCAAGACCAACATTCTAACCGCCTGAGATCGCTAACTTACTGTTCGGTACAAGATTAAAATCAATTATACGGTGCTGATTTTCGTATGAATTTGTATGAATTTTTCGTCAGGCCAAGGTGAATGGTAAAATCGAAGGCTTGGCCGCTTGATTAATAAAAGCGATAATAGTTAAAGACAAAATTCATATTAAAAAGAAAAGGAGCCATTTTGGCGCAATACTTACTTATAATATTCAGGTAGCTTCAAGGAAAACCAAAGAAATACCTCACTTTGATCTACGTTAACTTTATTGGTAATTCAACTTTAAACGTTTCAACAAGGCAATACACATTCACAGTATCAGTATGAAAAAAATAGAATGGGAATACATCACCTAGAAAATGTCGTGTTGTGTGAAACCATGTTATATGAGACCCAGGGACATTTCCAAAAAGAGGGGAGGGTTGCGTTCTGAAAACTTATTAAAAACAAACATTTTTTTTAAATTCCATATAAGCAAGTTAAATTAAGAATTCTGTATTAATTTCAAATAGGTAAAAGCCTCCTTTTAAAATTGTCTTTTTCTAACTTTTGCATCAGAAAATTGTCTAATTGTCTCATGAAAGTTTATTTTCATAGCCAACTTTTCTCGATGGATAACATTGCTAGGCTATTTAGTCTGATTTGGTTCATTGTTGAGCGCAAATAGTTTTTGATGACTTTCAATTTCGAAAAACTTCTTTCACAAGTTGCGACTGAAATGCAAATCGTCAAAAACAACTTTAGTGCTAAACAGAAGTTTGGTGCTGACTCTTGAAATTCCATACCAACAATGAACTGCAAAACTTGAAGAGCTGACCACTTTTTTACTCTGTATAAATATTTGAAGGTTATCATTATGGAATGGAATAATATATCTCCTATTGAAACATTCAAACTGGTTCAATCTATGCAGAAACGATTGATAGAGGTCCTTAGACATAAGGGCTATCCGACCAGTTACGTTTTAGTCTTTTTATTTCTGGCAAAACCTCGTCCTTAGAAAATTCTTCGTAACTTTCAGTTAGATGAGAAATAAGTTCTGGCAATTTCTCATCTAGAGCTTTGATCAAATTAACCGACTGCCAGACTTCTTATTTGTTATGAATGTTCTCCATGGATTTTGTTCTTGTTTGGAGTTCCAAATACAACCTATCTACACATTGGAACATGGACCTCCTTAGTTCTTCTTGTAAAAATAAACCCTCATCTTTAGCTTTTTCACCCGGCATCATCTTTTTTTATCTTTTTCTGCCTCTCTTTTCAATAGCAATTCCCATTTCTTCACATTTCTGGGAAGCGAAGTCCAAAGCATCACTTACTAAAGATTCTCTGTTTTCCTTAATAAAAAGTTCCAATGCTCTTAGTTTATTTAAAGCCTTGTCCAAGGAAATCCCCTGAATTTACAGGTAGTGTTGAGTGTGGTTGATTTCCTCCGAAATGTCTGACCACAGGCGTAGAAACGTTATAAACTTAAAATCGCAAACATTTGCCATTATAATCTGAGCTGATCCACTTGTATCTAGGTTTTCAGACTCGTCGCACAGCTTCTCTACTGCATCGATCAAATTTTCCAAAACACACAACATTATTCAAATTTTTACGCCAAAGCCAGATTCTGACACAAAGAATCGGCTTACATGTAATTTCCAGGCTCATCGTCGTCATCCGTCAGTCTTTCCTCAACCTAATGTTTAAATCAGGACTTCTGACACCAGAAAACTAACCAGTCTATAACAGGGCCCGATTTAGAAAATTCTTGACTTTAGGCACAACTCGGGATGGGGCGATGGGGGCCCCCTAATAGAGATGTGGGCGTAAAATTTCCAAAATTGACATACACAAAAAATAATCATGAATCATTGTGAAAGTATCATATTACCGAGAATTGGCTATTTGAAGCGTAGAAGCCTAGAGCATTATCAAATAACAAAAAGCAATACAACATATTAACTTCTTCATTAAATTAAAACACCAATACAATGCAACCAGAAAAACTTAGTAATCCCTTATATACACTATAACATACATATGAACTATACATATAACTATACATATGATGAACCAATCAATAAAATTTGAAAGGATATATATAAAAAAAAATTGATATTGAAAAAGGTAAAATTAAAAAAAACTGAATTGGAAATTTTCTTTTTTTTTTCTTTTAAAATAAAAGTTTTTGGGGGCTAGCTTTTAAAATAAAAGTTCTAGAGGCCCCCAACATTCGGGGGCCTCTAGGCCCGGGCCTGCCGGGCCTAATGGAAAATCAGGGCCTGGTCTATAAGGATTTTGCCTAAAATAAAGACTATCAGCCTATTTAAAGATTTTCATGCGTTTATTGCACTTCTAGGATAAATACGATTACGTACAAAATTTTAAAATACATCGAGAAAAGTTCGTGGGTTCTGGAATACGACGAAGAATGTCGGGCGATTCTCAGCAACTCAGCGTCAGCTCTATGGCATCTCTCAACACCATAGGCGTAGCGTGCTTCTAACTTTTTTTTTTTTTTTTTTTTTTTTGGGGGGGGGGTCATGAATTGAATTCAGTTAAGGCCCTCCTCTGCGCTTTGACTACCGGACGGTCCTTAAAATATGAAATATTGGGATTTTTTGAAATTGAATAAAAATAGAATTGATGTTTGAGTAGTTAGTTATACAATGAGAAAAATAAATATAATATCAATAAAATCAGAAAAAAATATAGCATCGAATTTATGCTATGGATCATATCATTGTGAAAATCTATGTTAAGGCTAAAGACATAATCGGAATCTTCAGTTTCACAGTTTGAAAAGGCGGCAAAAAACCGAGCTTTCTTAATATTTTTCTACAATTTTATGGTTTTAACTGAACTTCTATTAACGTTTTAATTTATTTTAAGTTAAGTTGGGGGGGAGGGGACGTGAAATGTTGGAAATCGCGAAAATATGCAAGTGTAATATTTTATAAAAACTATAACGTTCATGTCTGATTTTTTAAAAATAATTAAAAATGCAATTTTTTGTAGTAAAGCTATCATTCAATTTTTAAAAAGGCCCCTGTCGTGGTGCCCCCTTAGTAAGTGGGTCCCGGGGCGGACCGCCCCCCCCCCCCTGGTCCGCCACTGCATTGGGTTCTGAATTTCAAGCATGATGAACTGTTGAAATACACGATTACCATCCCATATAAATTCTTAAGATTAAAGCAGAAATTATAATATTTGTTGTGTCCAAGCATTACAATAAGTATTTGTTCATGGATATTTTCTTATAATTTCATAAATCGGAAATTTTTATCCCAACTCTTTTTTGAAACTAGTAGTACCCATCGAATAATATGGAGTGCTTTAAGACTGAAAAAAAGTCTTCATGATACAGATACATTAATTCGTAAGCGTGGCGTATAAAACCACTTAAATATCTTTAATGCCGATATTCTGAAAAAGGTTTCATTAACAACGGTGAACAGAATTTCATTATATAGAGACTTCTGTATCATCATAACCATAACACTCCAAAATGAAAGCATCTATAATCTATTTTTACACTATGTTTTCAATTATTTTATCCAAAAAAAGCATTCTAATGCATCAGTAATATGTTCTGAAAATGCATTTTTAAAAACGTACTAACCATTGTCCATCACATTTTTCTGGACGGTGGACAATTTTTGGCTCCCTTCGAGGATAGTTTTCACAGTTTTGCGGATGTCAGAAAATTGGGACATTATACTTTCCTGGAAATTGTTATGAAGACTCAATTTGCCTTCTAGTTCTTGATTCTTTTTCTGCAAATTCAGTTTTTCCGACTGCAAAATATAAGGAAAATATTATATTATTATTTAAATTGATCTTTCCAAATGTAAGAAATGTATTTCTTAATTTAGCGATAGCTCATTTAGAGATCCTAAATGCAATGCTTAAGGATAGGTGAGGCAAGCCTATGCAGAAGTTCCTCCTGTTAAAATTTGACAGAACATTGAATTCCATGCAACATAAAATAACAAGATGAAAAGTGCCTCCACTTTTTCCGCTAAAATGTACACTCTATGTTTTATAATTCCTTTAAACCATACGAAAGAGAAATGATTCGATCATTACAAAATAAAAATAAAATTTTTTTACAGATATGGTATTAAAAGTTTCCTGTTTTTTTATACCTTTTTAAGAGAAATTAGACCTTCCGTCACCAATTGGGTCACTTTCAGCTATAAAAAATACAGACTAATTGCAAGACAGCTTAATGATGGTTTACTTTTAGACAGTTTAGCTAAATATTTCATTACATCGATGTTATTCATCCAAATTGAAGACTCGAATCTAACGATTCCATTTTATTTTAATATAGATCTTCACCGTGTTCAACAAAAATTACTTTTAATGATATTATTTTGGGTTAATCTGCCCTCGCTTTAAATGCTAGACTATTTTTCCTTTATTTTCTCCTCAATTTAGATGAAAAGGCCACATTACCAAGTTAGCATCATTTTCCAAAAAAGAAAAATAACTTTTCAGTAGACGAAAGATTTCTCTTTCGGCCTTCAGACAATAGTAACTGAATTACGAATAGAACCATTCTCTTTGGTCTGAACATAATAATAAATGCATTACACAAAATAAAATATGACTGAAAATATCTATAATTCGGAAATCCATCGACTCGATTTTTACGTAACTTTTATTCTGTTGCAACGCATTTCCGGAGTATTTTATTTTTAGCAGAATATGGCACTATTGAGTACCATTTTAGCCCTAATGGATTGCCGTCAAACAAACTCAGAATTTTAGAATGACATAGATCGATGTACTTTTGTTTTTCAATACTGCGTTGATATAATGCTTCTTAAATATAAATTTGAATGATTTGGTTGACGGTCAGTATAATTGGTCCCTCTGCAAGACATTTCCTATAAAAAATTTTATATTATACATTTCAAAGTTCCATAGAAACAAATGTTAATTAATGGGGAAAGTCCTTTAAAGTTTTCTGATTAGTTGCACCGGAGACTTTTCGTGATCTTCTTTATTTGTTTGTATTTACTTTTAGAAGTTGATGCAATAGATTGCTTCATATCCTAATGGATAACCTTCTGAAATTTTTACTAAAACTTTACTAATTTTTAAATTATCTAAACTTTTGCTAAATTTTAACTGATGTGCTAAAATTTTTTTTCAAATACTAGGGGCTTCGCCAAAACAAAATTAACTGAAAATAACTGAAAATTAATTTAATTCTGCTTAAAGATGGCTAAAAGTATCAAAAGAATGCATTGTCATCGTGTTCTGACTAATTCTAAAAGTTTCAAATGTCTAGCTAGTCGGGCAGTTAGTTAAAAATCGATTGCAAGATTTGGACTGGACAAACACACAAGAAAGCGAGTTAATAAAACCATGTAAAATAAATATATATATATATATATATATATATATATATATATATATATATATATATATATATATATATATAGTGGCATTAATTGCATACATTGACTGTTGTATTTAATTTGAATGTAGCGAAGTACGGGTATTCAGCTAGTTATTTATATTTTCATAAGAAATGGACAACTGACATCACAGTGTGCCAAATATACGAGAGGCTAGATTTTGCCGTTCATCAAAAGTAACTTGCATTCTAATTGGACAACAGGCAGTCCCATTTAAGATGATATTTATAACGTTTTTTTCCTTATCTCGATATCTTATCCTGAAAATTTTTCATGGAAAAAACATTAAATTTTTACTTAGTTGCTTATTATTTAATGATTAAGTTTCAACTGAAATAATAGCTATAGAAAATAATCATTTTGCTTGTGTGCTTTGCAGTCATTTTGAAAAAAAAAACAATTAGAGAGTCCGTATTTTAGGTCGAAGAGAAATTCTCTGATCAACCACCTCATTTGCCACCTTCAACTATGTGTTGACGGTTTGCAGAGATTGTTCTTTTCAGTTTTGCCCGTGCCTAATACCTCTAGTGTGGTTGAGACCTCTATCGACCTTTAATTTCTGGACATTATCAAAAATGTTTTGTATCATCCACCGAAATACAAAATACCTGTATATTTCCTGCGTGATATGTTATAAATAGGCTACATTACCTTTGCTGTTCTCAGCTCCTCCTTCAGCATTCTGATTTCGTGTGAATAAGTCCTGTTTATAACGTGTTGCTTGGCCTAAGGAAGGGAGTTATTTGAAAAAAAATAATTATTTCTGTGAGATAATTCGTTCATTTATTATAATTTTATAGGACGCTGCGTGATAATACTGTACCTTGTCGTCATCCGATACACATACTTTATCTTCCAACTTCCTTTTGAGGAGGGCTATCTGCTGCTCAAGGTCCTCTTTTTCCCTTGTGTATCGTCTCTGTTGCTCATCCTGAAACCAGTGGAAAGAAGCCTTTTTATCTATTTTATTCATTTAATGCGGAAGTTGTCTACTGTTGACCAACAGAGGGTTTTTATTTCCTGACAAATGTTTTAAAATGTATTGAAAGCAAATAAAGTATTCATTGGGAATAGAAAAAATCTTCAAATTTTACAACAAATGATAGTAAAAAATGGGGAAGGTTTCTGAAATCGAATTTCCAAAGCAAATACAGTTTTCTTCAACAGGAGCATATCAACAGAACGCTTAAACAGTACTGGCAAGACAGGAAAATCGCCAAAATCTTTAAACAAGAAAGCGGTTTCTTCTTTAGAAATTCGTATTTAGCCTACTTTTTGCTGTCATTTATAGTAACATTCTAATATTGTTTCTATTCCAGAAATATTTTTCGGAAGTAGTGGTGCATATTTTCTAGTAAAGGATTTGCTGGTTTCTACAGGCAGTGATTTGTTTGCAGGCAATCAAAACTCCTAACTGAGCAGTCATACTTTTTTACTCCAAATTGACTTTCATACACAGTCAGTGCGTAGGGGAATGTTTAAGCAAACGGGTTACATAAGGCATATAAAGGGGTTGTTTTATGAAGATTTTTAAATTTTCCAAGTCAAACGATAGAACTTGTGAGGCTTTTAGTGATGATCACGACATGATTTAGTAATAATGAGTACTTAAACACGCATCTCCTGCCTCACTAATAGACGATAAAAGTAATGAAAAATGTTGCTTCAAAAAAGTGTTGTTTCCTCAGTTGGAAGCAACATTTTCCAAACTTTTTTTTCATATATTCATAAATCAAAGGATTTCAGACTCAAAATCTGAGGTATCTAATTGTAAAACAGGACACACTGCTATTTAAAATCCTTTGTAAGACTTAAGAAGAGCAACTAGCTTCAAGCCAATAAATGATATTAGTTCATTACAATGAACGATTCACAAATTCAAGAGACAGTTACTTTAATGCTGTTCTTCCTGGCCTGATGAACTAGATCGGAATTAAGTAGCATCGGAATAACTAGTTGCCATTCTTAATTTTTATTGTAGATTTTAAAAGCTGTATGATTGTCTGTATTTACAATTCGTTAATGCAAGCGACAATCACACTTAATACTCCCCTGCCCAATGAACTAGTTGCCATTTGCTGAATTATATGAATCTGCCCTTTTCTGCTTTGAGTACTCCACAATTCTCATGTCAGTTATAGCCTCCAAGTATCAAGAGGAAGAAATATTGATCAATTAAGGAATGTATGAGTAGCTGGTGCCGCAAACACATTGAAAAGTGGTTAGCGTAGTGAGCTGTCCCTCAGTGGGATCGGGTTCAAATCCCGGATAAGGCTTGGTCGTTTCTGTGTCGTCCCCCTCATAGGTAGCAATGCTGGCTCACCTAAATGGTGCTCCCATAATAACGTAGCCAGCAAACCAGCGGTGGATAACAAAAGGCGAATGTCTCAAGATAAAGTGCCTCTATTGGTAAAAAATGACTAGTTGGCGCCGTTTTACTAACAAAGATTTGATTTCTCCAAGTTTTTCTAAGGCAGGGAAGTACGGGAATTTCCTTAAGGAAGATCATGATACGGGCTGATGGTGTAATGATCAGCACACTTGTCTGGAAGTCAGATGGGGAAGGGGAGAAAGATATATAGGGGTTCCATTTCTAGGCTAGCTACTGCTGTTTTAAGAAAGTTGTGATAAAAGCGAAAAATTGGGGGAGAGTGATCATAGTGTAGTGACCGAATAATTTTAGTGATTTAGATCGAAATCGGAAAGAAAAGAAAGTAAAACACATAGTTGAAGATAGTGACAGGGCTTAGTGACGTACATGTCAAGTCCATGAGTACAGAAGGAAGATAGCTGTGTCTCCCAAAAGCTGTGCTTCCTTAAAGCTAAAAAGCAGAATGTCCCTTTCCAGTCAGCAGACCATTTCGGATTCAATTTCTAGTTTTAAACGGGAAACGCGATTAAAATTTACCAAATTTTGCTAACTAACTTTTTGCAGCGCATCTTAGCTAGCAATGTCTCTCGTTAAGATAATTTATCGCGCGCGCACACACACACACACACACACACATATATATATATATATATATATATATATATATATATATATATATATATATATATATATATATTCGAATAATGGATCAAAGAAGGTACTTTTAAGAATATACATTTTTTTATCAAAGATTCTTTCATTTCATTTTATACTCCGAGTTTCTAATATATACAGTTCTGTGTCTTTTTTATAAACTAAAATGGTACTTTCCCATTATTACAACCAGTCGCCAACCTCTCGATGAAGTACGATTGATGACGTTAAAAAGCCGTTCTCACATGCTTGCAGTTTATCCTTGGAAAATCTTACTTACGAATCTCAGGCGCAACCACTGTGCTAAGTGTATGTAAGAAGTGGACAGAAATGTACATGAAAATAAAAGTTAAAGATAATCTAAAACTTTATTTTTTGATGTAGCTCTGTTCACTTCTTCATGTAAATGAAATTCCAGCATGTAAGGTTTCAAGCATGAAACTATAACAATATTTATGCCACCGAAAGAAAAAATGTAGCTTCCAAAAGATAATATGTGTTGTGAAACATCAGCATTATATTTATTTCTCCTATTCCTTCTGTTTTATTTTTTTTCTTACTCTAACACACAGCAGCGTACGCATAAATTTTCAAAAGGGGGGGGGGAGGGGTTATAGTCCAGTCAAATTAGGTTTTCATTTCGCATTAAATGAAGGGGTTGAGATTTTTTCAAGAATGTGTAGATTTCAGGCCCCGCGGGAGGGTGGGATGGGGATCCAAAGGTCACTTTTTACAGTTTTCGGTGTTTGTCTCGAAACCGGTGCGTCGCACAGAAAATTCTCAAATCCAAAAATTAAAGCTTATAAAATTCCCTTCCAAATGGTATATCCATGTTTGTACCTAAATGTTACCGTTTTCGAAATATGAGCAGTTGAATATGAAGTTTTTTCAAAAAAAGTGGTAGCGGTTCAGGTATCTAGTCAAACTTCCTCTTCTAACTCTTTCCCCTTCCATTTCTCAGAAAACTCGTGACAGAGAAAGTTGTAGAGCGAAAGATTTCCTTCAAAAATGTATATAGTTATGCTAATTTATCTTCACCAGGTAAATATTTCGAGCGTTTTGAAGTTTTGGGGAACTTTTCAACATTTTACTAGTAAAATGCTCTCCACTTAAGTTTCGTTTCCAAGGTCTGTAACTCTCTTAATCACTTTGTATGCTATTTAATTAGATACGTATAGTATTCACAACCCATATAAATAATAAATTATGCATACCTGTACGTATAATGTATATCTCATATTATACAGAAGAACACTTGTAGTATAAAGGAGGAAGTAAGAAAACAAACCAAAATGTATAAAAGTGTCACTTTAGCTCAGATCATTTAGAAAAATTTAGATTTCACACCATATGAAAAAGAAGAAGTAGTTCAGTTACTTCAGACCTCAATAGAAATTACTCCACAGCACATTTCCACAAATACCTCCCTTGCCAGCATTCAGTGGAAATTGAGCAACGAATTGTCACGTCTCAAAGGTAATGGGCCTACAGCAGCTTTGTGGGTCCAGTACTTTGAAATGGTGGTGTTGATGAAAAAATTCATTGCAGCACAGCGCAACTGGAAAGATGATATGACATGCGCTCAACTGATGATACCTTACTTCCATACCAGCGGGTATTTTCATTGTGCAAAGTGTACTCACCTATATGTACAACACATGCTGGGACTAACAACTCGCCACCTTCAACTTAAACAGGATTTTATAGATCGTGGACACTTCACTGTCAACAGAACTGGAACATAAATGACTGGTGTGTGGTCTGACATGGCAATTGAGGTGACACTCATGTGTGACATGATGAGTGAAGGAGAATTAACACGTGGGCGAGACTTTAGTGATTCGGTGTTGACGAAATGGGTTGGGGGAGCACGCACAGCTACAGCAATATGTAGTTCACTTGAGATGTTTTGTGGCGTCCATACTGCAAGAGGAGAACAACATGTTGAGTTTCGAGAATCATGCATAACCAGAGATGATCTAGACCAGGGGTATCAAACTTGCGGCCCACGACGAACATTTTTGCGGCCCAGCCAATATATTGGCACACAATAATATATAATAATATAACTGACGAAGAATTATAATAAGATAGGAAGAATTCGTTAAATTTTTTTAATTATACTCTTTTTTAGCTATTATTAAACAAAATGCATATATTTATGTTGAATATACTGTAATTAGGCAAATAAACCTACGTTTCAATTAATATTGATTTTTTTGTGGCCCACCTATAGTTAAGCCTTGTTTGTTTGGCCCAAGGTAACCTTTGAGTTTGTCACCCCTGATCTAGACAGAAGGAAGCTTGCTCAGTGGTTGGCTGATCACCCGCCTTTTGCTGAACGTAATTGTTTGATGTCACTTTCAACGGGAGTAATTGGAACAAGTAATGTCAACTGCTATCCGTGAACTGCTGGAAATTGGAACCCGCACAATGAGCACTTCTGAATTTCTCAGAAGTGAAACAATCCAAGAAGTACTCAGTCGTTCCTTTAGCTGCGATGAGCAATATGATCAAAGTTAATGATGAGGTAGTGGTGGTAGAGCCTCTGATGATATTTCAAAGAACTCTGATCACCAAGAAGAAAGAAGGGGATGCAGAAGAGTTGCTAACGTACGAGTTAGCCCCATACCCTTTATCTCTATTCGCCGAGGGGATAATGAGAAAAATCAAAAAGTCAACACTGTATGATGCTTTCCCAAAATGTAATCAATTGATCGATGTGAAGAACAGTTTCACGGTAATCGATGGCGGCTTCCTGCTTAAGTAAAGTTCCTGCTAGAGTAAAGTGGAACACCAACATCACCTTCGACTCCATCTGCGATTAATATGTATCATACATAATCAACCATTGCGGCAGCAGTTCAGCTGGGGTTTTTGATGGTTTTGAAGATACGAACTCCACCGAAAGAGACGAACAACATCGGAGAGCATCAAGTAAAACATCAGTAGATATTGACTTCAATAAGAGCATAGTGGCTACTGTTCATCAGGAAAACTTCCTTTCTGATGAAAGGAACAAAACCAAGCTCATTACTATATCCGGACACCCCCCCCCCCTAAAGAAGTGGATCTAGCAGGTGACGTAATTTGATGCGTAACCGAAAGCTATAAAAGCATTGGTAGTGGTTTGTCAGGTCATATTTATGCGTTTGTCAGACGATGAGTTAGTGAAAGGAGCTTAGTGAATTGATCGTGGCATTTTAGTGGGATGCCACCTTTGTGGGAAATCAGTTCGTGAAAATTCGGACATTCTACAGAAGCTAAAATGATAGTGAAGACTTTGACTTTTTTGAAACTTTTTCCGAAGTATCAGATTGACAGCTTTTAATATGTAGGAAAGCAGTTGAAATAAATTGTATATCATATATTTAATGTAAGTAACTGTTGTTTGAACCTACTTTTGATAACCATTTTTTGATTATATGAACAACTTTTATACATTTTGGTTTGTTTTCTTACTTCCTCCTTTGTACTACAAGTGTTCTTCTGTATATTATGAGATATACATTATACGTACAGGTTGTACAATTGTAACTTAGCATGGTACATATTCACTAATTGTATACGGTCACTATTGTGTATGGTCACTATTTTGGTAGAGTCAAATGTTTTTAGTTGGATGGACGAAGGACCGTTGTTCTGTAGAGTGAAAGATGAAGTACACCAGAAATGTTCACAGCACGAAAGTTCTATAAAAAAAATGAAGATTTGTCTATCGTATAAGATGTAGAAATGACAGTTCGTCAAGGCAGGCCGGAACATTTAAGACGCAAGTCCGTCTCTTACGGAGAAAAAATCTTCATTCAACTGTAGCCGTAAATGGTTCTTCAAGAAAAATATTAGCGATGGTACATTACATGTAGAGAACCGGAAGATTTCGCTTAGTGGAAGTACAAGATTTGCTGAGGAAACAAACGTTGAAGATCATTGTGCCGCAGGATTGAATTATTACAGGTTTTGATACTGCTCACAACTACTTTTTATAAATATATTACTGAGGAAGAAAACTTCTTCAAAAAAAACGACTTGTTGGTAGAAATAACAATAGTTTATTTTTTTCTTGATAAAAATAAGTAATATATATCTGGACTACTGAATTATAACAGGAACAAATAAAACTCTGCTACATAATAGAAAAGAGCTTCAAGTCTACACGACCACTTAGGAGAGCATCAAAAATAAAATAATAGTATTGAAGGATTTTTCTTTTTAAAGTATATATACACAAATATCAGATCAATAGAATACACTCGTACTCGCTATTCGACAATAAAAATATACATCCCCCTCACCAAGCCACGGCCAAACAAAAAGGACCGAAAGCCCGGCTCAGGGTTTCTTAGAGGAAGTTTTTATCTACCCAGAAAGAGAATTCTGAATCTCTGCATCGCATCTCTTTTTTTTCAGCCCTGGACAACGCAAGGAGAGAAGGGTTGCCGTACAACCAATCTCGCCAAGGCGTGCAGAAGGGAGAGGAGAAAGACAACCTTAACAGCGCCTCAACACATTGCCAACACCTTGTGTCCATAAAATAAAATACGCGAAGCATCGCCAAAACTGGATACCTTAAGTACCACATTCCTCTTGCCAGAAGAAAATGCCAGAAGAACCCTTTTACGGAGTTTCATTGGCCGAGACTGGCTGAGCTTAACCAATCAGAGGAGCTGGTCAAGCAGCGCGAAGCCCAAACGCCTGTTCAGAGAAAAACTGTTTCCCATGCAAGAGAATCGTAATAAATTACGTTCGCCGCAGGCGCGGAAAAGGGAAACTGGAGCCTTTAGCATAAACGGAGTTTAATAGCTTAAAAAGACCCATCAATGCTGTTAACAAAAACACGGAAACAGGGAAGAAAAGACATCTTATTTCGTGGACACGAGGCTAGCAATTAGGGGACCTAGCTGACAAAGACTTAAAGAATATAGGACGGCAAATTGCACTGCCAGATGTTAGAAGATAGGCTATTCTCAATTACCGACCGAACGGACTTAAAGGTTACAGAGACCTCCCATGACTAAGAGCCTGGGAAAAAAATAAATTACTATCAGATAAGGAAAGGAAACATAACTAGCAGATTTAAGATTAAAATTAAAGTTATAATTTAAAGTTTAAGAGAACTACACAAATTAAATTAAATTAATCAAAATAAAGGAACCTGTAACGAATTCCTCGTTACAGAACTCTCCCCTGTCCAGAGATGAAAAAAAAATTTACAAATCACCACATATTAATGTGTGGAAAAACCAATAGCATACATAATACGTGAGACACATTTGATCTCAAAAAAAAAAATTTCATATAAAATACATATAGTGAATACAAAGGGAAAAAGTAATATATAAGGATATTATAAATGTAGTATCAATACAAAGATAGTAATTCATACAAGCATGGTGAATTTTACAAAAATAGTAGTGATTAATGCTTGACAAAAAAATGGCGTAACACAGTACCTTAAAATTTTTATGTACATTTGTACTAATTAAACTTATAGTTGCATATCATAGTCAACAAAATAAATTAAACACTTGAAATCTCATATCATTTCAAGAAGGTAAGTTAATTTGGTCTTACCAAAGAATGATGAGTTCAATATATATAATTGAAGAAGATTGGATCTCATATCCACTAATAATCAAAATATTGGATGTTATTTTATTAATATTCAATGTAGAATATCATATATTCATACTAAAAAATTGGAAGTAATATCCATTTGCATTCAAAAAAAATATATAAGATGTCATATCTATTAATATGCATCAAAATTGCTACACACAGAGTGAACTAAACAAACATAATTGTAGTAACAATACTAACAAGAATTCCCACGAAACATAGACGATGATTCTAAGAAGTCTATTGCGGCAACTTAACCTACCAGAGGTATGGGAATTCGAATCTTGACAGTTACTTAATTAGTAATATATAAAAAAAATCCACAAGGGGAAGGAAAAAAAATATGTCACTCAACTAAATATGCTATATGGCCAAAATGCTCATAGCTAATAATATAATAAAAAACATAAACCTTATCTTGTTTATGCACATGTACATGCTTTAAGTGTGAGCTAAAAAAATGAAAAGTGAATGCATAAGAATGTAACCACAAACTGTCAAAGTTTATAAGTGACCAGTTGGGTACAAACAATAAAAAAGTCAAAATTAGGTAAATTAGGATCAGTAATGTTTCCGCGAAGGATTATGACACCTGAAACCTAACAAAATATATGCACCAAGACAGACTCCACTCAAGGGGGAAAGCTATGCAAAAGGAAGAATGACTAGGACACCTAGCCTTAAGTAAATTCCTAACTTCAAGTGAAGGGTTAAAAAATTAAACTTGATCAAAAGATCATCCTACACCAAGACAGAGCTTGAATCACATAAAATTCCTTGGCCAAAAGAAAGTATATGATACTGTCCCAATAAGGTTGGTGACTTCTATCTTGCGCATGGAAATTTAATTTTACAAAAAAAAATAGAAAACAACAAAGTAGTAATATTACACTAGGGGAAAACTGAAAAGTAAAAATAATAGAAAAATAAAAATGAAAGTGGTTTGCAGAACTAGCGTACATCTCACTACATTGCAAAAAAAATTAGGGCTATGGAACTAACTGCACTCAAAAAAGAAAGGGAAGGTAGTAGTGAACATGAAGTATAGGATAGTCATAGTCGGTATAAGATAACTTGTCAAAAATTGATAAAGTGAGGTATAAAAAATAACAAAAAATATAACACATAAAATATAGTTCAGTTAAGTATTAGGGATTTTACACATAAATACACAATAAAGTTTGCTTGTAATATTTAAACACAACAAAATATAGGAAAGAAAGATCTTGATAGGATATATTAAAATACATGAATGTCCATAGAGTTGATATGGAATCATTTGTTTCCTATCATTTGTTTACATTGATACCTTGTTTTTCAACATGCTTAAATAGAAGATACTGACTTTTTAATACCATTAATATACACCATGTAATATGTACAAGCATAATCTTACCAATTGAATGAGTGACTGATAACATTCTCAGGTAATACCAAAAGAAATTTGTGTCAAGGCAAAAAAAATATTTTTCAGTGAAGAGTAATAAAAAAATATGTCAATACCATAGTAATACAGATGTTATTCGCTAAATTATACTAATACAGTTGTTATTTGCTAATGCTAATGCTAATGCCTTATACCAATACTTTCAGCCATCGTTGCATTATAACAACCAAATACAAACATCAAATCAAACAAAATATCTAAGCAAAACAAAAATTATAACATTGATAAAAGTAAACCAATGGATGAAGCAAAATGTGCAACATATTACACTAATAAGTAATAATATCACTATGAAGTTGATTACATTAGAGAATTATATCTGTTGAAGTATTTCATAACAAAATTATACCTAAGTTACAACTTATAACCTTGAAATCATATGTTGATGAAGCAAGAATTTGACAGGTATGAAAGGAACAGAAGGAAAATCAATCTTTTCTTTAGAACAATTGAAGCATTAAACTTAATTTAACATTAGTTGACCATATTAAGGTTTTCCATATCAAGTAACTCAACATTAAGTGTTGGAACTAGTTAATAGAAGCTTACATTATTAAGAAACAATTGTAAACATTCAGAGAGCAGTACAATTTTAGAATTTTGAATAATGTTGGCAAAAAGGAATATACTCAAAGAAACAAAATTACAGTGGGGAAAAAAAATATCCTACACAACGCCAGCATTGGAAGGAAAGAAAGAAGTGATATTAGGGAGCTCTCCTAACACACAACCAAAAAAAAATCACTGTAAAACTGTAGACCTCAAGAAATACCTATTTTGCTGAGGAGGAGAAACATTAAACATTAAAGGAGCAGAAGAAGATTCATTTAAGTGAGCTTTTCTAGCAGGAGCAAAATGGAGACGATCAATATGAATTTTAGTAAGAGGAGCCAAAGGATTTGAGAGTAGTCTTATCGAATAAGTAACTACAGAGTGGCGTTTAATTACTTCATAAGGACCAGTGAATTTCTTATTGAACCTGTCTTTAGATTTCACATACACAATATTTCCTGGAGAGAGTACACGTAACTTAGCATGTTGAAGTTGTTTGTTATTTTGAATTACACGTTTATCAGTTAAATTTTGATAAACCGTTTGTTGTACCTGAAGCATATTTTTGAACAAATTGTTTAAATATTGAGGTTTGTCGAGCTGTTCGACAGATTTTTTGTAACAGAAATTATCAAAGATCAGTGCAACTTCTCGACCAAAATGCAACAAAAACGGAGAATAATTAGTCGAAGAATGGTGTGAACCATTGTACAAATGTTGATGAAGAAGTACAGCATGTTTAAAAGGAACACCTTGCTGTAGAAGACAATTAATTGTAGATTTTGCAGAAAGATTAGTTCTTTCACAAATAGCATTCGCCTTAGGGTTACCCACAGTGGTATGGTTTAATTTAATCCCAATAGTTTTAGTAAAGGAAGAGAAAATTTCAGATGTAAATTGAGTACCAAGATCTGTTAAGATTAAAGAAGGTCTACCAAATTTACAAACATAACTTAATAAACACTCAGTGACTGCCTCCGTTGTAATTTTGACAAGAGGAAAAAGCTCTAAATGCCTCGAGAAAAGATCAATTATGGTCAAAACATAAGCATTATTTTTAAAAGGGCCAAGAATATCCATAGACAAAGCCTCGTTAGGTAAAGTGGGAATGGGATTAGCCTGAAAAGGTGCTGATACAATGGTGTGAGGCTTATTAAGAGAACAAAGGTGACAAGATTTTACAAAATTCACTGTATCAACATACATACCTTGCCAAAAGTAACGAGCTTTTACAAAATCATATGTCTTTTCTATGCCAAAATGAGACACATGACAAATTTTAAGAACTTTAAATTTTAAAGAGTGAGGAACAACAATAATATGAGAATTAGTATTGATATTAGTTTTATCCCAGCATAATAATTTAGAATCATCATGAATATAATAATCGGTGAATTTAGAAGACTTAGCAGAGTTGGGTTGATTTAGATAATTAATAATTTTGATCAATTTTGAATCCCGACTCTGTTCTGCCAAAAATGTGGATATGGAGATATCCATAGGAGGGTCATTAGTGATGGGAATTGCTGGATGATTTTGAATAGGGTCAGTAGTTAAAGCATTAACAGTAGTTATAGGAAGAACATCCTCACTATTAATAATTTCAGGATTAGTGGCTAAATTTTGAGAAGGAGGGTCACAAGTGAGGCGAGAAAAATAGTCTGCCAAAACATTAAGTTTACCAGGGATATGTTCATAAATGATGGAATATTCACTCATTTCGAGTAACCATCTAGTAACAATATCAGTAGGAGAAGAAGTATGCTTATAGTTGATGAGAGGTTTGCTATCAGTTAACACTGTAAAAGTTCTGTTGTATAAGTAATACTTAAATGCAATGATGGACATATAAAGTGCAAATAATTCTTTCTTGAGAGTGGAATAATTTTTCTGACCTTTTGTAAGAGATTTACTAAAATATGAAATAGGTAATAACTTATCATCAAACTTCTGCATCAAAATACCAGAAATTGCCAAATTTGATGCATCAGTGTTCAAATAAAAATTCTGATCCCACATGGGTAGTTTGACAAAGGGTTTGGAAAAGAAAATGGACTGAAGGTTATTGAAACATTCTTGCAGATAAGGAGACCAAATGAATTTAACCTTAGGTGAAGTGATGTCAATTAACGGTTGAGTAAGCGCAGCAAAATTTGGAATAAGTGAACGATAGAAACCACAAACTCCTAAAAAGCGTTTTACTTGTCGTTTAGACGTAGGCACAGGAAAAGCAGTTATTTTAGTGATGTTATTATCAATAGGAAATATAGCATTATCTTTAATATGGAAACCAAGAAAATCAATCGTTGTCTTATGAAATGAGCACTTGTGCGGAGATAAAGTCAGATTAAATTTTGAAATTACTTCAAGCAATTTAGCAATCTTGGACAGAGATTCCTCAAATGAATTAGCACCAATAACTAAATCGTCTTGATATGCAAAGAGACCTGGCAGGTTTACTTGTTCTAAAACATTATCTATTAAATTTTGAAAGGTACTTGCCGCTGTTTTAAGACCAAAAGGAATACGTTTAGAAAAATATGACGCAAAAGGAGTAGTGAATGCTACAATTTTTTTGAGATCTTTAGGAAGATCTATTTGCCAATAGGCGTTTCCGAAATCAAGGGTGGAGAAGTATTTAAATTTTGACAAATTAGAGATTATGGTTGAAATTTTAGGGAGGGGATAGGAGGAAGATTTTATGACTGAATTTAACAAACGAAGATCTAATGCAAGCCTAAAGGTGGGTGGGGCAGAAGAATCAAGAGATTTTTTCTTAACCATGAGCATTGGACATGCCCATTCACAATTACCTCGTTTAATAATACCTGCACTCTGCATTTCATTTAGTTGGTCCAAAGCAGTTTGCTGTAAGGTTTGAGGAATAGGGAAAGGAAGAGTCCTAATAGGAAAATTTTGAGTTAAGGAAATGTGAGGTTTAACTCTATCAGTGTGCCCTAAGGTTGACAAATCCTTAGAAAAGGCAGCATAATTAGTTAACAAAATATTTAATAACTGTTGTTTGTGGTCACACGACAAATGGTCTAATTTGAAGTCAGATGAAGAAAGCATTTCTTTTCGCTTACTCAGAATCTCAGGAGTAGTAGAAATAAAGTTGACAACATGTTCCAAAGAATTACAAGAAAAATCAAAGTCAGAAGGAGTATTATTCTCAACATTAGAATTTATAGGAGGTTTGTCAATTAGGTCAAAATCACACATATTTCCTATAATGGAATTTTTACTCAAATGAAGTTGTTTAGCATCCCTATTTTCAATAAATATATAAAAGTGATTTAAAATAGGTTCCTGACAAGTATTTTCAAATTTATGTAATGAAGGATGACAAATAAATTGTTTAGAATTTGGTAGAAAAAGAGCTTCATTGAAATTAGTAAGGGTTTTCACCTTAACATATTGACTATCGTCACATTCTAAGATAACTTTTTCACATACCATAACTACATTAGATGCAACTTCATTACCTTTATCATTTTTCACACATAAATTATCATTCACAAGTACATTATCAGCATATAAATTAAAACATTGTGCAGTAGAAGAGATATCAACATTATCAGCAAAATCATTATGCATACTTATTTTGTCATTGAAGTTGGAAGAACAGTTCTCTGGTGCAGTATCACAAAAATTAGTAGAATTATCTCTCAGATTATTATTATTAGGTTCAATATTATGATTACTCTTAGTATTAAGATTAGGTGAGTCAGTGATGGTTGAATTGAAATAAACAGAATTATCAAAGGAATTTTGAATAAAAGGTATGGTTTCAGAGTTAATTTTAATTGCATTTAGTTTATGATCTAGTATTACATTGTATTTGTTGAGAAAGTCATACCCAATTAAGATATTGAATTTAGATGTTGACAGATCTGTTAAGAAAAAGGTGTGTTTAAATGACTTCCTGGAGAATTTGATAGGCAATTCAACACAAGCAGAATATTGTAGAGTAGAGTTAAGGGTTTTAATGGTTACAGCTCTAGAGATTATTCTGTATTTAAGTTGTGATTTCATTGAATTAAATGTATTTAAATCAAACAATGACAAACTCGAGCCAGAATCTAACAGTGAAATTAGGACATTATCTTTTAAATATACATACACCAGAGGTAAGGAATAAACAGAAATATCATCATTCGGGCAGTTAATATTAGTAACATTGTCATTAAAGTACTGAGAATACTCATTAGCAGAATTTTTATAGGAGTTCATAATCCCAGTGTTATGACACTCCATCTCTAGTTTAAATTATTACTAGGATTATTTGATGGCACAAAAACATTTGCTCTAGGGTTCATATTATTATTCCCATGGCTATTATTACGAGAATTAGGTCTAACCTGACCTCTACCACGATTATATTGGTTATGGTTTGCTCTATTAGCTAATACTCTCTTAAACTGATAACAATTCTTCATTAAGTGGTTCAAGCGGCCACAGTAATTACATTTGATTTGCACTCTATTAACTGGACTTGGCCTAAAACTTTTGGAGTATGGCCTGAAATTTTGTCTGCGTGCTCTAAAATTCTGATTTCTAGCATTTTCATTTTTGGCAGGAGAAGAAGTATTATTGGTAGGATTTTTAATTTCAACTATCTGAGTTTTTAAATAATTAACTTCAGCTAATAATTGATCATATGAAGGCTGAGAAGAGGTAGATGGAACCAAAATCTCAGATTGAATATGGATATCCTGCAAAAGTTGAGCTTTAGCAACCGCCTCATCAAAATTATCCAAACCAGACTCCAAAATTTTTAATTTATGGCTGGCAGGCAAAGCATTTAGCAAATGTGAAAATTTTATAGAGTCTAACTGAGTTTTCTCAGTGATAGATGGGTGCACTTTCCTTACAAGATTATCAAGCCTGTGTGCTAAATTTCTGATTGTTTCATCAGGCAACAATTTAATATTATCTACTGCTACACGCAAAGAATGTGTGGTTGCAGGTTTAAAAAAATCAACGAAAATCTGTTTCAGTTGTAAAATAGATGTACAACCTTTAGCATCAGCCGAACTGACAAAAAATTTAAGAGCATTGCCTGTAAGTTTGGATTTTAAAAAAGTCAAAGCTTGTTGCTCAGACCACTTATTAAATTCCTTTATGTCGATTACTTGTTCGAAAAAGAACTCCAATAACTCTACATCACCCTCAAATGGTGTCAGGCTGCATGGAAATGAATTTTTTGTAGCCATGCTTTTAAGTATTTCTCATATAAAGAGAAAAAAAATTTATAATCACAAAATGTGAAAAGAGTTAAAAGTGCACTTTAAAGTATTACACAAAATGAGAAAAAAATATAAAATCACAATTTTATAAATACTACCATTCAAGTAAAAGTAAATTTGCAAAAACTAGATTATTATGAAAAATATACTGAATATACACTAAAAATTCATATATACTGTAACAGTTGGATTGTATTTATAATACCAATATTGTAAGTATAAAATGTCAATTAAACATTTCAAAAAAATTGTGAAGAATATTTAACAAATGATAAATAATGAATTAAAATGAAGCATACCAATTGATGAAGTTGAGAGCAGCACTGGTCATTGCGCACCATTTCTGTACAAGTGGAGGGCACCATTTCTGTACAAATAACTTTTGGGTACAATCACTAATTGTATACGGTCACTATTGTGTATGGTCACTATTTTGGTAGAGTCAAATGTTTTTAGTTGGATGGACGAAGGACCGTTGTTCTGTAGAGTGAAAGATGAAGTACACCAGAAATGTTCACAGCACGAAAGTTCTATAAAAAAAATGAAGATTTGTCTATCGTATAAGATGTAGAAATGACAGTTCGTCAAGGCAGGCCGGAACATTTAAGACGCAAGTCCGTCTCTTACGGAGAAAAAATCTTCATTCAACTGTAGCCGTAAATGGTTCTTCAAGAAAAATATTAGCGATGGTACATTACATGTAGAGAACCGGAAGATTTCGCTTAGTGGAAGTACAAGATTTGCTGAGGAAACAAACGTTGAAGATCATTGTGCCGCAGGATTGAATTATTACATGTTTTGATACTGCTCACAACTACTTTTTATAAATATATTACTGAGGAAGAAAACTTCTTCAAAAAAAACGACTTGTTGGTAGAAATAACAATAGTTTATTTTTTTCTTGATAAAAATAAGTAATATATATCTGGACTACTGAATTATAACAGGAACAAATAAAACTCTGCTACATAATAGAAAAGAGCTTCAAGTCTACACGACCACTTAGGAGAGCATCAAAAATAAAATAATAGTATTGAAGGATTTTTCTTTTTAAAGTATATATACACAAATATCAGATCAATAGAATACACTCGTACTCGCTATTCGACAATAAAAATATACATCCCCCTCACCAAGCCACGGCCAAACAAAAAGGACCGAAAGCCCGGCTCAGGGTTTCTTAGAGGAAGTTTTTATCTACCCAGAAAGAGAATTCTGAATCTCTGCATCGCATCTCTTTTTTTTCAGCCCTGGACAACGCAAGGAGAGAAGGGTTGCCGTACAACCAATCTCGCCAAGGCGTGCAGAAGGGAGAGGAGAAAGACAACCTTAACAGCGCCTCAACACATTGCCAACACCTTGTGTCCATAAAATAAAATACGCGAAGCATCGCCAAAACTGGATACCTTAAGTACCACATTCCTCTTGCCAGAAGAAAATGCCAGAAGAACCCTTTTACGGAGTTTCATTGGCCGAGACTGGCTGAGCTTAACCAATCAGAGGAGCTGGTCAAGTAGCGCGAAGCCCAAACGCCTGTTCAGAGAAAAACTGTTTCCCATGCAAGAGAATCGTAATAAATTACGTTCGCCGCAGGCGCGGAAAAGGGAAACTGGAGCCTTTAGCATAAACGGAGTTTAATAGCTTAAAAAGACCCATCAATGCTGTTAACAAAAACACGGAAACAGGGAAGAAAAGACATCTTATTTCGTGGACACGAGGCTAGCAATTAGGGGACCTAGCTGACAAAGACTTAAAGAATATAGGACGGCAAATTGCACTGCCAGATGTTAGAAGATAGGCTATTCTCAATTACCGACCGAACGGACTTAAAGGTTACAGAGACCTCCCATGACTAAGAGCCTGGGAAAAAAAATAAATTACTATCAGATAAGGAAAGGAAACATAACTAGCAGATTTAAGATTAAAATTAAAGTTATAATTTAAAGTTTAAGAGAACTACACAAATTAAATTAAATTAATCAAAATAAAGGAACCTGTAACGAATTCCTCGTTACACAGGTATACATAATTTATTATTTAGATGGGTTATGAATACTATACGTATCAAATTAAGCAGCATACAAAGTGATTAAGAGAGTTACAGACCATGGAAACGAAACTTGAATGACGAACATTTTACAAGCAAAATGTTGAAAAGTACCCCTAAACTTCAAAACGCTCTAACTATTTGCCTGGTGAAGATAAATTAGCATAATTATATACATTTTTGGAGGAAATCTTTCGCTCTACAACTTTTTCTATCACCAGTTTTCTGAGAAATGGAAGGGGAAAGAGTTAGAAGAGGAAGTTTGACGAGATACCTGAACCGCTACCATTTTTTTTGAAAAAATTTCATATTCAACGGCTCATATCTCGAAAACGGTAGCACTTGGGTACAAACATGGATATACCATTTGGAAGGGAACTTTATAAGCTTTAATTTTTGGATTTGACAATTTTCTATGCTACGCACCGTTTTCTAGATAAACGCCAAAAACTGAAAAAAGTGACCTTTGGACCCCCCCCCCCCTCCCGCGGCACCTGAAATCGAGGGGACTTTATTAGGCGTTGCTCAGGGTACCAACCCCTACACATTCCTGAAAAAATCTCAACCCCTTCATTTAATGCATGATTCGCCACCATTTTAAGCTAATTTGACTGGACTATTACTATGCAAGTGTAGTTTCGAGCAATCAGTGCAAAGCGTAAACCTAATTAAATAATATATGTAATCAGAACCAACGGGGGGGGTGTTTATAACCCCCATCAACCCCCCCCCCCTTGCGTAGTCCACTGCTAACACAGTTCGCAAAAGTGGAAATGTGGTGTGAAAAGTGAGTAATTTTTTGTATTCCTTTCATTTTTTAATTGTCGACTTTATAATGCAATTGGTTTTTTTTATTTCAGTTGGCGACAGGTCGGTATAATGGGAAAGTACTACTAAAACTTTGTTCTGCTCACTGGATTTGAATTCAAAGATTTTTTTCATAATCTAAACTTGAAATTCCTTTAAAAAAAATTCTTACGGATGTTGAACCTAGAAGATAAGTATAATAAATATTTGGAAAATTAAAAGTTTGAGCTCCTTTAGGCAATTTTAATGCGATCTCCAGATTATTAGAATATGTCTAAGATCACTTAATGTGTCTAAGATATGTCTAACATAATACTTAATTACATATAGAGAATCAGGAAACGTAAATTACTGAAGCATTAGCAAACTGTAATTTACGTTCACTAACGCTTTTATTATAATTTTAGATGTTATTACAATGAATAGGAAAGAAGTTTTTTTACACACTACAAAATAATATTTCTCAGTTTCTAAGATATGAAAAATCAGCTACTGATAATGGAAATTTCAGAACTATAATATGCATTTATAACAAAAAGAAATATTTAATGACCACTAAAAAAACTTCGAATAAACATACTGAATCTTTCTGAACTAAAATAGACTTTTAAAATTTCGTACCCAAATCAATTCTTCATTATACTTTTCATCCATAAGAGCTTTCAGAGTTGCTTCGTTTTCGGTTTCAAGATTCTAAAAATAAAAGAAAAAAATTTTCAAGATACTTCACATTTTGGTCAAATATTGTACGCATAAATATTTTGTATTTGAACATACTCGTCTTAAACGAAGTTCTTCAATCAGTTCAACAAGTTTTCTTTCAAAAGAAAGGGCATTTACAATATCTTTAGAACCTTCGCTATCATTTATGCACACCTCTGACATTGTGCAGAAAGTTATGGGTTATTCTAAACACTCCATTAATTCTTATTTAGTACACTTGAGTTTATATTCTCGTAATTAGTTAATTTCTTTTATCGTTCTACTTTTCATTTAATGCTCATCGTCTGCTTTTAGCCAAGCAATGATTTAATTGATCTTTCTGCTCCAAATTACAGCAAACAGGCAGTTGCACGGAGTATGTCGCATCTCAACTCTTTAAAAAAGGAATGGCTAAATATTTGTTGCAAAATGTATACTAAAATTTATATAGAAATGCACTTCTAAACAATTGCACCATTACAAATGAAAGGCAATTGAGTTCCATTTGTAAAACACATTCCACCTGA
The DNA here is from genome assembly GCA_907164885.2 of Dolomedes plantarius. Classification (NCBI taxonomy): domain Eukaryota; kingdom Metazoa; phylum Arthropoda; class Arachnida; order Araneae; family Dolomedidae; genus Dolomedes; species Dolomedes plantarius. The sequence continues at coordinate 162,766,041 of OU015496.1, read as the reverse complement.
AATGGCATTCATTTTCAGCCTTTCGTTTTTTAGGTAGTTGCATCAGTGACGCTAGTATCTCACATATATTTAGAAATCATAATATCTTGTTCTCGACACTTGAGTAAATAAGATATATTGCTTAAAAAAAGAGAGAATATATTTAAAATTTGTCATACTTTCGCATAAAACATGATGAAATAGGACATAACTACTACTTTCTCTATCTTCCTTATTTCTCAACCGTAACTGTCAAAAAACATTTAAAAAGAAAAGTGTTTGTAAACATATGCGTTTCCATGATAGGAAATGGGCAATAATTATTTTGAGTTATTTATTTCCACGTTGGAAATAATACTAGGCACTTAAGAATTTTTTCAAATAGTTGATAGATGGTTTATTTTTTTATCAATGTCGCAGATTCGTATGAAAGTATATCGTCTTCGTAGGATAATTTCGTTTGTGAAGGCTAACCCGGTTGAAACGAGTTTAATATTATCTATTATTTTAGCCACTTTGGCGCCTCTCCGATGTCCTACTTGTAAAGGATATGCGTATTTAAATTTGCCAGAAATTAAAGATGATTTACAAATGTGCTTGGTTACAAGACGACCTCATGAATTTAAACTGTGTCCTTTAGTGTCTAGAGACGTTGGTAAGAAACTACGATAATTTTGTCTGGGTACATTAAAAAAAAAAAAAAAAACTATCATGTTTCTTCTTTTTTTTATTATTTTTGTACTGTTTTTTATCTAATTTTGCCACCGAACTCTCTCGAATTAGCTACAGAACAGAGTAAATAAATTATATAACTTAGTTGTTTTTTTTTCAATTGTGACCCGATAGATTTTCTAAATGTTGCTTATAAATTTTTTTTCTGATTTATTAGCTTTAGCAGTGTTTTCAGAAACAACAAATAATTGTTAAATTTATTAGTTTAAGCAGTTTTCTGTGTTAAACAAACTTTTTAAAAATTGAAAACATTTACAATTGTTTTAAATTTTTTCATGAAAGATATGATGTTGTTCATTATCTTGCTTACTACTAGCAATATACACTTCACCCTATATTATAGGGTGAAGTAGGGTACATGAGCATGCAGCCTTAAAACCCTAAAAAGACTAACTTAAAAAAAAAAAAAAACTCTAGTGTACCTACTTTATAGGAAAATTTTTGCTCTACTGTTATGTTTAATTTTTATTTACAGAAAAAAAAATTGTAAAATGGAAAATTGGGACTACTCTAGATTTGTGTGCACGGCCGCCATCTTGGATTTTTTTTGCGGCAACTTGGCGATTTTACCGTGTTTTGAGGAGTGGAAAAATTCTCGCCAATATGTTTTAAGCGGTGTTTCCAAAACGCTGGACTTTGAATTTTTTTAGCTTTTTTAATAAAAACCACCTGTTTAAATTATGAAACTTAGAAAAAATTTTGAAAAATCCTTTAAATGTTGGACTTAGATTTTAGGTTTTTAATAAAAACCCCTTTTTTAAATTATGAAACTTGGAAATTTTTTTGAACAAATCATTCTCAAATATTGGAAATTTTGGGTTTTTCTTTTAGCTTTTTTAATAAAACCCACTTTTTTAAATTATGAAACTTAGAAATATTTTTGAAAAATTATTTAATCGTTGGACTTAGATTTTTTTTTTTTGCATTTTTAATTAAAAACTACCTTTTCAAATTATGATTCATATAAAAAATTTGGTCAAATGGATTTTACTTACAGATAAAATTTCAATGCCATGTATTCAATTGCCATGTATTCAACTCTTTGACAAATAGCAATAAATCACCAAAATATTATGCTAATATATTGCTAATTAGAAAAAAAATACAGCATTTTCGTACCACCTAAATATGTTGCAATTTAAAAATTATCTAAAATTCAGCTTTAAAAAATGTAAAAAAATTATGAACCCATAAATTTATGGTGAGTAACCAGATTCTCCTTTATTTTATTTTATTTTTTTTGGGGGGTGGGTGGGTTAGGGCATTGTGGTAATGAAATTTTACTTCAGATTTGACCTTAACCAAATATTTTGTGCATACAATAAAATCGGGACAAGGATTATTTGACCATTTATCCTGCTGTGTTGGAAATAAGGAAAAAAAAAAACTTCTCTCTCCCCAGGAACCTAAGTTAAGAAGTTAGTTAAGGTTAAACTATTGGTTTGGGAAAAGGGTTTTTATTTCCTTATTTCCAACACAGCAGGATAAATGGTCAAATAATCCTTGTCCTGATTTTATTGGGTTTTATTAAAAAAGCTAAAAGAAAAACCCAAAATTTCCAATATTTGAGAATGATTTTTTCAAAAAAATTTCCAAGTTTCATAATTTAAAAAAGTTGTTTTTATTAAAACCCCAAAAATAAATCTAAGTCCAACGTTTAAAGGATTTTTCAAAAATTTTTCTAAGTTTCATAATTTAAACAGTTGATTTTTATTAAAAAAGCTAAAAAAAATTCAAAGTCCAGCGTTTTGAAAACACTGCTTAAAATATTTCCAGGTCAAGGATGAGATCTGACCTAAAATTATTATACTGTAATTAAAAGACAAATCAGAAATGACTGTTTGATCTTAAAATTAGAGAATTTGACATTGGGTTATTTTTACCAGAACGCAATAATTATCGCCATGAGAAATGCGCCAAACCTTGGCGGAAAAATCCAAGATGGCGGACAAATCTAGAGTATCCCCGGAAAATTTTTATACCTATCAAACCCTTGCATTTTAACTAAGGTATAACTAAGGGGAAAAAAAAAAAACTAATTAACCACAACACATAGAGTAATTTTGAAAATACTGACTTATTCATTAAGAAACGGAGAATACAGATAAAATTTATAAAAACCATTTTTTTTATTATTTGCAATATTACTTCAGTACTGCAGGGTTTTCACTTATCCCATAAATATTTTGTCTGGGCAAGTGAGATCACAAATGTTGAGGCAAGTGAGAACAGCAGTTCTCACTTTTCTAGTTCTCATGTTTTCTAGTTGGTGAAACTTCATAACCAACCACCTTTTGCCATGTTTCTTCAATAGCTGATGGTTGTTTTTAAATTCCTTAACATTCAGAAATAGTAAATTATGCAACTGAAACTAGTTTATTTGTTGTAAGTTTGAAGGCGTGAATTGTAATAAACTAACTTGTTTAGTCTAACTGTTAGTGAATGTGAGTGGAGTGGACATTACAAACTGTCTGTGAATATATTGAATTTCTAATTCTGTTACTATTTCTGAGTTGCCTTTTGTACCAGATGATGACTTATTAGTGTTCCTGGAAGAGCTGAGGCCTGGGGGCACAGTGAAATAATTTTTTCAGAGTCATTTTGGTCCTACAATATTCAGTAGGGCCTAGGCAAAGGAAAAAAAAACAACTTTTTTTTAACATTTAACATACATTTGTTACTCTAAAACAAATATTAAAAATATACTTATTTTGTTAATATTCAAATGTTGCTGACACTGCTAACTTGAACAACAAATACCTCCACAACGAAAGAATGCAAAAAGAAAAAAAAATAGCCTTTTGTTCAGCATGAAATATCTAATCTTTCCTTTACCCTCCTTATTTTGCTATAAGCAACTATGATTTATTGGGACCCACATTCTCACTTGCCCCAAGTGCGGCAGCAAGTGAGAATGTGAAACACAATAACTTTAAATATTTATGGCAAAAAAAAGTTGTGAATAGATTTAAAAAAAAATTAAACTATAAATGTAGAACATAACCAAAAGTATGTATGCAAATTTTCATACAAATGCAACAACTTGTTAAAAACTTATTTAGATTCAAAGTCGTACTGTATGATTTTGTGTTATCATTTACCAAACTTCACCTTATATATATATATATATATATATATATATATATATTTTCCAAGAACAACTTGGAACCAAGAACATTTTGCGAATTTCTTCGCAAAATAACCTCCAAATAGCGAAAGTGCATTCTCTAGTTAATGAACTTTTTCTTGTGATCCAATTTTTTTTCTTCATATTTCTCAAAACATTTCTGAACATTTCAAACTTAATTTTTCTTTTAACACATTTTATGGTGATCAGTGACCTTGAACTGGTTTTACCAGTCACCTAACTCACTCATCGTACTATTCGCAATAGTTTTGTCAAAGCTGGATTCTTTGTCAACAATAAGAATTCGGCAAGTACAGAGGACGAAGACGATGTTCTCTTAGAGGAACTTAAAAGAATGTGGATACAGCTAAGGGAAAAGGAAGAAATTAACGATGATGTGCTGATTGATTTTCTTTCACTTGATTCTGAAGCTGAAACCTCGGAAACACTAACTGAATTGGATATTTTGAACAGTGTGAAAAAGAAAAACAATACACCAATGAATTGCGATGAAGACGATGATGATGAAGATGGAAATGATCATGAAGAAAGCAACAAACCTTCCTATTATGAAATGCTAAAATCATTTGAAAGAATCCGACGTCGATTGCAGTTTGAATAAAATACGCCTGAAGTGGTTTTTGGTGCATTGCAAAGATGCAAGACGAATTATGAGAGAAAACTTTTTTTCTCCATCTTTCTCAAAATATTTCTGAACATTTCAAACTTATTCTTCCATTTAACACAATTTATTGTGATCAATGATCTTGAACTGGTTTTACCAGACGGCTAACTCAATGTCATTAAAATTCATTAATTTTAATACAAAATTGTTTTTCTTAATTGAAAATACAGTGTATTCCCGGAGAATGTTTTGTTTTATTCTTGTTTTTCTTGCAGATTTCTTTTTGATGGGTAAGATATAAAAACAAATAGATATTAATTTATAAAATAAAGGTGTTATTAATTACTTTTTTTAATAATATTTAGAGTTTTAAAATATTTAGTGAATTTAAAATCTGTTTTATGCAGTTTAAAGTATTTCAAAGGGTGAATCTCTATTTTGCGAATTTTCCATATAACAGACTTTTTTCGGGATTTAGCGACTTTGTTAAATAGAGGTCCGACTATATATATATATATATATAAATGTATGCTATTTTACTTCAGTTTTCTTGCATTTAATAAAAGTCTGGTTTTAAGATTTTATACTTGTCTATCATCATGGTCAATATGCTAAACCATTGTCCTTCATTGGAATGTACTGTGTGGTTACTTCCTAATGTTTCATTTTCATAATGATTATCAAAAGGTTACCTTATCTGCAACTGTTCCATTCCACTCAAAATCGATGTTAATATAAATTAGAATGCCATTTATAAAAATGTATCACAATATTTAGAATGTTGCTGGTGAACAAGAAACAAAGTTTGTGACTGTTAAAAGAAAATATGGTATAGAATAAAAAATGGAAAACTTTTCTTTTTTAAAACAAAAGAAAAATTTATTTTGTACTTTTATTCCAACTGTATTCTTGCATATATTAATAAAAAATGTGTGTTCTATAAATTTGTCAGTTTGAACTATTAGTATTAACTATTAGTATTGAACTATTAATTAGTTAAACTAATAGTGAACTATTAGTTTAAAAGTGAACTATTAGTTTAACTAATAGTGAACTATTAAGCATTAAAATCTGCTGTTAATATATATATACATGCATATTATTATAAATAACAAAGAATTGCTGTGACACTAGGAAGGGCTTTTTTTTCCTTTTAAGAAATACTTCGCGATAATTTCAGCTTCATTTGTATTAGCATTTTCTTTATCCCAGAGAATAATCGTCCAAAGATAATATGAACATTTTGTATTTTTTATTTAACAAAATATTAAAATAAGAAATTTTTATTGCAATCTGTTTGAAGGTATGATTCTCAACTTTATTAAGTATATTTAAAATGCCTTGTTACAGGTACTTTCAAGCATGCCAATGTCAATTTAAATTTGACTTTTCTTGAAGAAATGCCTGTGAAGCTAAAGCTAGAATCTGGAGGACGTTGGTTTCCTAAACACTGTGCATCATGGCAACGTGTTGCAGTTATTGTGCCATATCGAAATCGTGAGAGGCAACTTAAGATATTTTTACAAAATATGCATCCTTTCCTTCAAGCACAGCAGCTTGACTATGGAATATTTGTCATTGAACAGGTAACTTTTTAAAATGTTAGTTTTTATCATTTTATAATATATTCAGAGCTTCTCAAATTTTTAATTTCTCTTTTCTGTGTCAATTTAATAAAGTTTTTTGAAAATGTTTTTATTCTTTTATAAAAATATCTTGGTATGACTGTTCATAATATGGTCCTTCTTAATATTTGTAAAGTTTTGCAAATTTATTCTTGCATTTTAAAGATTATGGTGTATGAAGACTGTGAAAATGTATTTTAGTAAACTTATGTCAAACTAAATTATGGTGAAAATTTTTTCAGCACAATTTTATTTTTTAAATATTTATAAATTTTAATTGATGAGAATATATTGGATTATCCAATTTTACATGTATGAGATTTAAATTAAAAATATTGAATTGAACAAAATGAAGTTTTGTTGTATAATTATTAAAATATTTGAGTTATTCAAATTTGACAAATTTATTTGCAACAAATTTATGTAATTTTGACCAATTTATTCATAATATAGTTCGTATAATTTTGACAAATTTATTTTCTCATAAGTTCATACAATTTTGACAAATTTATTGGCAACAAAGTCTCTCCAATACATTATTGATTTCTCATCAGAGATTTTACTGCAATGAAATTCTTCTTATTGAACTTAAGATAAAACTTAATATCACAAAATTTTCAAAATAATATCTTTTGTCCAGCTATGAATTTATCAAAACACTATAGATACTATCATTAGAAAAATTAATTTTCTATCCCTTTTATTACATTTAAATTTTACAATTGTGTCCTTTTTTAGCCCTTTATTAATTGTTTTATAGTGAATTATTATTTGGGGTTTCTTGATATTAACTGTATGAACCAATGTCTCATGTGTGAAGTGATATGTTATGCCAAGTATGATTTGGAAAGAATGACATTACCTTATTTTGAAGCTAGTCATTATTCTTACAATTTTTGTATGTATCAATATAAGTGTCAGTTAAATTTCACTCAGTCTTCACTGATAATTCTGTAATTTAAGCAATTTAAAGACAATAAATAGTTTCCCATGTGTGTAATTGAAAATCAGGCCACAGTGGCACAATTCCGTTTAAAACTGAAATTGTGATGAACCATGTTAGGAGCAAGAATACATACATAAGCTATGCATTTTAACACTTAGTGATTACCATAAAATGATATACTAATTTGATTACTTTAATTCGAAATTCTGCAATGACCTTTTGTAAATATTAAGTCATGTTTAAAAATGTCCACACAATATCTTCTTTTTTTAATTTCCTGGTTGTTACTTGAAAAAATTAAGTGCCCTGTCCCTGTATGGCAACAGTGATAAATGCTTTCTGGAACAAGAGAATTGGCTTAAGTTGCAAGTTTCACTGTTAGTGATTGTTAAAAGAAGAGAGATTAGCTTGGTTTCATGGGTTTGAAATTGGGCATTAGGGGTTTTGGAATAGGAAAATTATTTATACTGTCCAGTGACATCTCTCATAGTTGCTTATTGTATGAACATTCATGAGACAAATAACACTGTAGATTTGAAATGTTGTCATGATTGTGACATTTCATGAAAAAAATTTTAGATTCTATAAAACAGAAGATTCTACCTGAAGATTTTTTTTCATGCTTCAAGTTTATTTGATCAGAATCTGGTTATTTACAGTCAATCTATATATATAAAACAGTTCCGTAACTGACTGACTGACAGATAACGCACAGACTAAACCGCTGGACCTAAAGGGCTGAAATTTTGCATGGCGATTCTTCTTATAGTGTAGGGGTGCACTAAGAAAGATTTTTTAAAATTAAATTTTTAATCTGTTTTAGTAACTTTTTTTAAGTTTGCATTTCAAATAATAATTTGAGGGTTATAAAATTTGTCACGAGAAAGATCGTTTAAAATGATTCTTTTTTCATAAAAATTCCTTTAAAATGATTCTTTTTTTAATCCTTACCTCCATTTTCTGATTTTTGGTGAATTTTTAAAGATTAATTTTTAGAATTTAATTTATTAAATGCTGATCACATGGTTTTTTTTTCTTGTGATACTTTAAATTAATTTTGTGTCACATGCATAACAACAAAAGAAAATGACAAAGAATATTAAAATATGGTAAAAGATAAAAATATAACCACTAGACTAATTGAGATGGAAGTTTTTTGCCCCTTCCCCCTCTGGAGTGGCATGAGTGATATTTAGGGGATGCATGGATGGTTAGAAAAAATGCATAGAACATGTTTTTATGAGACTTGTAAACCAAAAATTAAATTCAGTGATTAGATATAGGATATTTATCATTTTTTGTTACTTTTGATTTATTATTTTATGATTGCACTGAGCTGTGATTGCAGTAGTATCAGCTATCTCATTGATTTTACTTTCCCCCATATAGTCACTTTTTGCATTAAATGTTTTGCTTTGTTACGTTATGTGGATTGTTTATTTTTTCTACACATTTTGATCTTTCAAAAGATATGAAGTATGTTTCAGACCTAAGGAGGTATAGAGTCTTATGGTCATTCAGGGGGGGGGGGGGGCATAGACGTAAAAAGGTTAAGAATCACTGGTTTAGATGGTTAATTTCATGTTGGTATACTTAGTGAATTTTCCTCTTTCTGTTGTGTTTTTTCCCTTTTTAATTCCCAATTGTCCTCTTCATACTGTAGATTTTTTATGTATATTTCAGTGACGAGTAACATTACAGTTAGTGTATTGCTAGAATTATGATACTGTGAGAAGGAGAAAATTTTCATCTGAATGAAATAAATGTAATAGGACAGTTTTTAAAAATCACCTTTTTGTTATCATTTCTATTTAATGATTATTTTTGTCTTTTCTTTTCTCTAGAAAACATCTTTTAACAAGATTGTAGTTGACTTTTTTTAATGATTTTTTTAATATTACATAATATATTTTAGTTGTGCTTGTTGGGGTTACTACAGCTTTGTATTAGCAGTTTATGATAGGTTTTTTCCCTTAAAAAAAAAAGCACTCCAGAGAAGCACGAACTATCAGAATTTTCAACATTGTTTGTGAGTGTTTTAACATAGGATTACATTCCTCAATAACGGTCCTCTGGAGCAAAAAAAATTGTCCTGCGTTGGGAGTCATAATTTTGGCAGCGTGCCAAATCCAGTAGCAGTAAACAGTTAAACAGAAAAGTACCAAAATGCATAAAAAACACCAGAAGCAACGATAAGTAATCATACACTAATAACCCATGGTAGTTTTGTTAGAAGAGACTACCTGTAATATTTTTAAGCATTTAAGCATTGTAAGCATTTAAGTGTAAAGTCTCTGCTTACAAGTAAAAGGAAAGTGGAAGAATTATTTTAAAAGTATATTTTTATAACAGAATTAATTCAGAAACATATGATAAATCAAAACTTTTCCAGGGATATTAATTGGAATAATTTAAATTTTTTTCTAAATATGTATATTCAAAGTTTATACCGCCAATGTTTTTTTTATATATTTTTGATAAATTTCTATGATATTTTAAATTATAGTATTAATTTCTATTTGCATGTAATTTGAATTTTAAGTTGGTTTTTAAGGAGGTTAAAATGCTTTTGAGTTGCACAAAAAAATTTTGTAGAAAAATCTTAACATTCAGGAAAACTGTCAAAGTTGTAATGCTTCAGTTACTTATTTTTGTGCTTTCCTGTGCTATGTAAAAATTAATGAGCATAACTTAGCAATGTACCAGAGAAAACAGACCTGAAATCACCTATGAAGTAAACAAAAAAAGTGTGAAATAATTTAATGATTTATTTCCTTTTTGTGTTGGAAGTAATTTTTTTTGAAAAATTAGAATAAATCTTTATTTGTTTTATATATAAAGAACAGTTAACTCAGTCTGAAAATTTCTGTACAATATTTTAAGTTGACTGTGTCCTTATATGCTTTTGCATCTTCGAGCTTATTTAAAGAAAATGTGAAAATTAAGTTATAAATAACATTTTATGAGGAAAATTAGAAAACTTTGTCTTTTACAATATGATCTCTGCTTCGTTGACATTTAGTATCATATATTCCTGATACTGTTTTTCTTTTAGTACTTATTAAACTGTAGGTCCCACTCTTTTTAGCCATCTAAGTAGACAAGAATGACATAGCATTGTGAACCAATCTACCAGAGAGTAGAGTAAAAAAAAAAACTCAATGAACTTGACAAGTAAAAATAGCTGAAAATGTTTAGACTCTGCATTTTTTAAAAGGTAATGTTAATGAATTAATCTTAAATTGTTTTTTTAGAGTGAAAAGCATGATTTTAACAGAGGAAAGTTATTTAACATAGGATACTTGGAAGCCTCTAAAGAACCAGATTTCTGTTGTTTTATTTTTCATGATGTTGACTTGCTTCCTGAAAGTCCTCAACATACATATGGTTGTTCCGAGGAACCACGTCATATGTGTTCTGCAATTGATACTTTCAGATATGTGTATGTATGCTTAACTTCTCTCTCCCAAACTTGAAAACATCTTCACATTACCGCTTTTCAACAGTCAGTAATTATTTTGAACATTGATTTTAAAATAAGTTTTTTATCGCTATTAAAACTATGATTGTTTGTTAGTAGAATATAAAAACAATGCATTTACAATAATGCTATAAGAAACATTAACACTAATTATAAAAATATGCTTTAACTACTTTCTTAAGTTGAAAAAAAAATACTTGATACAACAGTCTAATCTTGGTCATTTTTCTTTATGTAAAGATATTTTGCATTTTATTTTATGTCATCCCATATTAAAATTTCACTTACATTTTTCTTTTATGCGTTTCTAATATTTAATAGATTATTTTGCTCTTCAAACTGGAGAAGTATTTAACTGTTTAGTTTTATTGTAAAAAAGTCTTTATTTTGTCAAAAGTAATGTTTTACATATTAAATGTTTTCAACTTTATAAACCATATGATAAAATATCCTTTAACAAGGATTAGAAAGCATGTTTTATATCAGTGGATGTAAGGCTCCACTGGTAGTAATCTCAGTAATACTGTAAAATAAACCTCTGAAAAAATTATATTCACATTAATATTCTTTTACTTGTTGTACATGTACTCTAAATATTGATGATTTATTTAGCATCTATAACTTTGTTACTGATTAAAATTTAAAAGTAACCTCATAACAGAATAAAAAAAATTTCTTAAAATGTTTCCCTAATACAAGCTTCAGAAACAATAAAAGCATAAAAATAAAAGGTGCAATAAACAGATGTTGCAAATAGATTTATTTATATCAAAATTTATATCTGTCAGAATTTATGGCTTCTTGTTTTTTTATAAAAGCCTAGTAAAAACATTTAAGTATAATTTTGTAATCGAGAATTTTCTAATTTACTAATGATTTTTCTATTACTATTTCGAAATAATAACTGTGATGAGTAGTGTATGAATTGTTGAATGTTCTATTTCTAACTTTTTATTTATGAAATATTTCTTGTATCATTTGAAATATTTAAATTTGATTGTGAATCATCACAGCTCTGTGAATTAAGATGATATTAAATTTGTTTAGCAATCTGCCAATTTTGTATAATAATCCTCATTTTTTTTGTAGGTTGCCTTATCCAGAACTTTTTGGAGGCGTGGTTGCCTTTACAAAAGAACAGTTTTCAACTGTGAATGGCTACTCCAATATGTATTTTGGGTGGGGGGGAGAAGATGATGACCTCTTTGAAAGGTATTTAATGCTTTTTAAACAATACTTAAATTGGCAATAAATTTTTAACTGAAGACATTCTGTCCATATAACATCTGTATTTTCACATATTTTAAAAGAGAAGTAAATTCTTATACAAACATGTTGGAGAAATTTTAAGAAGTCCAGTAATACCTTATTTAGTTTTGGAAAAAAAAAAAAAAACAACTTATGTCCTTTATTAAGTATTGTATCATTAATGTAATCACTTATGAACTAATCCTTCAGGCAACAAACTTCATTAACATTAAGGACTATTATCAGCAATGTTTCCTAGTTTAATACCTGTTCTGTCCTGTCTTGTGTAGCTATTATAAAAATCAATGCATTTATTTGGCATTTGTATGCATTTATATTCTGTTGTGGGATTTAAAAGACCTCTCTTAAAGTAATTGTAGTAGCACTTATAATCTGCTTACAAATTTTAAATAAGCCAAACATCATTGCTATTGGCATAATCATGGAACATAAAAATTATTTAATTTTTCTCTGTCAAGGGAAAATACAGTGTCAGTTGGACCAAAGTACAGTAGGTCATTCGCACTTTATAGAAATTATTTTGATAGTTAAGTTTTATGTATAAATGCCATATTTTATGTAGTCATTTTTTTCTATCTGATAGCCATGGTTCTTGACAATAGCTCTACCTCAAATTTTCCATGAAAGTAAATTTTTGCTTAGTACTGTCATGTCAGTTTTACCTCATTCCTCTTAGACCGTTTTCCAAAGTCCGTTCAGTGTTCTTAGATGCCATTTTCCTAAGGCTCGTATTAAAAAACTGAAATCGCAAAAGTCCATTGGAGAAGAGTCAGGTAATTTTACAGGTATTTCATTAAATGGGATACATTTTATTCCTGTTTCTGATTCTTTCTTTGCTAAATAAGTGGCAGTTGATTTAGATGTGTGACTAGAGGCTTTGTCCATATGAAGCTCAACTTTAACAATGTCGTTTCCATATAAGGCTGGAATTTTTTCTTCAAAAATTGGTTATAAAATATTCTGCTGATAGTAGAGTGAATTGAATTTGGCTTTACTTGAGACTTTTTTTATTTTTAATTTGCCGTTGTAAAAAAATCCTGCTACTATCATGAACTCCTTTGAGATTCCAATCAAAGCAAACCAATAGCAGACGATTATTCTGAAGTTGCCAAATTTTATCTCAAAATGCAAATGCCAAAAACAAATTACAAAATCGTTTCCATAAAGTGCGAACAACCTTCTGCAAAAAGGTTCCATGGTTTTGAGGTCAAATGATTTTGAAAAATAAATTCTTTATGTTGATTTCATATAATATTCTTGGTTAAAAACTTGACTTTAAGACTTTAGTAATAGATAATAATATTGCTATTATGTATATATTATTGATGATAGAAGTAATAAATAACCTATTTTCTCAATGCTGCAACAAAACAATAAAAAAAATTTTGAGGAAAAAAAAATGTAGCATCTTATATGCAGGATTAAAAAAATAAATGAATTAATTTATCTTTTACTCTGTTATTACCATAAATATCATTTTATGTTTTTATTATAATTTATTATTTTTCATATTAATTTTTTATATTGATTTTTAAAAATAAATTATCTGGCCACTTAGGTTTCATACTGCTTTACTTCATAATGAAATTTTGTGACCATAAATATGATAACATTAAATGTTTATATGAATTTGTTACGAGTTTAAGATTGCTAAATATAATTTTATGTAATTTTATGATATGTTGATATTTGTTTTATTTTACAAGTTCTTGCATTTTTAATATTTCAAAAATATAATTCTTCTGTATGTTTACTTAGAGACTTGTTTCAAGGCAGGGTTGAGAAAACACAGTTTTTTTCTAAAAAATATTCTATTAAATTGGATATTTTTATTTAATTAGTATTTTTTCATAGGAAATAAACTGCACTACAAAATAATTTTAGAAATATACCTACTCATCTGTAAATTATATATATTTTTTACATAAAAGATTTGGTTTCATTTTATCAGCCATACTCAACCTTTGTTTTAATATAATAAAGTTTAAAAAAAAAACTCACAACCTAAATGTATCTAAACATTTATTTAAAAATTGACTTTTTATGTTGAGACAAACTATTGAATATTTTAGAGAAATCAGGATTATATTTCCTACTTGCTACTCTCAATATGTCCTCAAGGTGAGAATCAGTGAGTCGATTTCTATATATGCTCTCCACATATTTCATTTTGGAATAGGATAATTCCCAAAGATATACGTGAGCAGCAGGTGGGAACATTTTTACAGTCTTTGTATTTCTCAGGCACTAATTTTCAAAATTCAGCGTACTCTTTTCCTTTTCTATTTTTTTTTTAAATACTAGCCACTGTGTGACCAACATGGTCACTTTTAGTTCTTTTTCAAAACAACTCAACTGAAAGTAACATGTAAGGAATGTTACCATTACCTGTCATCATAAATATATGTTGTTAAGGGGTATTCTCTATAAAGCTCATTCTAAAACATCAGGATTCAAAAATGTTAATTTCCATTACTTCAGAACAGAGTTAAAAATAAGACTGAGAAACCCAACACTGATGATTTTAAAAATTACATCCCACTCTGTATGTACTATTTTTTAAAATTAAGATATCTACACTTTATCATTACATCAAATAAGAAATTGTTGGGGAAAACTCTTTCACTTAAAAAAATAGTAAAAATTCAGCAAGTACTAAAATTTAGTGTGGAATACATCACTCTCTGTATGTAATATTGTTCACAATTCAGATATCTCCACTTAATCATATCAAATAATAAATTGTTGGGAAAATTTCTTCACTTAAAAAATGGAGTAAACATTCAGCAAGTACTGAAAAAAGTGTATAAAATTAACTATTACTGGCTGTCGATTGCTATGCCGGTGACAATTAAGCCTAACCTCGTGATCATTTATGTTCTCTTTCCCACCTCTCTCTTAATGAATTATTTTTTCTTCACTTTCTTTATTGAGACTGTTCCCAATTTTCACTTGATTGTGTAACTCGCTTTTGAGCATACCTGATTTCAGCATGTAAATCCATGTTGACATGCGGTTGCGAATTGCAGATGGCCGCTAATGTTTACATCTGGTAGTTGCAGCCGCTGCCATTCGGAGTGTAGAAATATCGTCGATTTTTGTGCCGCATACCTACGCAATTTATATATATAGATAACTTTTAAAATAACAGATTCACATCATTTTTGAACTCGATAAATTCATCAAATAGTTTTGCATAATTGTATCTCAATGCAGTTAGTTATGTAATGTTTTTTGTTTCTAGGCATCAGGGATTTTCTAGAAGTAACGGACAAATCTTAATACTTTGTAAATCTTGAAATATGCCCTTAAATTCTGGGGATAAGGCAGCTAAATTGAAATTATTTAGGATTGTTCTCACACATCTAAAGGTTCTAAAAACTTAGATTAACAGATGTTTGCAAAAGTACCTACCAGATGTTTGGTTGGTTGTGTCTGTGGACAGTCAAGCTAGACGGTACCATGAACGGTCCACACAGCCTCAGCTCTCTGGAGATAATTGTCTGCATAAAGGTCCTCTTGGGGAAAATCACTATCTGCTGTATTGTAGCCATTATTGCAGGGCAAGAGAAAATCTGAACAGGTCCCAGTTTGGTATCGGGGCAGTTTCTGCAATTAGTGGAAGTCCTGGCTCCATCCTGTTGAATTCTCATCCCTCTGAAGTTCCGAGTTTTCAGTCTTGTTAAGATTTTTGTAATTTTTCTGTTGGTATTTAGTTTGCAAATCTGATATTTTAATTCCAGGACCCTATTTCTGAATATAGACTTTACAACTGAGTTAATATCGCAAATTATGACAGAATGAAGAGATTCCTCATTTGGTTGTCTTGCTTCTTTAGCCAATGTGTCAGCAGCCTTCTTGCCATCAATGCCAATGTGTGCCGGTATCCATTGTATGATGCAGTGTTTATTCTGTTGATTGATTTGGTTCAGAGCATTATGTATATTATATGTTTGTCTTGAGAGACCTTGTAGAATTGCCTGAAGGGCGATCCTGGAGTCACTGAATAATATTATTCCACCCGCCTTTTCTGTATTTTGGATATTAATATAGATATTTAAGGCCTCTTGTATGGCAGAGAGTTCACAGGTGTAATTTGAAGCAATTTTTCCTGTACCAAATTTATATTGTTTTGTGCTGCAGTCTGGGAAAATAAAGCTTATACTAGCTCTACCATTAATAAGTGTCATCTGGAGATCCATCAGTGAAAGTGCAAATGAAGCCACTCTCTGAATATGACTCTATGGTCCTGATTCCTTTAGCTTTGATGTTAATAGCTAGCTCTTTTTTGGAGCAAGGTTCAAGGAGATCAATTACAATTATGGTGTTTTGAGGGAGCAGAGATGGTAAGAATGGCTCCTGAGAAATGGTGTATGTATCATGTTCAAGGCCAATTTGTTGCCTAATCTTGATCAATACTGTAAGGTAGAAGATCTTTTAAGCCTTGTACTTATGCTCCACATCTGAAAGTTTTCTTGCTAATATGGTCTTTGCTACAGCTTCTGGTCTTGTTGGTGAATTTGATTACATTGTATTTTCCTCTGTTTTCTAAAGGTTCTAGACCACATTCTTGCTGTGACTTAAGATTATTTATGGAGGAGACTGCACCTATGATTATTTTTGCAGCTTTAGCTTATATGTTGTCAATCTTTTCTAATGCCGATTTTGAAGTGGGGGACCAGTTGCATATTCCATAGTGGGTTGGATTAGCATGGTATAAGTAGTTTTTAAGGTTTTAGGATTTGTTCCCCAATCAGTGCTGCAAAGACTTTTCAGGATTTTTAGTCTTAAAAGTGACTTGTTTCCACATTTCTTAAAATGTTCCGTTAAAAATAGTTCTGCATTCTGAGTCTAAAATAAACTTGGTTTTCTGTCTTTGTTAGAGGTTGGTTATTCAGGAATAAATTTGGAAAGAAGAGATGTCTGTTTTCTGTCCATAGAGAAAATGCTGAAGAACATTTTTTGTGGATTAATTTTCAGTTTTAATGATACCGACCATATTGAGATTCCATTCAAAGAACAGTTTAAAGATGCTATGTACTAACCCCATTGGATTCGCTCACCTCAAAGTTAACCTATGGAGAAAATTTGTCCACGGATTGCCTACTTGGATTCAAAGATTTTTTTTAAAAAATTGTACTCTGTCATAGAGAAAGAAATTTTACATTTGTGTACATTTTTTGTTTAAAAAAAATGCAATTAATATTTTAAAATTTAAATTATTCGGGGAAAACTCTGGTATAGTGTATTTTAAACGCTCATAAATTCCTTCAGTGGATGAAATTTATAAAATGAATCCTGTAGCGCTTTGCAGAAAAGTTCAAGCTATCTGACCAATTTTATGTGATTATCAGCATTTATGTACCTGTAAATAATTGACAAAAATATATTTTAAATAAAAAATTTTGGGGGCAGCGCTTAACCCCCCCTATAGAGAGAGAGCCATTACAGTCCCTTAAAATGTCAATCCTAAGGGGGAAGGAATTCTTGAACTGTCAACTGGACTCCTCGTACCACAAGAGTCTGCAAGAAGAGAAAAAAGGAAATGCGGTTTTTTTTCTTAGTACATAGCAGCCTTAAGGATGTCACAGACCATTATCTACCTGATAATGAGTGTGAGTGTTTCAAGCCACACCTAAAATATTGGTTGGTCGCAGTTTGAGTATCCCTGGATTAGATGTACAAAAAGTAGCAAAATTTGATTTTTATTAGATAAAATTAAATTGTAAAAAATACAACCTTGAAACTTTCATCTTTTAAGATGTTTTATGATAATTAAAGTGATCAAATAAGGTGTTTTTATGATAAGTTAGTTATGAATTGCATACATAAATTATTACTCAATTTATTCTTTAAGATGTTCAGAATAATTTCTGTAGGAAAGCAGAAGACAAGAAATAGAGGTATAGAGTAAAAAGACTTGCAGTTTTACTAAACAAGTTTAAAAATAGTATTATTTACTTAAAAATTTTATTTAATTAATTATATATATATATATATATATGTCCAATTCTCTTTTTGCACAGGGGATACATTCCACAGAGTATCATGCAAAAAAAAGTGTAAAAAAAAGATACAGTGAACATAAATTGGAGATAGGTTCCATCCAAATATACCTAATAAAAAAAATGTTTATTAATGCAACAGTAAATGTTCCCATTTGCTGTTGTTATTCTTCAGTGACGATAAATCCCTCTTGTCACTGGAAATATTGAATGGCAATATATCTACAAGTATATCTTGGATAAAATGAACATCTTGTGTTTCTTTAGTTTGAATGATTTTAAATACTACACTGGTGTAAGAAATTAAGAGAATTTACAGACTTGGACGATTATCTCTAGATCTACTGTACCGATTTTAATGAAATTTGATATGTACATAAATTGATACAATACAAAACAAATAACCATTCAATAATTGTAATACACATGCATGATCATGCGTAACACTCATTGGAGTCGGAAGGTATGAAACAGCGGTTGCAGAATAAACAAAAAAAAAATGGGTTAATAGATGGTGTTATTTTGCAGCAATCAGTTAATTTCAAATTGTAACAGTAAAAATGAGTAACCACCAACGTTTAGAGGATGGAATAAGGTGGCGAATTGTGGGGAGGCTAGAAGCAGGCCAATCTCAAGTCCAAATTTGTAGAGAGTTGAATTTAATGCCCAGCGTCGTATGCAACTTATGGATACAGTTCCAGGATACCAGATCCAATGAGAGAAAGCCTGAGCAAGGTCGCCCAAGAGCCACGACGGGCAGAAAAGATCGCCATTTGTCGATTATAGCGAGGTGTAACAGGAGTGCTACAGCTTTTCAGCTCTCTCGTGACTTGTATGCAGCCACAGGAACCTGTGTATCAAGGGTGACTGTTTCCAAAAGACTTCATGAGAGAGGGTTGTTTGCACGAAGACCTGCTGTTTGCATCCCGCTCATTTCTACGAACAGGAGAATCTGTTTATCATGGTACAGAGAGCATAGAGATTGAAGTATGGATCAATGGGCGACCGTTCTCTTCACTGATGAGTCCTGGTTCAGCCTAAACACCGATTCTCGCCCTACGTTTATATGGAGAGAACCAGGGACCCTCTACCTACCCTCCAATGTCTACAAAATCGACCATTATGGCGGAGGAGGTTTAATGGTCTTTGCAGGCATCATGTTGGATGGCCGCACACCTCTCCATGTCTTTGAAAGAGGCACTGTGACTGGTGTGAGGTATAGGGATGAGGTCTTGGAGCCCTATGTTCGCCTTTTCAGGAGTGCAGTTAGCCCTGAGTTCATTTTAATGGACGATAACGCGAGGCCACAGAGAGCTCTTCTGGTCGACGAATTTCTAGAGATTGAGGATATTCGCCGAATGGATTGGCCAGCCAGATCTCCAGACTTTAACCCTATAGAGCATGTCTGGGACGCTCTGGGGAGGACGATTGCTTCTCGCAACCATCCAGGGAATGAAAACAGCGTTGCTAAACGAGTGGGACCAATTGCCACAGGAAATAAACTGCCTTATTTCAAGTATGAAATCACGCTGCGAGACCTGTATATCTGTAAGAGGGGACCATACCCCCTATTAACCCATCTATTAACCCAATTTTTTTTGTTCTGCAACCACTGTTTCATACCTTCCGACTCCAGCGAGTGTTACGCACGATCATGCGTGTGAATTACAATTATTGAATTGTTATTTGTTTTGTATTGTATCAATGTATGTACATATCAAATTTCATTAAAATCGGTACAGTAGATCTAGAGTTAATCGACCAAGTCTGCAAATTCTCTTAATTTCTTACACCAGTGTAATTCGGTTATCAGGCGCTGTGCTTTTGTTTTTGTTTGTTCTTTATAGGATTCATCATAACATGCCATAATAATTTTTAAATCATGTTGGAATGACACAGCTCATTTGACATTGTCATAATTTGTAAGAAAAGATTTCAGAGTTTATTGGCTAGTTTGGAGGTCGTCTACCATTGTACTTACAGATGGTGGAACCAAACCTTCATCATCACTACTATAAACTAACATGGAATCCTCTACATTCTCTGAAATACTCTCTGATAATAATACATTCAATATTCTTTATTCTTTTTAGATTTTTAAACCATGTTAAAGTTTAAAAAATGTGTTAAAAAATAATCGGTTCTTTTTCTTGGACTTTGTTATTTCAAAACTGTGCAAAACGAGAATCAGGTGTATATACATATGTATGTGTATAAGTAGACATTTTAAAAGATATTACTCAGTAACAAAACCTTTCATATAATTTATTTTTCATTACAATATTTTTTTTAACGTTAATCTTTTACGTTACATACTAATCTGATTTAATTAGCAGATAACAGAATTTTCTTTATGAACCTTTTTTATCCTTTTTTTTCCCCCAGAATGATTGCCAAAGATCTGAAAGTAAGACGATGGGCTCCTCACATGTCTCGATATACTATGTTATTTCACAAAAAAGAAGTTCCTAACCCAAACAGGTTTGTTGTGTATTGTTTTATTAATGTTTAACTTTTCTGTGCTGTATTGAAAGAACTAGTTTGTATTCTGTATAACTAATGCTTGTTTTTTTTATTTTTTATTTGGGTATTTGATTATTTAGATTTTGTTCTTGGGATCTATTACTAGAGTTACCCCTCCCCCCCCCCCCCTCCCCAGTTTTATTTCCTGTATTCTCTCCATGGAAAAGTTTTGAATCCTGTTAGGTCTATTTTGTTGAACTTCATGCGATGAAAATTATTAGTATTCATACTTGAGACCAGGCCTTTTTTTCTGGAGGTACGTGGGGATATGGCGTATCCCAACTTTTTTTTAAAAGTATTATTTTGGCTTATTATTTTAACTTAACCAAAATTTTAAGAAACTTATGAATCAATAGTTAATATATAACAAAAAGTATTTCTTTTTAATTGTGAGTTTTTTGTTCCCCTGTGACATGATGTGCAAAAACATGGTACTAAAAATACGCACCTTTATTTAAGAAAACACAATATACCCACCTATTTCTTTTAGAAAAAAAAGCAGTGCTTGAGACTATTAGTCATACTAAATCTTTGATAAATTTCACCATTTGAGAATATTTAATTATAGCTTTATTAATAAGGCTTTATTTATTAAATACAAAGTTAACAGGATGTACATAGATTTTGGATTTCATTACCATATATGGTAATATTATTGAAATTTCAGTATTGATTGCAGGGTTGGGGTATTTATAGTTCTGGGGCAACTACAACACAGGCATTAAGGGGCTAGTATAGTTTATTAAATAAGTTATTCATAGGTTATGTTTTAGAAAAGTGGTCATGCTTTGTTAGGTAAGAGATTTTGGCATACACGTTAAGTTAAAACTAAGAGAAAGAATCTTTTCATTACATATGAGTGGTGTACGATCAAAACTAGCAATCACATTTTTTTTTTTTTTCAAATTTGCATTAAGGATAATTTCTTATAGTATTTCAATCAGTTAAAAAAAAGTATGTTTGGTAAATGGCCTACTTAAAAAATAATGTGGGAGTTTTCCTAAAGGTAATTTTAAATTTATATCTTCAAAAATGCGTGAGTTATAGTTCTTTGCCCTTTGCGGAAAATAAAAATGGTCTGATGAAAATTGCTAGTTTTGATCCTATACCTCACATATATATATTTGCATGATTCACAACATTTCAAAATGTTTGTGTATAATGCTCTCAAAAACTCCATGAAATTTCAGTGACATTTAAAATATCCTCAAAACTCCAAAATTGTATCAGAAAATCCTAATGTATTCTTCTCATGCTTATTGTAGCAGAATCTTCATGTATGTTTTACCGTCTTCAGTCTAGTCTCCAAATTGTAGTCCCATGCAACTTTCCTTTCTCTTAGGTATAAAATTTTCCTAGTAGTGAAGTGAAAGATTAGTCCTCATTATGAGTAGAAATTATTAATGCAGTATGCCTATAAAAAAATATCAGTAATATATGAAGTTTGAGAATAAACCTGATAATATAATAATATAGTTTAAAACTTGACATAATCTGAGGTTATACATGTGCTAGTATAGGTAGATATTTTAGAAAGGAACATTAATGATGAATGGAACATTAATTGAGCTTTATTCTGATTGATTTTATTCCATATGCTTGATAAAAATGTTCTTTGTTAGAAGACTGAGTAAAAATACCTTGCCCTAAAAGTTTATGCTGCTTAAAAAATGTGCAAGTGATTTTTAATGTCTTGTTAACATTGCTTAGTTACGGTTAGTGTTTTTTGGTACTTTTACAACCAAATTCTCAAAATAGTAGTAAATAATTGCATACTAAATCATCCATAATTGTAATTCAAACATGTATTTTAATTATTTTCTTTTTAAGATCTCAAACTTTAGAAATCTGTAAACAAACAGATTCATATGAATTAGCATCGATAATTTAACCTTTTTTTAGTAATAAAATAACTTTTTCAACCTACTAACCTGTCTGTATTAACATTTATTTTTAGGATTAATTTATTGAAAACTGGAACACAAAGAATGGATACAGATGGGCTCAATACCTTAGATTATAAGATTTTAAAAGCAGAATTAAAACCTTTATACACACACATTCTAGTGGATGTGAAACCTCGCTAAATATTTGTATAGTGTTGTAAACAGCTGTCCATTTGTATATATATAAAAAATAGATATTATAATGTAATTTTTAAAAAAATACTGTAAGTGAAAATAATTTTTAATGAATGAACTTAATTTTATGTTTTCTCCAGTAATATCAACAAAATTTAAATTATACCATATTTTAATGTATCTTAATAATTTGAAATTATGACAATGAGAATAGACATGTAATTTATGAATTCTTTATTTGCGATTGTGTTTAACCATTTACATGGTTTTCAAGCTGTGCCATCATTGTCTAGGGAGTTTATATTAATTAGATATTCATAAATTGTTATAAGCATATTAAAATGTAACCAAATGTTTGAAAATCTAATAACTGTATAATTTCTTTTTTGCCAGTACATATTGTATAATATACTTCTTATAGTAATTGATATTCTTTAATTTAGTGAAAGTATTGGTCTTTTAACAACATTAATTAACAAAGAATTTCTGAATTTCATTGAAATTTATCTATTTTTTTGTGTATTACAAATTCTATTAATTTTTTTAATGCTTGCTGTTATTAAGACCTAGAAAACTTGCTTTGGAATGAAATGTTATAATAGCACATTAAGAACCAGGGACATAAACTAATGTCTCTGTATAGCCAGCACTTCTTGATCAGAGACATAAATTAATGTCAAATAACATCATTAAAGCTTTTGTTTAGTCAATGCATGCAACCTTTTTCTTGATAAAAATCTTTCTTTTGCAAGAATTAATTTACACTTATATGTTGCACTCCATGTGTGTTTTATACTTATATATGTTTTACACTTATATGTTGCACACACTTATATGTTGCACTCCATATGTTAACTCATCGCATGGTTTGGTAAACTCTCTTGACTGTGCTCTTTGTTCATCTGGAGACATTATGGATTTTAATCATCTTATGACATGCACCTTCTTAAAGGACTATAGTTTTACTACTGACAGCTGAAAAAACAGAGCTACTTTGTAATGGGCTGCTGGAGGAGAGCTATGGTCTGTTGACTGTCTCTCGACATAGGAAAAAAAAAAAGTTACCTCATCGTGTGAGTAATGCACTTCCAAATTACTCCTGGCAGTCATCTTCATTCATGTGTATTTATGCAAATCTCGCAATGAAAAAGCTGCCATGGTCCTCGACAATAATTGGTCATAATTAAAAATCAAAATATTGGGATTAAAAAGAGTATGATTCTATGGCAATTTCATTACTTGGTTTCTACTCAATATATTATACTAGTGTATTGTCATAATGTTTATTAGAATAAACTGTCATCATTTTATTAAAATTGTTAGTGTTTTTCCCACCTTTTTTAATTGGAGATTATATCATACATTATAACAATACTTATAAAAAAGTAATCCAAATAATAATTTTCATTAAGATTTTCATAAAAAAGTTTTTTTTTCTAATGGCAAGCAATAAACAAAAACATCAAGAAAAAAGGAACAAGAAACCAACAAAAAAAAATAGTAAAACAAAGAGGGAAACAGGAACACATCAATTGTTCAATGCTCCATAACTTGTGGAAATGTCCATAACTTGTGGTTTACCACAAATAGTGCAGAAAGAAGTCTAAAATTTTTAAGAGGCTCAGATGTTTAGCTATACAGTCATGACCAGTTAAAAACTGGATCATGGTTACCAAATCCTTCCTTGGAAAATCTGGAATGCATGTACTATTAACAACCCATAACTTATTAGTATTTCTGTCAATTAATTCTCAATTAACACTCCGTCGGGTGCGTCTCGAAACTTACGTCATCGGGCGCGGTGTATCTGTCAGATACATCTGTTTTATGTGTTTTCTGTTAATTTGTATTACTTTAAATCTTCTATTTTTATTCTTTTTAGGTCCAGGCTTTTACACCCGGACCTTTTTATTTATTTTATTTTTTTACAATTTTTATTCTTCACAAAACACCAGCTAATAGAAGTAAACCGATAAAGGCTTTTATTTTTATATTATCTGTTAGTCTTGCATCTCTTTCTCTACTACATAGATTAGAAACTGAAGAAATCTATTTTTTAGTGCATTTCACAATTATTTCCAATATTTCGTCAGAAAAAAACAGTTCCAAGAGCCGTGTATAGATTTTATACCTTTCACATTTCTGATTACTCCAGGTAATTTTGGGATAATATTCTGCGATCTACCTTGACATTTTTTCTTCCGATCCATTTTGCCATTTAGTACTATTGTCTTTTCCAACATAAAAATCATCATTAGCATCACCATCAAGTTCTGGGTCATTATAATTACTTTCACTGTTATCAGAATCAACTTCACATGTTTCTAAAATATCTTCTTCGGCATCATAACTTACATCAAATTCTTCAGCATTTAATTCCTCATTTCCATCACAAAATAGAATACTATGAACTAGCTCAAGGTATTTTTGATTATTAAAATCTAAAAAACGTTTAGCAATCATCATGGGAAAATATAAATCAAAAACGTACAGGGAATCTTGATACTTCGGTAAAACTTCAAGAGACAAACGTTATCGAGCGCGTGTATCTAACATACAAAACTTCAAACAATCTCTAAAACGGGAAATACTCCTACACGGAACTGGTCGTTACTGCATTCCAAAGGAGCAGGTGGTCATATGGACAGATACTGATAAGATCAAGGTTGTAAGAACAAGTTTTAGGGGACAAAAGCAGAGATATTGACACGCGTGTATCTGTCAGATCAACGCGCCCGATGGAGTGCTAAATAGGTCATGCCAAAATTATAGACAATATTGCTGTTTATAAATAACCGTTTCCCAGGAGCACCATGTGGAGCAGGGGTTGGCAACCTTTTTTACTAATAAGGCATATTTCAGAAATGCGAGAGTTCGGCTGGCATCACAGATTGAAGAGGGGGTGGGTGGGTTAGTATTTAAACATGAAAATATTAATGCGACATAAATTTTAAATACATAAATTCAAATTTCAATTTAAACAAAGCAGTCTTAAATTTGATAATTTATATGATATTTGACATTGCAAATCTGTGGCGAACTCTTTGTAAGGTGGCACATAAGTTGAATTCCCAGTTCTCGGGCATTTATCCAAATGAGTGTCAGTGAGGATTGATTGGTGCTTTTATTTTAAGTATTTCATATTGGAAAAGTATGATTCACAAGCATTCACAACCATATGTTGATGTGCAAAGAGAGTTCAATTTCCGTGCAGGAAAAAGAAGCTTACTCACAGGGAGGGGAGAGCAGGTTGCTCACTTTTTTATATTTATGGTTTTAGGTTTTCAATTTGTTTTACTAAAATTATTCACTAAATTATTCATTAAATTTATTATTTTACTAAATTATATTATGAGTTTTTGATGCTCAAATATCTAAAAGTTAGATAGTTCAATGGTGGGCAGTTTAAAATTGTTTTAACGGTGGGCAGTTTAAAATTGTGGGCACTGCATTGTTGACCCCTGATGTGGAGGTAGGTCGATCATGCTCCGAAAAAACAAAGGTTTTGTACTATATTTTGGCAAAACACTTATTTTCAACAAGTTTTCATTAAATAAATATAAACTTTTCTACAATATTTTGGCTAAGTACGTATTTTCCTGAAAAAATAAGAATGGTTGGTTGCAATATAGATTCAGAACAATGATAAGATCTCCATAAAATGCTCTGGTCCTCAGGGTGTTAACAAAGAAATAAATAGAAAAATTATCAGCAACAGTACATCATGAACTATGTATGTTTTCGAAATCAGTATTATTTATTTATGAAATGTACTCTAATTTGTAAAATTAATGCAGACTTTCCCCATTCTGCAAAAAATTTACTTGTTAAATGTTAGCTTTTACTAAATGAAAGAAATATATATTATATCTACATAGTGTAAATATGTATTTATTGTAGATTCATAAATTATTATGATTTTACTTTTTTATTAATTGTATGCTTCTTTATTCATACAGTCATTTGAATTATTGTTTGTTAAAAAGATTTTGTAAGTATCATTAAAATATTTTGGATTTCCATTTTCCATAATCTAATGTGTCTAAACTTTCTCTTTGTATATATGAATGTATATGGATGTTATATATGTATGTATTTAAAGTTTTATAATAGAATCAATGTTTTAATCAGAAATCCACCAAAGAATTATTTTTTAAATAGAAAAATTAGTTTTCTTGTCCTACTATATTTATTTCATTATATTTTAATTAAATTATGACTGTTTTTCATGTTAAATCGCTAATTTATAACATGCCTGTATATTTCTTGCAAACATTTATTTGTCACATAACTTAATTATTTGTCATATAACTTATTTAAAAATTGAACGTCTGAAAGATTGTTTAAAATGTTAAATAGTTAACTGAAAGAAACTAAACTTTTTAAAATTTAAATATTAGTAAGTCTACCTCCCACCTGGAACTCATTAAGTATTTTCTTGGTGGATGGCGTTGTTATATTTAAGTGAAATTATATTTTAAATAAATTTTATCAATAACGTTTTCAGTGCTGATTTATTTCAATGTCATTATACTGCAATATTCTACAGAGGATTAAAATTACTGATTTTTTTTTAAATGTTAAGAATTGGCCTAGTGTCCAGTGCATCTGATTCTTAAAAAATATATAAAACTTGTATAAAATAACATAAAATGTTAAATATTGCATCAAGCTTTTAATATTTACAGACTTTTGAATGCAGGGGATGCTGTCATTGAAGAACACACAAATTAAGGGTTATTTTGTAGCCAACACTTATGTTAGAAACAGTGTTATTCAGTGTTGTTCACAATAAGTTCTCCCTAGCCCAGCTGCACATCAGACATACAGTAGAATAAAATACTTAGGGCTCAGGCAAACTGCAAGGCAAAAACAGTTTTTCTCCAGGTGTTCTTTTTAGAAAGACATCAGGCAAGACACCATTTCGCCTTTGTCTGTGTCATATGTGTTCCTTCAAACTACATCAGACATAAGACAAGTTTGTCTTACTTCTGATCTACATTCTGTCATCTGTTTAGGTGAAAGAAACAGGAAATTCCAAGTAAAAATTTCTCCATGTTAGATACTTTATTCAGGAAATATTCTTAAATATGAGGTCCCAGGGATCTGTATATTCATTGTTTATACATTAAACCTCCGAAAAGCGGACAGTCACGGGACCTAAAGTTTTGTCCGTTATTAGGAGGTGTCTGCTATTGGGGAGAACAACCTTTTTATAAAAAAAGTTTTTGCACTTCTATCTGACATTTGATTGAAAATTACGGCTGCAATTTTAATTAAAAAGGAAAAATTAATTATGTAAGAAAAGAATAACTATTTACTACTTTACCTTTTAACTGTGGCTAATCCTTTTATCTTGCATTAAAAAATCCCAAAATACAATGTATTGGAGCTAAATTATTTTAATTACTACTGAAAAAAATCTGTTAACAAATTTTGATTTCTCTTTTTTACACAGCAAACCTGTTTTTCAAGGTGAATCTTCATAAGATTTAGCTTTGCTCGTCCCTCCGAATCTTCATTGTTCAGAAAGAACTGTTTGAATTGTTTGCTGTATTTCAGTGCTTAAAACTCGTAAAAATGTCCGTTAAATAGAGGTGTCCGCTATTCGGGAGTGTCCGTTAAGGGAGGTACCACTGTATTTTCATTTTATCTTTGTCTTATCATTTTAATATCTGAGAGGTTAAAAATGATTGTAATATTGCTGGGTCGTCATCAAAATACAGTGGAATCTCGATCTATCATTTTTCAAGGGACCGACTGAAATGAACGATAAATGCGGGAACATAACAAAGCAATATGATCGTTGGGACTGGATGAAATGAAGGACACGTACGGGGAAAACGACGATACGGGAAACGATCGATCGAGATTCCACTGTATTTAGTTATTGCAAAATCTCATTTAAGTTGTATCAGATTTAGAGGGTTCAGCCGAAACTTCGTTAAGTACAATACCAGTTTGAGGTTAAAGGATGGGTGTCGACTCAGTGGATTTGGAAATTAAATATATGTTAGTGTCTGATCATATTTATTTAATAAATGCATTCTTTAACCAAAAGATAATGTACAAAATTTAGTGTAGTTTATTTAAAAACTTTTCATTCCAAACTTTCTAGTTTTCAATGAATCGTTAAAACTAGTTATTGTGTTAAAAAGTAGAGAATATAATCACCATCTTCATAGTAAATGGAGGAAGTATGTATTATTAACTTTTCAGCGGGCGCGCCCGTGTATAAAGTGCAACATTTTCATAATTTTGAATGGTTTGTTTTTACATGTAAGGTTTGGATATAAGCAGTTTCTTTTTATAGCTACACCCTTTCTAATGCAGATCTGATTTTCTGACCTTTGTATTCCTTTCCATTCATTTTTAATCGTGATTCCAACAGAGGATACTTCTATTTGTTGCTTTCTGTGCACAGCGCGCCTGGTCATGTAAGAAAATATTCCTTATTTTATTTTTGGTTATTTCGCTAAAATCAGAGGCGCACCCAGGATTTTTTCTTGGGGGGGGGGGGGGCGAGATGAACGGATAAAAATATTTATAACGCAAAATCAATATTCATAATGCAATTTCTATTTTTTCCCCCCTGGGTGCGCCACTGGCTAAAATAATTCTAAGCATTTACAAAGTTGCTTTTCTATGATTATAAATTTAAAAAGGCTAATCAAATAAATGTACTGATGAAGTTTTAAATACTAAATAATTATTAATAATTTTGTTCCCGATGTTAAAAGTAATTTTACTTTTCGTAGCATAGGAACACTATGTTCCTTTGCTACGATAAAAAATAAGGGAGTCGTACTTTTGTCGACAATGCATGGTGATGCAACAGTGGATGACGATTTGGTAAACCAGCGATTATACTGGATTAAAATACGACAAAGGCAGGAGTTGATGTAGTGGATCAAATGTGCAGCTATTACACGGTATCCCCCATATCTCGGAGATACTCTTTCGTTATTTTTTAAGTTTTTGGACATAATAGGAATCCATTCGCAAGTTGTCCTTAGATCCAATAAACCGGACAGTTTTGAAAGAAGGCGATTGTATCGGCCTTCTTTGGCTTTAGAACTTCTCGAAAGTCACTTGAAGACCCGGGAAAATATTCTATCTCTTCCTCCAGACATAACTGGATTCATACTAAAATATAAAGTGGAAACTTTCCTTGAAGCAGAACCAGAGGTGCCGCAAAAAAAAAAAAAAAAAAAGAAAAAAAGAGGAAAGTGTAATATACCGGGTGCGTCATAAATTCGTGCAAAGTTCAAATATTCATAATAAAAGAAGTAATGCTCGGGAAATTTTTCCGTTTGCGTCAATAAGATCAGAGGGACATTGGATTTTTTTTTCCATGTAAAAAAAGAAGTTTCCAAAAGTAACCGAAAGAGGACGCTCACACGTCATACCGAGACGTTTTATGCAAATCAGGAAAACTCAAACAGATCACAATAACATGAGACTGCATTTATTTTAAAGTAACAGATGTTCCAACATTACTACCAGCACAAGGTAATAGGCAAGTGAGGTGCGTCACTAAGCCCATTACAGCGGATTGTAGCATCGATGGCAGCGACTGTCTGTCGAAGTTTTTCAGTTCCACCAAAGTGGTTGGGGAATCCCGGTACACATGACACTTTAAATATCCCCCCCAACTAAAAATTTGCCGGGGTCAAGTCTGGTGATCGTGAGGGCCACTGAACCTTACAACCGCGACTTATAGAGCTCGGTCTTCAGTGAAAGATTCCAACAGTCTTGATATCACGTGAAATGTGGGGCGGGACACCATCATGCATGAAGGTGACAACAGGTAACGCATGTCTTTCCTTAAATGCAGGCTTAACGTGGTCACGCAAAAGCGCCCTCTTTCGGTTACTTTTGGATTTTTTTTTTTTTTTTTTTTTTTTTTTTTTTTTTTTTTTTTTTTTTTTTTTTTTACATGAAAAAAAAAATTCAATGTCCCTCTGATCCTATTCGCTCAAACAGAAAATTCTTTCGAGCATTATTTCTTTTATTACGAATGTTTCAACTTTGCACGAATTTATGACGCACCCGGTATATGAGGACGGCTAAATAATGTAACTACCACGGTAAAGTGTGATAAATGTAATAGATTTTCATGCAAGGCGCATTGAAAAATCCGTACTATATGTGTTGCGATGTGAAGAAATTGAAGAAAACTGAAGAGAATTGAACAAATTGTGTTTTAAAAATAAATTTTAATTTTTTATGAAAATTTCTTATTCATTTTGGCCTTTAATTATAAATAATCTCAATTTTACCAACATTTTATATCTTGTCATGAAACGCAGAATTATAATTTCCAATTTGAAAAAAAAGTTAATTACAAAAGGAATAATCAAGATTTAAAGAGACATTGCACTTTATGCAACGCGCGCCTGGTGGTGTTACAAAAATTGGCGCGCCCACTGAAAGGTTAATGTTAGGTAAATTTTTATGAAAGATGTTAATTTCTTTTTCTGCAAGCAAAAAGAAACTGCTCAAATGTTTTTGAAAGAGGATAGAACAACCACATGCCCATGAACATAGTTTTTCTTGAGCTCAGGGATGTGAATTCTCATAATAAAGAGAAATAATTCTGATTTTTGAATTTTTAATAACATTGAGAAATGATTTTGGGATTAAAATTTTTAAATTGAATTTATTATTATTACTTTTTTATATATATTTTTATTTTTGTGTCTTATTTTTTTAAATATTGGAATCAACT
Organism: Dolomedes plantarius; assembly: GCA_907164885.2. NCBI lineage: Eukaryota > Metazoa > Arthropoda > Arachnida > Araneae > Dolomedidae > Dolomedes > Dolomedes plantarius. Next base: position 162,734,917 of record OU015496.1, on the reverse strand, counting down.
TAAGAAATTTTCAGCCCATTAATAGTAAGTGATCTACAAGTCAGGGAGAATTGTTGATCACTTATTATCAACAGAATGATGGATCATGTGTGACTGAAAATTTGAAAAATAACTGAATAAGATGAGCTGTGTGTCATTATATTAAAGAAATATGAAGCAAGAAAGACTGAAAAAAATTGATTAGAAATTGACATTCCTTCACAACATAACTAAAAAAAAAGAAAGAAAAAATGAACGTTTGATAATTGATGGTGATGATTATTTCTCTCTGCCTTGGGCATAAGAGGGTCGTTTGATAAGTCCGTGCAAAAGTAATGGAAATTTTTTTTTTTCTTCTGTATAATCGTCCTTTAGGTGAAAGAATTTTTTCATAGATTTTCAAGTTTTATTTTTTTTAATCCCCGCCATAAAGTTAGACTTGTCAAACTCCGAAAAATAAGCGTTTGTTTCACCAATCACTTCGGAATTTCAAGCAAATTTTTGCCGTGGAAGAATTTCTTTTCCATATTCGAGAACAAGTAATGAAAAACGATAGTGCGAACGAATAGTACGAGGGAGCCAAATGTGGAGAGTACGAAGGGAGGAGAAAAAATTTGGTAGCGTTATTCTCTCTTTCGAGCAGGTTCACGGGCTTTAACCTGCTCTTCTGTCTGTTCCTTCTTTTCTGGTTGGTAGTGACGTATCCATGTTTCATCAACTGTTACGGAACAACGCAGAAATTCATCTGGATTTCTTTGAGACGGATCCAAATTGTGCTTCGAAGTGATCACTCGTTCGCGTTTTTGATCGATTGTTAGCAAACATGCCCCCACCCCTCACCTGTGCACTGGTTTATCCGTAACAATAGTTAACCGACCGAAAAGGCTATCAATCACAGACTAAGCGTCAAATCTGTTTGCAGTTTGGCACGCGGGCCTTTGCAGCATGCGAAATGTGAGAGCGCCTACAGTTTCAATACCAAGACGTGATCTGTCGGATTTTGCACGGACTTTTCAAATGATCCGCATAGATTATTCTTGCGATAGTAATCCTGTCATGAAACAAGCTGTGGCAATTAGACTACAATCACGTAGAAAAACTGACTCAATTCAGATATTTACATCCCAGATTGACAAAAAATGAACTAGTTTACAAATCATAGCTTAAACTCTTTGTAAACAACTATAAATTATATACCGGGTGGCCAGAATTAAAACATCCCTACTCTGAGCTCCCTGTATATCGAACTACTAAGTGTAAAGGCTTCAAATTTTGTACACATACTATTCAAGACATGGGGAAACGGATTACGCGAAAAAAGAAATTATTTCCAGAAACACCGATCGGTGACGCTGTACAACAGGAAATATGAAAAAAAAGACAAAAATAATTTTTAAAAAAGCATGCGGCCTCAAGGTAGCCTTGCGATAGCGCTCTGGCTTACGGTTCTGAGGATGCTCAGATCGAATCCTGACAAGCGCCATTAAATACCTCCGTGTCTAGGCTGGATATGGGCACGTTGAATCCGTAGACCGGAAAGTAACTCTATGAGGTCAGAGAGGGTACGATCACCCCAGATGTCTCCCATGGGGGTGCTCGGGAAAATTGAGGTGACAACTAGCTAAGACGGACTTCGACCCATGTAGTGCTATATGAACCGGAGCCGCACACTCCAGCTCGAAGCTCATATGGACCTGGTCTCGAATTTCCAGCCTTGGCAGACTTGATCACCACTCTGCATGTGAGAAGCATTTCAGTCGACCAGTTACGAACCGCAGTTGAATAAGCTGTCCACAGACTGCAGATTTTACTTCTTCAAGAAGGGAACCATCTTGAGCAGCATTCACTGCATCGGTAAGGTCCTTGTCACATGAATGTTTGATACATTCAAATAAAATGTGTTTTTGTGTCTTTTCAGCGTATGTCCTGTTGTACAGAGCCATCTGTCGGTGATTTCTGGATCTAATTTTTTTACGCTTTATCCGTTTCCCCTTGGTTTGAAACAAAATTTGAAGCTTATCCACTGAATAGTTCAATATATAAAGAGGTCGGAGTAGGGGTGTTTTTATTCTGGTCACCCGCTATGTACGGTTTCAGTGCCATTTAAGTATAAATTTATGTTACATAGCATCAGTTCTGTGAGATCAGTGGGTTGAATAAGGTACGAGTGCCGGACGATAGCCGACAGACTAGGGCGCTGGCAATCGGTACCAGTGTCTGTGGATTCGAGTCCAACTCTTGGCATGGACGTTTGTAGTCGTTCGGAATCAGCTTTAAGCAGTAAGTCCTGGTCTAATTAGCTCTCGTGTAGCAAAAGTTGACTGTAGCGCTCCAAACCAAACTAAGGTACAAACCCTCCAGATGTCGGCTTCCGGACTGCTTGGTCTCAATGAAGGTGGCAACAGAGGGTGGTGTCGGTTCATCTATACGGTGCCCCCACTGATAGCAAGAAACGTTTTCACGGATTGAGTGCGAATGTCTGCATTGGCAAGTAGTAACAACAACTACCTACTGTTAGGTTGAAGAACTTAACCGTCTGAAATGATTTGTCTTGTATTGTTATTCAAGACTTGTGCTATTAGTTACAAATTGTGTTATCCATGAGACGTTCTTTTTTCGTGAGCCTTACGAGTCTGTTTATTTTAAATTATTTACTGACAGTAGAATGTGTGCTTATAAGTAGTTATTTTATACTTTAATTGCCAGGTTAATGGAATTGATTCGCACAGCCACATGCAACAAGAATAAATGTGCAAGAAATAGCTGTAGGTGTCTCCAGAGCTAGATTTTTCTGTTAGCAGTTGTAATAACAATTGTGCTGTCAAGTGGATTTTTTTTTTCTGTTCTTTCACTTAAATGAAGACACAGATGTCGGACAAAGACGTTTATTGAACTTGACACACAACACTTACGCGTAAACAAAAGAATAAAAACGATTTGCACACAGCAGAAGCTTTATGATACTCTAGCCCAGTGGTCCCCAAGCCCCGGGCCGCGGACCGGTACCAGTCCGTGGATCAAATAGTACCGGGCCGCCCAAGGAACATAAAATTATTTCCATTTTATTTACTGTGGTGTATTTCTCTCGGGTTAGGTCAACTTTGTCGGGTTTGTACTAATTTATACCTTTGTAACAAAAGAAATCTTGTAACTATTTTAAATTAGTTTATTGTTTATTAAACATTTCAAGATTATGAATTAAAATTGCAGTCATAGTCCCCCTCAGTGGGCTGCGGTAAAATTATCAAACGTTGACCGGTCCGCGGCGATTGAAAGGTTGGGGAGCACTGCTCTAGCCTACCCGTTAAGGCTCGGTGCACACGAGCGATCCGGTGTCGTTGCGGCACCGCAGTTGCGATCAGGCAGTACATAGAGTTGAACTAACCGACTCACACGGCTGTGGTGCCGCGCTGTGGTGTGCACCGAGCCTTAGAGTACAGGATGGTCCAAAATTATTGAGCGCATTTAATGTTTGAAAAACAAAATGAGGTACGTACATGTTTATTGTTTTCTTCGAAAGACAATTTAAAACTTTTTTACACAACAAAATTTTAGACATTAAATAACTTCCACATATGCCGGTAGTTGGCGCGACAACATTTCGCAAGAAAAATTTACTAATTGCGTCAGTCTGAAAATGGCTACCGTACAGGAAAAAGCAATGTGCGTTTTGTGGTTCCATGAAAGTAAAAACCGTTGTAACTCATTTTGTTATTTTTTTTCAAACATGAAATGCGCTCAATAATTTTGGACCTCCCTGGGGTGGTCCAAAATTGAATAAATAAAAAAAAGAACAAAGTGAGTTAAGACGGATTTGTTTTCATGGAATCGCAAAACGCATATTGCTTTTCCTGTACGGAAGCCATTTGCAGAAAGACGTAATTAGTAAATTTTTCTTGCGAAATGTTATCGCACCGTCTACTGGCTTATGTGAAAGTTATTTAATGTTTAAAAATTTGTTGTGTAAAACTGTTTGAAATTGTCTTTCCAAGAAAACAATAAACATGTAAGTACCTCATTTTGTTCTTTTTTTAAACATGAAATGCGCTCAATAATTTTGGACCACCCTGTATTTTCTAGCTCACTGAGAATCTTCACAGGGGGCAATCGAAACATTTCAAGCCTAACTCGCTGAGCGAACTACCTCGGGCTCTCCCAATTCTCAACTGAATATCTTCCCTCGAATCCTAACAACTGTTAGAGGACAACTGTAGCTCTGAAATTTCCACCTAGGCGACACACCGCTATGTCCTGCAAACTCTTTCTATACCTTAGTATTAGGCACCACAGCCTCTAGCTAAAGGCGCCTGATACTACAGCAGTGCTGTATAGCTCTTCACATAACCTTTAAATTAAGGTGACCAGATTTTAACATTGGTAAAGCGGGACACCATTGACCGACGGAGGGGGGGGGGAGTTTCTTGATTAAAAATTTGGTCTATATGGAGCAACCAAAATTTTCATAGAATGCAAAAATAGTATTGTAATACTATATTTATTTTTAAATTTCAACATAAGTACAATTTACAAATGTGATAAAAAAATATATATATAGAATTATTTTATTCTTTGGCATATTTCTCATTTGCGTGAATTTTTTTTTTTAGTAACTTGCTGTCGTTATTTAAAAGACCATAAAATTTTTCACATGAATTTGTTAAATTATATTTCACACATGATATGGCTTTCAAAGTCTCAATACTCAATTATGATTTTTCTGATGTACACACTTTATTTACCGTAGAAAAAGCGCGTTCAGTCCTAGAATTAGTTCCTGGTAAGGACAGCACTTATTCCCCAATTTTTAGTGCATTATTGTATGGAACATGGTTTGTTTCAAAATTCGAATTCTAACAACTGATCAACAATGCGAACTTTGATAATCAGTTCTCGATAATCAGTTCTCAACAATTATTTGTTATTATTAAAGTTTAACATTATAAAATTAGCAAAAATAATATAAATCTCATGTCCTGGCTAAATAGCCACATGGCCGCCGAAAACCGTATATTCCCTTCCCGTTCTCCCGCCGTTCCCTAGCTTATCGTGCATTATTTAAAAAAATCGGGACTTTTTTAAAATGCCGCGGGACGCGGGACAAATTGTTAAAAATCGGGACTGTCCCTCCAAAAGCGGGATGTCTGGTCACCTTACTTTAAATAAAAAACATTATATGAAGGCCTTATTTGAATAGTGGTCCAACTCCATCTTGTTCATTTTGAGATACAGAGCCTGAAAGTCTAATGAGTGCTGAGAAATGACTACTAAAGTCTGATTTGTAATGCTCTCTGTTGGCAGCAGAAATAAGCTGGAGGTGCACCAGTTTAAAAATAAGACAGAAATGACTTGTATGAACATGAAAGTGAGGCTAACTCCATTTTTTTAAAAAGGGGAGTTGGACCACTATTGAAATAAAGCCTTTATATATTGTCATAAATTGTTCACATTTTAATGATTAGTAAGTGTTTCATCATTTTATTATATATATATATATATATATATATATATATATATAGTTGTATGTTAATTATTAACTACCTGTTGAAGGCATATTTCATTGAAATAATAAATCTATGTGTAAACAAATCTATTGTTAGCCGTCCATTAGAACGTTTAAGGATTGACAAATGCTATTACAGAAAACTCGGAACTGAGTGTGTGTAAACTAAATAGAATATGTCGCATTAGATGATATGTAGTATTTGTAAATAGCACAAATTTACCTGTAACATTCTATATTCCGCAAAACAAACTTCTACGTCAAAAACATTTCTGAAAAGCCTTGAATTTGAAAGATATTTATTTAAAAATTAATCTTCATATTACGAAAAAAACAATATCTATGTAATGAAATTTTATTGTGCTAATAAAATTTTGAAACTTTCATGTCCTTTTTAAAAAAAATATCTGCTATAGTTTTTAGCATGCTAGTAGGTTCTGATTGTATACGTGGGAAGGAATTCATAAACTCTGTTCATAAAATTCTCGACTTTTTAAGTCTCTAAATATCAATTTAAATGTGTAAAAACTAACAACTTTTTGCCGTTTCCTTGAAAATATGTTATATCTTTTGGTTGCATTTATACAGGGGGATTCCAAATTCATGGTACAAACTTTAAGGGTTGGTACAGGACACTGTAATGATCATTTATTGTATAGGAATGTATGGGTACAAATGACGCGTTGAGGCACAAACACAGGAAAGAGACATGAAAGGAAAGAAAATTTGTTTATTGACAGCGTCGTTGACAAGTGCTATGTTTACACTAATGCTTACACCAACGAAACGGAACACGGTGACAGCAACGAAAGACAGACACATTTTGCCACCTGTCTCTATGGCTGTCATAAAAGCCTTCACACCGCTAGGAGACGGGTAGAGGGGATAATTTATTTGCGCATGCGCATAATCTTCTCTTTCTATTCTGATTGGCTGTCGAGTATGGCGGCAGAGACAAAAGTTGAACTTTATCCAACTTCAAACCACAGAGACGGAGACGAGCCGGGGGAGATAAAATTAGTTTGTAATACGCATGCGCAACAGCGAAGATACATGATTTTCGTCTCCGTCGCCGTTGGTGTGGAGTAAACTGTGTTCAAAACTGCGCCCACCAACAGTAATACATGTTCGGCAGCGTCGATGGAGTGATTGGCGCACAGTTTCAAAGATACCAGATATTTCACGCACACGTGCAGCTGCAACGGATATTCGAGCGACGAGATCCTGAACAGAGTCAACTGATGTTGCATAAACGTGACTCTTCATCTATCCCCATAAGAAGTAATCGAGACTATAAATCAGGAGATCGGGGTGGCCAAGGGGCTTATCTAGCAAGCCCAATCCATTGCGACCCAACAGTGGCATTTAGGTAATTGCGTACAACAGTGCAGAAATGGACCGGCACTCCATCATGCTGGAGCACCAGTTGGTCTGGCATTCGTGTATGAGGAAAGCACTCCTGATACATTCGTAGCTCAGCTCTGCCGTTACCATTTGCACGGCCGTAAATGAGATGCATGTCTGCCTTTTCGGCATAAGTAAAGTCTCCCATCACGGACGATAGCCCAATTAATTGAGAATGGCGTGTTCCCGCAGATGCATAATGTTGATGGGCGGCAAGCCACCTACTGCTCTCAACGGAACTAACTAATCACTCCATTTTTCATTCCTTTCCAGCCTCTTTCCTGTATTTGTGCCTCAACGCGTCACTTGCGCCCATACATTCCTATACAATAAATGATTGTTATAATATGCTGTACCAACCCTTAAAGTTTGTACCACGAATTTGGATTCACTCTGTATTTAAAGGGAATCTGAATAGTTTTAAATCATTTTGATGAAATTTTTAACCACGTCAAAATGTTGCCCCAAAAATTTTGTGATGCAAAATACATCATGAGGTACTAGATAGTTTACAGCAATCATATTGTTTTATTAACTTCAAGTTACGAGGATTCTAGTATAAAATTTTCTTTAATATCGTATTTCATGAGTGACTGCCATGTTTTAAAAGATAATTTTCAGCTACTTTTTCTTCTCATTTTGGTTCAGGCATCAGTTATCGCCGACATTGAATCCTTCTGTTAAGTTATGGAAAATTTTCCTTTCAGTTATTTTACACTCATAGATCAGCAAATGCATATTTTTTAATTCTGCTTTTAGCATATAGAGGTGGGTGTTTAAATGAAAAGCTCACAATTTTTAAATTTAGGTTGTTTTTATTTATATTTTTGACGGGGTATTAAATTGGTGTTGTCTATTGCTAAAATGCAACTATTGTTTTTTATTTTTTGGGGAAATGTTAAATTGAAGAGATTTTTTAAAAACTCGCGCATTATATTTAAAAACCTGTGTTTAAATGAAGAAAACATATTTCAAAAATGTAAATTTTCGTAATTTGAGATCAGAAAAGGCTTAAAGGAAATTTCCCTAAATATTAAGATTGGGACTGAAAAGCTATGAGATCAACTGGATATGCTGCCTTAAATTCCCTGTCAGGCAGTAGATTGATCAAAGAAAGTGTAAATCCCAGCTTCTTAAAATCCTCTATAAAGCGTTACGATTGGAGAAGCTTTTCCATTTATAATTTAATTGTTATACACAACTATTTTTCAAGTTTTGCATTGATAATTTTTTGAACATTACACACAGCATTATCATTTTATTTATCAATTTAGTAACCTTTGAAGAAGGTTTGCGGTTTGGGGTTCTAAGCAGTTTCATTAAACAAAATCTTTTGTGCTATATGTCCGTGTGTTAAACAGTGAAATCCCACTGGGCCTAGCTCCGGTATGGTCCAATGTTAACGGGGAGTGTTTTTTTAATTTTATTTCCAACGGCAAGGCAATACAAAAGAAAGATGTACAAAATAGTACAACAAAAGGTGTTCAACAAAAAGTGACCGAAGTCATTGCCTTAAGAGTTTTCTGGCATGCAAGTACCTCGTCGTCTCATGAAGTGACAAGAACAATGGAGGTGGGCTCGGTTCATTGGTTCTGGCAGATTACCAGAGGGCAGTTTGGTTGCTTGAAAATCCGAATGCGATGGAGATGTTCTCCCAGGCAGTCGTGACCCGTCAAAAGACGGAACTGAGGAACAGCTTCCCGACGAGGGCCATTGGGAATGGTGAGGAGATCCTCAACTTTTCCATAGCTTTGACTGTATTCTGTCGAGCAATTATAATTTAAAATTTCGAGTCTTAATCTGTTTAATATACAGCTTTACGGAATGATGCGATAATGTTGACTGGAGTGATACGATAATGTTGACTGGAGTGATACGATAATGTTGACTGTTCTTGACTGGAGCTATCTCGAGTCCTTCTTTGCAAGGAAATCAATTCGTTCCCAGTAACTCCACAATTAACGGGGAGTGTTAACATCAATGTTTTGATAACTCGCTATGAAAAAGTAACGAAAATAATACTTGCCGTGTTTTGGCACGATTTCGAAATAAGAAGGAGGTTCTTGAGTTAGCCTAGATATATAGCAACTTTATTTTCTTGTTATTTAGCTTCCTGCGAGTTGATAGCTCCGATCTTTTGATTCACTGTTGTTGTTGTTGTTGTTGTTTGCCAGTGCGGGGTACTTGTTAATGAAGACATTCGCACATAATCCGCGAGAATCGTTGGTTGTTTTCAATAGGGGCTACGTATAGGTGAACTAACAATCCCATCTGTTGCCACCTCGATTTTGACTGTGTGTCTCCAGGAGCGACATCTGGAGGGTTTTTTTTATCTTTTCCCACCCTCCCTGACATCATAGGATTTTACGGTCTACGGATTTAACATGCCCATATTCGGCCTAGACACGAGGGTATTGAATGGCGTTCGTCGGGTTTCGAACCGAGAACCCACGGTTCGAAACCCACTAGGCTACCTTGGGCCCCTCTTTTGATTTACTCACAAGTTAATTCCTGGCCCCTCTTTTGTCTCCCACCAGTATGCATATACAATTTTAGTTGAGTTATTTTAAATTTAATGTGTTGCTATTTTGACCGTAATCACTCAACTTGGTGTAACCTTGAAGTCTAATGATCCATTTCAAAGTTATTGAATGTCTTTACTAGCCCGCATTCTGAAAAGAGGTCGGGAATTTCGTGCTTCACGCTTTCAGATCGTAACTTATAACGAGTCAAATTATTTAGCGCTTTTGACGTAGCGTTAATGACAGTTTGATTTGCCGTGTCATTTTTTATCTTCTTTCCCTGCATCTAACTAAAATCTAATTAGATCCTTTCTGGATTAATACAAAATTTGATGTAAGTTAGATGATTTGCTAATTCAAGGCAGCAAAATTGTGATTAAAATTTCCAAATATTTTTTCTTTCATTTTGTTAACTGGTAAAAATTTTAACATTCCATTTTATTAACTTATAAACATTTTAAAATTTTTATTGGTTGGCTGGTATTGTTTGCTGGCACACCGTATACCTGTACCAGCTTTGCTGATGGTACTGATATACGTGGAAGTGTCGAAATTTAATGAGCCAACTGGCACTTTAAACACGACTAGCCCTATTAGATTCGCTCACCTCTATGTTAACCTATGGAGAAAATGTGTCCATTATTTACATCTTCATAAACGCTGATGATCCAATAAAAATGGTATTTTCAAATAGTCTGAATTTTTCTGCTTCTTGCGACAGGATTCATTTTATAAATTACGTCCACCAAAGGATTTGATGAGCGTTTAAAACACACTATACCATATTTTTTCCCCGAATAATTTAAATTAAAAAATGTTATTTGCATTTAAAAAAAATACCTCAAAGTGTAATTTTTTTTCTTTTACGGAGAAAAATTTTGTTTCTTTTAAATCTTTAAATCCAAGTCGGCAATCCTTGGAGACATTTTCTTCGTTAATTAACATTGAGGTGAGTAAATCCAATTCATAGGGTTACTACACAGCAACCTTAACTATGATGAAAATTATAAAATTACTTTTTGCCGCAACGCAGCATTCCACATGACAAGTTCCAAGTGTTTTGGCACATACATTGAGGCATTCGTCTGAAAGAGTTTAATAAACGTCACATGTATTGAACAGATCGCAAATATAAATACGATTTAATATTCGACTTGAATAATTTTAAAACCTAATAAAATGCACCAGTAACAATTAAATTAAGTCGCTTAAGAAATATCTCCAGATTTTAATCTAACTATTCTGTTAAGTGCATTTTTGTAGTTACTAACTAATTTAAAAAATTAACGCAAACCCTTAATGATAATTATTGCACTCTAGGCTCTTATGTCCAATAATGCACCGCACCGCCCGTTCCCTGCTTCCATGTAAATAAGGTTTCTTTAATGGAATCAAGGCTGCAAACGATTTGCATTTTATGAGGTTTTCTTCTTTTTATCGTCTGCGATAAAGACGCTTGGAGGATATTGAATGTTTCCGAGCGTTCCACAAAAGATAATGATTATTGCTTAACCTTTTAGGCAGCTCCTCGAAAAATGGCAACAGTAACTAAACGACCGTAAAAGACGAAAGTATCTGCAACTTCCAAGGAATAAAATTATTTTAGCGTTACGGCAGTTAAAATATGTTGTTTCTTTATTGGTAAGCGCGTTAATTTTTGAAATTTTTGGAATTTGATCGCTGCGTTTTGAAACTGTTATTATTTTCGTGCTTGTCGTTAATGTAGATAAATCCTTAAATTTTTCCGAAAATGTTTCATCGCTGTAGTACATTTTTCAAGAGATATTTATTTTAAAGTGGAGTTCGTGAACAAAAAAGTCTTTGAAAAATAAATAACATTTCAAAAACATATTCGTGTGTATTACCTACATTAAATACAATAATTTGAGGGAAAGCGATCGTTTGCAATGCATTAATTTATGTACATGAATTGTATTAAAAGTCAGTTGAAAAACGTAAGTATAACTTAGAAATTACTCTAGAAGCGTTACGGTTTATTTTTGGGAAAAAATCTAGAAAGATATATTTTACATTTGTCCAGGTTAGTGTGCATTTTGTGTAAAATAATAAGTCAAAAATTACCCACTTTATGATAACTGGAGGGGCTTAACACAGAAGTTAAGGAATCATCACGAGTATTTATTAAATAATGACTGTAGAAGTTCTGAATGATATAATTCACCTCGGTGTGTGGTCGAGAGAGTGTCAATAATAAAACTTTTATAACCTCTCCAGAGTCTAAAAAAAAAAAAAAAGACTTCAGGAACACTAAAGGCATTGAATTATAAGCCAAAAGGATGGCGTAAAAGAAAATCTGTCTGTGTGGCCATTGATAGCGATGAAAATACTATAAATATTGTAAGATGATGGTGAGGTTAAATTCAAGTTATTTTATGCCCACAATAAAATTTTCAAATCATTGTCAAAGTGGTATCGCAAACGAAAATTATGGTGGGGAGGCACTTGGTATACTTTGAACATGAGCAGTACAATAAGAAACCAATTGGGGCATGAACTGTTAAGATAAAGGCAGCGCACTGTCCAATGGGAGAAAAAAGGGGCGGGCCAAAATTGCCCCAGGAAACGCACACCAACCCCTCCAAAAAAAAAGAAGAAAAGAAAAAAGGTCGACAGACTTCGCTTGCTGATCCCCGTGGACTGACCCTAGAGATCCGATTGCGCTGTCGCTGATACTTGCGAAGGTTCCTAGAGTCTGTCATGATGATGCCGAGTCTGTCCTGAGTGTGGGTACCCGTCAACGAACGCCTTCATCGTTTCCTTCTTCAGCCTTCTTCAACAATCGTAAGTGCCTCCCGTAAGAACTTATAAATCTTTGCTTTGACTGGTGATTTTGCCTCTGCATCTTGATTCCTCATGTATTATTTGATCATTTGAATGTGAACCTAATTTTATTATTAATTTTCCTTTAAAAGAATTTTCAAGTATTGTCGAATAAAAGTATGATAACGGCCAATTCTCTATGTTTCCTTGCTTGTACCACATTACAAAATTATAAAATTACAAAATTAACAAGGGAAAAATTACATTAGCTAAATTTAATCATCATTACAAAACATCATTAAAAAAGCTAGCATTCGCAGTCCTGCCATTCAATGGTCCTTACAAGATGTAATGGAAAAGCAGTGCACACATGCACATATATATGTATGTTACTTTATATAGTTTGTATATATATATATATATATATATAGAGAGAGAGAGGAGAAGGTGGGATTATGGACCCCCTTAATATCTACCCTATACGCAGACGCAGCCGCGCAAAACAGCTGTGAACTAGAGCTCCTAGATGGCTGCAATGGATAGTCGAGATCATTGACCTCAGTTCACTCCCGAATGACGCCCTGTGACCTATTATTTGTTTTTCGAGTTTTCAAACCTTTTTCCAGGTAAGTAAATGTGAATATTTTACATAACTACTACTATGTTTGGTAAAAACTGATTCCTGTGCCTTATTCTATATGAGATGAAGTTCCTTTTAAGCTAGTTCGAAATTAAATTCCATGTAACTCCTAATGTGATAAACGAGTTCGTTTCAAAGATGGCGTTGTTTGAATTATGGACACCATGAGGGGCTGGTATTATGGACTAGGGTCCATATTACCAGCACCCATGATGAACTATCACTTGGACCTTCATCCGCCTTACCTGATAATTCATTCAGTCTCGCGAATTCCTCAGTAGGCCCAACTGTCTCTGCTGATACTTCTTTGGAAGATCCTCCTCCTCCTCCAGGGCAAGCTTCGACTTCCCTAATCATGACAATAGATACTGCACCAGCTCAAGCTTCAACTTCTGACAATGTATGCTGCATCAGCTCAAACTTCGATTTCCCAAATTATGATAACGAATGCTGCCCCAGTTCTTGCTGTATCCTCATCAACCTTCAATCCTATCCCCACCACCACCGCCGATCTCACCAAGAGACATTCTTCTGTGCCGTCAGCTAAAAAGAGAATATCAAATAAAGGACGTAAACGGGATTGTGCTGCAATTATATCAGCATCTCTCCACAAAAAGTATTTAGAGGAATCTAAGAAACAACCAATTCGAGGAAGAGACCGGGGTAAAGGTTGTGGGAATGGTCGTGGAAGAGGAATCTCAAATGCTCAGGGGAGAAAAAAAAAGATTTCAACCAGATGACTCCTCAGACTCCGATGACTCGGCTACTGACCTCTTGTCTGAGGGCCTTGACTCACCAGTCTATGAAGATAGTCCAGACCAGCAAGACCCATCGTGTATCTTCTGTGACGGTGCATTCGAAGATGACACATGCGGAGAACTTTGGATTCGTTGTGTAATGTGTCCACGCTGGGCTCATTCTGTGTTCACCGGAGCCGAAGCTGAGTTTAATTTTTGCGACTTTTGTCGCCAAAATTGAAGTTTTCTTATATAAATAATGTTTGATATTCCAGCTTTTTAATAAGTATTCAGAAATTACGGCGACCCCAACTTTCGCTTATACGCTTTGTTCAAACTGACAACCAGAAGCTACGTAGCAATACCCGTACTCGCAGCCGAGGGTTAATTTCCCAGGTTCCATGCCATTTTGCATTCATGCAGGGCCCGAGGCTGCCGGATATACAGTACAGATCTGCAATCCACACAAGGCACCCCAAGCCCCCCCCCCCCCAGCTTTTTAATAAGTCAAGAACACCTACGGCCCCCCACTCCCAAATGGAGTATCAGCCTATGTATAAACTGATGACCGATCGTGCCACAGCAGTCCCGCCGCTCAACAGGACCCGCTGCTAGGGCAATTCAATACCAATCCGTATAAGTCCAAGTTCAGCTCACATCAACCGTTCGCTCTCGGCCCCCACGAGCCAGAGCATCAACAGAGCCAATCCGAGTTTTTAAGTGTCTGAGCTCTTTTTTTCGTTTATTTCAATTATTGTCAATGCTATTTTCCCACTTTACTACGCAGCCACCAGCTGCGTTCTACATCGCTCATTTTATTTTATTTTATTAATTAAATCGTTTTTACAAAGTCTACACCACCCGTGCAGAGTAAAAGATACAAACAACATTAACAAAAGAACTATTGCCGAACTCAAACAAAATAAGTACTAACCTCAGTAGTCAATTGACTACTTAACAAAATCTACTTATCGCCGTAGCAAGAAAAAGCGCTAATAACAATTACATAACTAAAATGCAGTGCACGAAAAATAGTAAACCAAATTGACAAGCAACCAAGACAAGCCGCCAAAAGCGACTATCGCCCAACTTTCCTTAACCCATAGTTAGTCCTCGCAATAATCCGATCGACTTGATCTTTAAGTCGCGGGCATTTCGGATCGATGGGAAGATGACCAGCGCATGCTGGTATCTCTACCTCATTGTCCATCTTCAAGCAGAAGTTGACGCAATTGGCACACCTGAGTGGCCCTGCGCAATCCCCTTCATGCACCCTCTTGTTACATCTTTTACGCATTTTTTCGTAATCACGGTGTTTTGCAACATGTCCATAACACCAACATTTATAGCATATTAATGGCCTCAAGTACTCCTTGAAGCCGTAGTCTTCCCATCCTATCTTAAGTCTTTTCAGTCTCTCTAAACGCTTGAATGTGGATCCATTCATACTGACAATCCAGTTTCTGCCATATTTAGCTGTATAGCTTGTTATCACATTTATATCTTCACCTGTAAGTTCATCGTTTTGGTCCGCTAACTTCTTTCTTATCTCTTCTTTTTCCCATCTTTCATCAACTCCAAAAATGATAATATGTGCATCTCGCTGTTTTGCTTTTTTATTTCATATCTTTCATTTAGTTCGTCCAACTTCCTAAATCCATCAATAAGTTTATCGATAGCCTCCTCCTCCTATTTGTAAACCATGATTAGCAATCTTTTTGCAAGCAACAATTTCCACTTTCAATTTATCTGGCTGTATATGCTCTTGTACGTCTCCTTTCGCGTCACTATGGAAACGGTCCTTCTTCGGAAAAATTTTTGCGACATGTGTCCCTTGCCCTTTAATTACTGCTTTCTTCTTAATAGGTTTAGACGCAGCTTCCGCATAAGTTTTTTTAGTTGGTTGTTCCTTTAATACTTTTATTTGTCCCAATAGGTAAGTGATCAGCAACTGTTGGTCCTTGGTTGCCCTCGTGATATCTGTTAGATCGTCGTAAAGATTTTTTTTACCTCGGCAGTCCACCTTGCTGCCCCAATAGTTTCCTTTAAATTTCTATATCTAGCATCCAATATTTCCTGGAGCTCTGCCCTAGTTTCCAAAAGATTTTCCATATCAGTAAGTCTCCTTTTTGGCGACTCCATCTCCCCCTCTTCCGTCGTTTGCAGTTCTGCCATTGCTAAACCCGGTGACGGTAGAGAAATTGGAATAATTAGCCTTAAAAAATTTTCGCTATTTACACTTTGCACCGTACAATAAACTATAGGCTCCAGCTTTTTAATAAATAAATGTTCTTTTTATCATTTTTTTTCTTATGAAAATTTTCTTATATTTCCAACTGTTTAATAAATAAATAAATGATTTTTTGGGCAAAACGTTGGGATCCATAATAACCTCCACTTTGAGTCAAATGCTAGTTTTGAATTTTTCACTTATGTGATTTTATACATCTTAAGATTTGATTTAACGGAAAATCCACTTAAGGATGTTTAGATGGTGAGTTTTGGAAGAGGTTAGAGCACAAAAATAAGAAAATCAGTCTTTGGTATGACCACAATGAGCCACAAACAAAAGAGAGGTCCATAATCTCACCTTCTCCTCTCTATATGTATTTTCTATACTAATAAAAGGAAGTGTTTATCTGTCTGTGTGCGGCCTCCAGACGAATCTATGGCACTTACAGCCAGGAAATTCGGCACATAGGTAGTGCAGATGATAAGTACCTGCATCCCGAAGCCCGAATTTTAAATTTTATTCTAGAAAAAAATTATTCAATTTTTTAAGCAATATTTGGTTCTATTTGCGCTAAGGTTCGCCAGATGGCACCACCAGTTCTCTGTTGAATTATTTACATTTTACTTAATCTCAATTCAAGTGATACCTTGTTTAGTTTTTATTTATAGTGTGTTATTTATACTGTTATTTATTCTATGTTATTTATACTGTGTTTAGTTAAGTTGATTTTGGTTAACAAAATTGAGATTTTTACTTTTCAGCTTTTAGTGGTAAAATAATGAAATGCTGAATCTACCTAAATTCTGAGAAGAGTATAACATTTCACATGCTTTATTTTATATGTAATTTATACTGTGTTTAGTTTTTAAAATGATTTTGGTTAACAAACATTCAACAATTTGACATTTTTCCTTTTCAGCTTTTAGTAGTTTATTATAAATGTATATATTTTATGTTTTACTTTTCAGGTTTTTTTTTGCTCCAATGATGAAAAGCTAAATCTAGCTGAATTCTGAGGAGTTTATTATAAATTTATATTATTTTATATTGGTTTTTCTTTTATTCGTGCGTATAACATTTCACATGCCCTTTATTCTAAATTGTTTATACTGTGTTTAGTATTTAAACTGATTTTCATTAACAAACATTCGCGGCCTCCAGACGAATCTATGGCAATTGCAGCCATCAAATTTGGCACACAGATAGGGCAGACGAGTACGTGCACCTCGATGCCCAAATTTAAGATTTTATTCTAGAAAAATTTGTATTCAATTTTTTACGCAATATTTGGTTCTATTTGCGCTAAGTCCGCCAGATGGCGCCACCCCAAAAGGGAAGGCTCAGATTCAGACCTTGCGAAGTTACAAACTCGGAATATTTAACCAGTATGGGTGAAAAATTAATTTCAGTTTCGGGAAGGGGAAAGGAAATTCCAGTTTACGTCATCGTTTTTTAATTATTTATCAGATTCATCCGATTGACAATTTTTAATTATTTATTAGAGTAGCCGGTCGATTTAGGGACCCACTCCCTTCAGCAGTCATCGCCAGAGAATGGAAACACTAAAAAACAACGAAAAAAAGTATTTCAATATTTTTTGTTTTAAATAAGGGATATATGATCCTGTTTTTTAATTAATTCTTTTCTCGGGGTCACTTTTATTTTCGACTAGTTCCGGACACCAAAGAACCATTTCTTCACTCATACGCGGGGAGGGGAATGTAACTTCTCGAAGAAAGAATTTTTCGCCCATACGCGGAGGGGTGGAGGTAAGGGAACTGAGGAGGGGGAGGGGGGAGAATTTTTGTTCTGCTTGCGACTGTTTGCAGGACGTCGGATGCATAACCACAAAATTGAAATACCTTTATTCGTTGTTTTTTAGTGTTTCCATTCTCTGACGATGATTGCTGAAGGGAACGGGTCTCTAAACCAACCGGCTAGGAGGGCGAAGCCCGGCTAGTGTATAAATATATATGTATGCACCAAAATATAACCGATCTAATAACTCCGTTAATACTTCCATATTGTTTCAAATTACCTCAAAATTATTTTTTAATATACCTTTAAATATTTTTTAATATACCTTTAAAAGTTACTACACACTTCAATTTTAAAACAGTATGTACTGAAGCAGATTTATCTTAGACTGATATGTGTTTAAGATTATATTTTGCGCATTCCATTTGGCACTTTTACGACCCTTCTACTTCTTACTCGTTCACCAACCAGTTTTTCTATGGAATGCGAGTTTTTTTATACCTTTCGGTGTGATCAGACCAACCAGACTTCGATCTCCCGAGCACTCTGGCAAGGTTTCGTCCAGTCCGCTTTCTCTGCGGAAATCAGTGTAATCTTTGAACGAAATCTGATTAATATAACATTCTCCTACAAAAATGTTTTTATCTCTCATACCTACATTCTACTTTTTAGATATTCCAAGGTATGTGAGCCCCTCGAATTTCACCCAAGTAATTGCACACATCATTTTCGGATCTGGTGTTAAAAATGAAACACACTGATGTAACTCTAAGACCACCCTTACTGTTTTATAGTTTATAACAGACCAATGTACTACTATTTACAACTATATAAATGCTGATAATCCAATTTAACTGGTATTTTCAGATAACCTCAACTTTGCTGTATCTTGCAACAGCATTCAGTTTATAAATTTTGTCCACCAAAGGAGTTTACGAGCGTTTAAACTCGATAACTATACCAGAACACGATACCAGATTTTTCCCCCTCATAATTTAAATGTTAAAATATTATTTGCATTTAAAAAAAAAAAACGAAAATTGTCCCCAAATGTTAAAATTTATTACTCTATTACGGAGTAAAATTTTTAAAAAATCTTTATATTCAAGTAGGTAATCCTTGGGCACATTTTCTCTATAGGTTAACATTGAGGTAAGCGAACCCAACAGGGTTTGTATACAGCATCCTTAACCGTGACAATCGTTGGATGCTTTCACTGGGGATACGATATAGGTGAATCAACACCACCCCCTGGTGCCATCTCAATTTTAACCGAGCAACCTTGTGATGAGAGGTCGTACCTTCTCCCACCCTCTCTGACCTTATAGAAGGACATTCCGGTCTACGGATTAAACGTGCCCATATCTGGGCTAGTTACAAAGGTATTTAAGGGGGTTGCCTGGTTTCGAACAGAACCCCCTCCCCCCTTTCGAAGCCGAAAGTGACAGCACTAGGTCACCTCGGACTTACCGTTAAACAGAAATTAAGTTCACCTAGCTTTAACGGCCTACTCGTTCCAGTCAATCATGCTTTTTAACCACCAAAAAGTCTTTCTCTAAACTTTTCCGAGAAAATAACGGCCTATATATATTCCGGCAGGACTAAAACGACTCCATTTTTCTTCGGGGCCAATAAAAATTCTATGCCGTCCCTAACACACAAGGCCCATAAAATGGAGGACCCAATAAAATCCGGAGTCTGTTCAGTGAAAAGAGTTTTTTTTCCGCTCTCTATCAATAAGTGGAGTTTTAAACGCTGCTGAAAGACTAGAAAAATCAAAAGGCTTCAAATCACCGGATAGAGACATATAAAAGAAGTGTCTCTGTGAGTAGTCCTTTATTCTGTAATCGTCACGGTGGGTTTTGAAGCGGTTAAACTAGTAATTATAGAGCTTTTTTTTACTGCTGATGGCTGCAGTTATCGACTAAGGTTAGAATATTTTTTGATCCCGCTAAAATTATAGCTTCGTGCGTATGTGTGTATGTGGGAAACAATGCATCAGTTAATTTAAGTGTTTGTTTAATACTCATCGTTCCACTAAAAATCATTGTTACGAAGAAAATTCGTCCGATAGGAATTATTTTACGTTGTGAAATGTAATCCGATCGAATGAAAAAAATGTAATAAATTTTGGCACTCGTAATATCTACTTTGTGTCACACCTTGTGTTCAATGATTCTTGTTCTTCAGCAATGTTTACCTGTTTACTCGATTCCGATTTTCCAGTATGCAAAATGGCAACTGGCCCATGGTGCGCAAGTCTATAATACGCTAGTCTTTGGGCTCGAGGTGCTGGACTATTACAGCACTGACTCCATATGAAATAAGATGCAATCTTACAAAAAGTAACAATTTATTAAAACTTAACAAAACGACGTATTAAGCAGCGTGTTAAAACAACGTAACAAGAATAAAGCCTCCTGGCTTAAACATTGGTCCATACACACCACACGGCGATCATGATTGCGTACTGGTGCACAGTTAGGTTACAATAAGGCGTAATCCTGCCACCTGCACACTCGCTCTCTCTTTTATGGTGAAGGTCGGCAGTTGGTGAACAGGCAAGTTTGCAGATTTGCATATTCTCCTCCCGGTTCTTCACGGCGAAGTGTTCTTCTTCGGCAGCGTTTCGGCTTCGTGGTAGCGTTTTCTACGCCACAAGTCTATATTCGCTATAAAACAACCATGCCAGACCGCAGTATAAGGGAGGTTTTTTCATTTTCTTTGAAACAGCAGCTTTGCTTTGCCATCTTTATATTTGAATTGTATTTTTGTAGCCAAATTTAAAATTCAAAATAAAATATTAAGGCTGCTGTGTACTAACCCTATAGGATTCACTCACCTCAGTGTTAACCTATGGGGGAAATGTGTCCAAGGATTGCCGACTTGGATATAAATGAATGTGAAGTTTATTAAACTCTTTCAGACGGATGCCACAATGTATGTGCCAAAGCACTTGAACTTGTCATGTCGAATGCCGCGTTGCGACAAAAAGTAATTTTATAATTTTCATCATAGTTAAGGTTGCAGTGTTAAGGTTGCAGATTTTTTTAAATGTACTCCGTAACAGGAAAAGAAATCTTACACTTCGAAGGATTTTTCTTTTTTTTTAAATGCAAATAATATTTTTTTATTTAAATTATTCGGGGGGAAAATGTGGTATAGTGTGTTTTAAACGCTCATCAATTCTTTTGGTGGACGCAATTTATAAAATGAATCCTGTCGCAAGGTGCAGAAGAGTTCAGGCTATCTGAAAATACCATTTTTATTGGGTCATCAGCATTTATGAAGATGTAAACAGTAGACACTTTTTCTCCATAGGTTAACATAGAGGTGAGCGAACCCAATAGGGTTAGTACACAGCAGCCTTAAGTTTGCGCTTTTAAAGTGCCTGTTGGTTCATTAAATTTCGACACTTCCCCCGTATACCAGTACCATCAACAAAGCTGGTTTAAGGAGTACCAGCAAACAATACCAGTATCAAAAACTGCATATAGAAGAGAGAAATAACAATTGCTCAAATAAATTCTTATCCCAAATGGCCGGAGGGTGTAGATATGAGTGACCAGGTGTAATTACGTCGCAAAAAGGTCCGGTATTATCAACAGTGCGAACTGAACGGGTTTTTTTAATTTTATTTTTTTTTTAATAAGGCAGTGCTTGTGCACCATAAAGTACAGCACAAGGCTTACAGAAGTAAGTAGAAACAACAAATGACCAAGTAAAAGCGGTGAACAACAACGACAAAAATGGAAAGGGAAAAAACAAATAAAAACAAAGCAAATAAACAAACAGACAAGACTAATTAAAAACAGAAGCAGCAAAAATGCAACAAATTTACAGAATGAGAAAAAAAGCCAATGTTTGTGGTCGATCAAAACATGAAGTGGAGGAGGAAACTTAATGTTACAGGAATCTAATTCCACAATAAAATCCCTTCTCCCTTCATATCAGTAAGCTTGGAGCAGTCAAAAAGCAAGTGTTCGACATTTTGAACTCCGCCCACGCTGCAGGAGCACAGATCAGTGTTCGATAATCCAAATTTCTTGACATAGCAATTGAAATTGTTGTGGCCAGTGAGAAATTTTGTTAAGTGAAAATCACTGAAGAAATGTTTGTTATTTAGTCTTTGCGAAATTGTGGGGGAAAATAGTTTAGTTAAGGAGGCATTTTATGAATTCTGGTACAGCTCATTCCATAAGAGAATGGTCTTTTTGTGATTCTCATTTCGAATGTGAGATTTGGGGATGCTCACAGGATCAATGATGTTTAGCTTTGTAGCTTGCATTGCAAGCCAATCGGCTCTTTCATGCCCTAAAATGCCAGAATGACCTCGGACATGTGAAAAACAAACACTAATTCCTCTAGCTTTAAGCTCGTAAAAAGTGATTTGAAAATTCACTACAAGTTTGTTGCAGGAGGAAATATTACTAAGCAAAATTAAGGATGAAAGAGAATCAGTAAAAATAAGAAACTTAGATGACACAGTGCAGTGGTTCAAGATCCATTCGAGCGATTCAGTGAGGCACAGTAATTCTGCTTGGAAGACACTACACTCATTAGGAATTCTAAACATATAGAACAGAACGAGTTATTATTATTATTATTATTATTATTATTATTATTATTATTATTATTATTATTATTATTATTATTATTTTTTTTTTTTTTTCACGATTGCAGCCGAGTTTCTACGAGGTCAGAAACGTTAAATTATGGGATAGAAAAAGCATTAAAAAAAGTTCTCTTCAAAATGGCTCAAACCTTATTTACTCGAATTTCAAGGGGGGCTTGGGGTGCCTTGAGTGGATGACGGATCTGTACCGTTTGTCCGGCATCCTCGAGCCCCACAGCAATGAATAGCACCGAACCTGGGCAATTAACCTTCGTCTGCGTATTCTGGTATTTCTACGTAGCGGCTGGTCTTCAGTGTTTTCAATGGCCGATACTCGAAAGAGGAGGGGGCCGAGGAATTAATACGACTTACTCGAATTTCAATCAGAAATTTAAAAAAAAATTAAGGATCCGAGAAATAAATCGTGCACCGGGCTAGTAAGGGCTTCAAAAAGCGAGGAGAGGACATTGCAATTCTACAACAGACGGTGAAAGTGCCAAAACTAGAAACGGAAAAATAGTGGAAAAAAACAGGTGATCGTGAATAAACAAGCATCAAGGAGAGGAGATAGAAAATAATTGAGGAAATTCTGGAAGTAAATGAAATAGTAAAATCAGCACATAATATTTTATAAAGCTGAATGAATATAAGGAGATTCGCCGTCTTAAGCCAATTTTTTCGTGGTACGAAATTATAAAGAGCCTAAAGCAGGAAAAATAATTGGGATAGCAAAGATCAAGCGTTGCAGAAAAATTTGACTCCTTCTCTGATTCAAAGCATGGTTAACGAAATATCGTTTCTCGTACTCGCTTTTAAAATTCGACTAGTTAAATCAACCAATCAAAAGAGGCTTGACATTTTATCTAAGTAATCCCTTGATCGTGACTTCCTACTGTCCTTTACAAAAATTATACTTCTTCATGTTGTTTTCTGATAATGTACTCCAGGTAGGAACCTATCTGAATTTTTGCTTCTTTTCTAAATCACAATTGCATATCTGTATATTTAAATTGCTAAGCCATTACGTTGGGCTGTCTGTGATATATAACTACTGCATCAATTTACTTTATTTTGGTCTTAAACGAAAGATTTTTATCTATAGATGTGTCAAATTTGGTTTTTGTAACCGCAATTTTTTTTAATTAGCGATAATTTACTTTTAAAAATTGCGTTCTGAGCATGCTCAGTGACATGTTTAAATCTGGCTTTAGATACTCACTAAACACGAGGCTGCATAAACACATTAATTTGTATATGCGTATGCTCAGTGACATGTTTAAATCTGGCTTTAGATACTTACTAAGCACGAAGCAGCATAAACATGTTAATTTGTTTATTCTGAGGAATCTCTCTAGCTCTCTCACTCTGCCATTTTTATTTTTATTATGTTTGTGAGATATAGAATTATACCTGAGGGAAAATGTTTATTTCGCGCTGTTGAACAACCATATTTCTTTTAACTGGGTTCAATAGTAATTTTTTAAAGTTTATTTCTCTATTCTCAATATTATGATTTTCAACATTTGACAATGATGTTTTGAGTATAATTTGTGTTTTAGTACATTTATTTATTATCCAACCGACATGTTTTGACGGGAAACAACCAGTAAGAAAGATGATTTTAAGGTTATGTCGATGCCCATGAAGAAATACTGTTACACGACAAAATTCATGTATACTTAATAAAATAGTAAAATATCTAAACGAAATAATACAATCACGTATTTATATTCTCAAACATAACTATTTCAAAAAACGAAAACTGCTGAAGTAAATTCTAGGGACACATAAAGGTTTCGCCTAATCAAATAATTCAATCATGTGAGAAAAGTTTACACCTGCTTGAAAATATTTCGTTCGGATTTACAAGAAATAGTTTTTACCTTCGGCTGAGTTCCTAACCCATTTAGTGCAAAGATAAACTCATTTGAATTCAAATAGAGGAGAGCGAAATAATTCAGGGGAGAATTCCTCCCAAATATTTTTCTCGACTGGAATAAGAAATTCGGAAGTTTTTTTAAAAAATGAGTTTATTTTTATATCGGGACTTACTGTACGTTTACCCTTTTATACTTTTTGAAGACTCTATATTAATTTCCGCTCGGGAATAAATTTTCGAAAGGAGAGGAAGCGAAAAACCCAAAATTTTAATATTTTAAATCCGAGTTCTTTTACTATTGCAACTTGAGGGGGTAGAGTCTTCTGATTTTGCCTATACGGATTATAAAACATTCAGTAGGAACTGAAATAAATGTCCCAGTAATTATGATAGATGAGATGATTTCAGACAGTCTTTTATAATTTAGCATAAATCTTAAAATTATACCAACTTCTCCCTTCTTAATTTAGAATCATGTGGAATTCTACCGATTTTAAAATTATTTTAGGTGTCCCCGTTGCTTGAAATTAAGCAAATTCTATTTCATTTTCGGAACAACAAAGATTTTTTTGACTTACTCGGAGTGCAATGCTGATTGAACTTTGACAAGCATCTAATTTATCAACTTTAAATGATTGCCACGGGTGCTCAAACTGAATATCCAAAGTGGGCTTCTTAATGATGAGAAATTTTTTGACCTCGAACATAGACGTCTCCTTCACAGATGCGGTTTCTTCTGGTTGCTGAACACCGGGTAAAAAATTTCGTTCACTTTCAGTGAAGCAACTTGATGGCAAATCACGTTGTTGGCAAAATTATGGCAACTTGACGTTAGCGTGAGCAATGACTTTTATAAAATTTACTTCACTGCTAAAAATCATTGCTATTCACAGTTAATTTTTTAAGGGGTAATCTCGTGTCAAGCAGCAAATATAAACTTTAGTATATTGAAAAACAAAATGCTACAAATTTCTTCAAAGGCTTTTATTTAGTAGATACATTAACCATGTTTTCACGTTCAGCCATTCTCTCAAAATAGGTTTCAAAGTAATAATACATATATATATATATATATATATATATATATATATATATATATATATATATATATGACACGACTGCGACGCAGCTGCAGAATAATTTCAGATAAGTCCACTGTGCGTCAGAAATACATAAAAAATGAAGACTTAGAGATTACAGGAACTCCATATCGATGCCGTGACGTTTATTAAAATAAAAATTAACCAGTCCGGTCCGCCAATTCGACTGAACCTCTCCAGCGGGAAAACGCGCGTCCTATCTCTATTAAAGATATCACTAAACTCCCTTCTTATTCGCGCGTTATGCAAAAGCGTGGGCGATCATCCCAAGCCCCTCTCTCGAACATTCGACGATTGCCTCAGACACCGCGTGCGAGCAATTATCGATGACCCTGAACCCTCCGCTGCGAAAACAACACTTCTCGAACGGGGAGTTCAGTATATTCATGTTAGTGAATCCTTTTTTTTTATTAATAATTCCTAGATATGACATATATATATATATATACATACACACACACACACATATATATATATATATATATATATATATATATATATATATATATATATATATATATAAGTACTATTTTGTATTGGAAAGCGTTAAAAAGGAACTTGATGAATTTATATATAAAATGGCTGTTAAATATAGCTGTCCATTAACTGCTTTTGATGAATGGCGTTTCAAAGTGAATAATGCAATATCTCATTGTTATAGGCCTGAATTACAAAATGCACAAAATTGCGGACTGTTAGGTAAATTAAAAACTGCAATAAGTGAATTAAAAGACCAGTTTGTAATCACATACGTGGACAAGGTTGCGTCAAGTTATGCTTTCGTATGTAAAAAATATTATTGTGAACATCTAGAAAATATATACAAAGACCAATCAATTTATAAAAAGGATCTTTCATCATTGAATGAGAAAAATAATCGTATAAGGGCGTTATATCGTAAAGTTGGATTTAAAATCACGAACATTACCTCTTACTTAAACTCACGAATACCCTTATTTAGTCTTAGTTCCTAAATTCCATAAAAATCCGATAAAGTTTAGACCAATAACTGTGGGCTATAAAACGTATTTAACATATGCAAATGATCGCTTATTGGCTATTCTTAAAGTCGTATATAAGGAACTAATTAAGGAGGGAGGTTATATGATCGGGAATAGTTTTGAGGTAATTGACAAGTTAAAAAATGAAAGTGGTATTAATTATATAAAGAGTTTTGACTTCGCAGATTTATTCAACACTATTAATATAAACGATTTATTTGAAATTACTAAAAATCTTTATGAAAAATATGACCTAAAAACGTACATAACATATCATCGTTATGAGACTCTAGTGCAATTGGTACTTAAAGAGACATATTTATATGACGGCACACATTTCTTCCGCCAAATACATGGTATCCCAATGGGGGGAGGTTGTTCCTCAATATTGGCAGACATTTACCTACACCATTATGAAATGGGGACCGCCTTATTGAGTGAGCTAATATATTTCAGATATGTGGATGATGTTTTAATTTGTACTAAGTACAAAGAGCAGGTCATAGATCTGGGGTTTTATCCAAAAAATCTTAGCCTGTTAGAATCTGATAAAACACCGGATGATCGTGTTGTATTTCTGGATTTAAGCTTATGTGTTGATGAAGAGAGTAGTCTTGTGAAATACCAAATGCATGATAAAAGGGACTATTATCCATTTACTACACAACGCGTAATGCCTTGGAATACATGTTTACATAGAAATGTAAAGCGCAACCTAATCATTAACTACATGCTACGTATTAAACGTCTAAACTGTAACAAATTGGAAATACAATCTGGCATAAAATCATTTGCAAACATTGCTTTAGAAATGGGTTTTCCTTTGGGATTTTTATTAAAAACCATGTGTGAATTCCATTCGATCGATAGGAAAGAATGTTTTAATCGATATTTTTGTAATTGAAGTAATAAAATGATTGGTTGGCAATTTACGTTTCGCACCTGTTAGTCATTTACGGTCTATAATGTAGAGTTGCACTAGGTATGTGTCCTTGCTATTTTAGTTATAATTATAGTTCTAAATGTATATATTTGATAATGTTTAGAGTATTGTGTGTGGATATTTCGATACTTAGGTGGTGCTTATTTGAAGTGGTTATATGTGGATACAGTTATAATTTAGTCATATGTCTAAATATTTTTAAAAAAGTTATTATATGATGCATTGTTTATAGGTGTAGTGAATATATGAGGTGGCTGCAATGTTTTAGTGAATTGACAAATAGTTTTGAAATAATTTAGCCCAGGTTTTTAATGTACGATGTTCCAGTTCCTTTTATTTTTTTATTTCATCGCTCCTTGCTTTGTTTTGACTTTACGTCAGGTTGCAGATGAAGAATGACTTCCGGGAGTGTTACCTAGGTACAAACATGTTTAACCGGAGTGTTGGGGGTCACAACTCCCCCCGGTCATTTATATTCTTCATCTTTCAGGTTGATGAATTGTGCTGGTGTTGTCAGGTTTAAAAATGTTTTTATTTAATATAATATATATATATATACATACACACACACACACACACACATATATATATATATATATAATTAATATATACCGTAAAATCTTGAGTGTAATACGCACTTTTTTTCACATTTTAGTCCGCAAAAATGAGGGTGCGTATTATACTCGTGTACAAAAAAGGCGTAGTTTTAAACGTTGAATAAACAAGAAACAATAGATGAGCTGTATTCTAGTGAAAGTGATAAAGACTGATAATTTACCTGTATTGTTTGTTTTGAATTAAAAATTTAAGTTTTTTTTCTACCGAATTTGACGTTTTCGTTTATTTTTATTTCAAATTTTATTTATGTTAATAAATATTTGTGCATTTTTTAATAAAATATTTAAAAGTTATGGGTTCGTATTATAGTCGAATTTTAATTTTTTCCAAAAATTTCGCGCAAAATCAAGCATGCGTATTATACACGTGGGCATATTATAGTCAAGATTTTACGGTAGATAAATTATTACTTACTATAAGATTGATCATAGAACACCATGTACACATCACCAAATCTGGCACTGAAGTGAGAGTCCTATGTAGATAAGGGAAAGACAGTAAAAAATGTCGTGTTTTTAAAATTTAGAAGTTAGTTGTATGAGCGATAAAAAAGAAACGTAAAAGAAGAAGCTATCGTGTTTTTCCCATAGAGTTTAACACTAGAACCGCCGGACTTGCTACCTACCTAGAACCGCCAAGGGGACAAAAATGTCCCCTGTCATAGAACTGGCGTTTTGGTAAAAAAAAAGGTCGGATAAAATGATATTATTTAGACACATGAGAGTTTTATCACTGAAAAAACTTTATTACTAGTTAAACAATTGTATACAACTAATTCAATAAAGCAAAAAATAACTGAAAAAGGCTATATAAAGACCAATACAGTCTTGGACAAACAAACTTTGAAGAAACTACAGGTCTTCTCTAGATACATCGGCCTTGCAAGACACGCAAGTGTACTTTACGTGACCAGTACACTTTTTACTCATTGATTTCTTACATATTACACATTTGTAAGCACTTTTTCCACTGTTACAAGTTACGCGAATTTGGCTTTCTCGACGGGATTGACTGATTTCAGATGGATCATTGTGATCAGATGTAGAACTCTTTCTATCAATGATTTCTCTGGTAAGTTCCTCTCCTAAGGTGATAAAGAAATCTCGCCTTGATATCTTCATTTCTGTTACTTCTTTATACAACACCCAACTATAAATTCCTGCCAAGTCCAAAACGTTACAAAACGTATGAAAGGGCCATCTCCTTGATGCACTTTTCACAGAATACTTGCGAGTCATGGCGTCAACAACGTCTACCACAGACTTTGTTTTATTCTAAAACGTGACACTTTCAGGTTTAGACTTGCGATCACTGCAAATTTACACATCAGGATGTAGCGAAGTCATCATAACCACATTTTTGTTTGTCTTTCACTGATACACAGTGAGAGTTATGTCATTGTTTTTTAAAATCGTAGAATCGTAAAGATTCTCGCGAGCTTTCTTCACGCAGTGGGGAACTTCTCTTCTAGCCTTGTTGGCAGTGCCAACTACGGTAGTTTTCTTTGATACAAGGTACTTAGCTAGGTGCATTGACGTAAAGTAATTATCACATATAAAGTTTCTCCCCTTGTTTAAGTACGGCCCAACAAGCTTCTTTACTACATAGTCACCAAGACGGTCATCATCGTGACGCTTCTCATCTATTCCAAGATAACAAAAAGCATTGATGAAGTGTTTAGTTTCATTGTCAACGGCCATCCAAAATTTTTGGCCGTACTTATCAGGTTTTAAGGCTATAAACTGAGTGAAACGGCATCGAGTTTTAGACGGAAAGAGCTGCTCAGCTACTACAATAAAGGGTCCAGGTAGGTAGTTGCTTTGACAGTTAGATACAAAATCGTCCCATACCTGTGAAATAAGAGCAAACTTGTCTTCTTTGAGTCTTTGAGACCTAGTGGATTTAACGTCAAATCGTAAAAATTGCATAATTTATATGAACCGATTACGGGACATGGCGTTTTTACACAACTGCACACCGCATTTCTCAGACCAGAGTACGTCGATTTCCATCCCTTTGGACTCAAGTGCCCCTCGCACAAACAGGATACCAAGGAATGCTTCGAGTTCCCAAAGAGGTAAAGACCAGTCATCATTTCCTAACACTCTATGAGCTTCTGTCACCGTACACTTTTGTATATGTACCTGCACTGGCGAGTACAAATCTGCGGAACGAGGGAGGGAAACGTCTAGCAAGCGGAAGGGAGGAGAGACGGACATACCTGGAGCGTGAAAGCACAGTTTTGCTGTATGGGACAAAAATGTCTCCTCGGCGGTTCTAGTATAATCCGCATTTTTTTTCTAAAATTCGCGACCTAGCGGGTATTTTTTTCCAGTGTTAAGTACAGGACGTAAAATAAATAAAAGTCACTGAGTTTTAGAGTGGTCTGACAAAAAATATAGAATGTGCAAAACATTTAACTTTACGAGGGGACAAAAAAGGCACCTTGGCTTTTCTAGTGTTAATTGGTAACTGTAAAGTCCAGCAAGGAACGTCAGAATCACAACTCTCCGAGTGGTTACTTAAAAAACTCTGTGGAGCAATCGATGTGTCCACATGCAGTGAGGGTGTGATAATAAAAAAGTCACAAGGAATGACTCCTTTTCTCTGATAACAAAAATAAAAATTTAATATAAAAGAAACATGAGTTAACACAACTCTGATTTCAGATAAAAACTTCCATAGTACTAAACGACTATGTTCCGCGAAAAAACTTTAGAAGTGAGAACCTCTCTTTTACACTCCCAGTTCAGTAATGTCGAGTCCAGTCCGGTAACTCGTTCTCCACTTTTTTCACCCTGTGGGGGTTATCCCCCAGCCTTTCCGAAGTTTCTCTTGCAATCCAGCACCTGGAGTCATTTTGTCTTCGAAACTCCGCGGAATATCCAGTCCTACTGAAAGAGACTTTTCTTTCGGCCGAGTTCAATGCTTCTCTTGTGAAAATTCGAATCTTCCCAAATCATGTTCCCAACAGCGAAACGAATTTCACCGCTTTGAGACATTTTTCCCCCAACGCGCGGACGTCAGAACGCCGCCGCGCCCCGTGATAGCTTTCCATAGATGAGTTATTTATTGCCCACTCCTATTGTCCCGCTTAGAGCGAGAGTCCGTACTTCGAACAAAAGGGGATTCCAGGACGCTTAGACCTTTTGTCGGCGTGAAACACATGTCTCTTTGGTGTCCTTTTGTCACCCATTGGCACAAAACTTTCATTGTCCGAATGCCTCGCGGGCTCGTTTCGAATGTTACATTAACTTTTCTGTCCCACCACACCCAATCCGTTGTTCCAATATCAATTTACATTCAGCCGATCTCCCAAAATAAGTCTCAATGTAAGAAAACTTAACAGGAATAATATATAGTTGTTTAGGAATTTCTAGTTCTTTGTTTTTTCTCCATATTGTGACGTCACGTCAGTAAGGGATGCTTTCTCACACCCCACAGTGTTCACGTACCAGCTGCATGTTGTTCGGAAATTCCATTTCAAGTTCCCACCGAAATATTGAACACGTGCAGGATTAAAATGCTATACAGCGGCTCCCACCAAAAGTTCCTAGCTTGGGAAGTTAAGCCCAGGCATATCGATGTCTGAGAAAAATGCGAGGGAAAGTGTGCGAAAAGCATTGTTATCTGCCAGCACCACTAGTAAATCTGTTGTTTCGTAACGATATTTCAATGCGTCTGACACTACAGCGGTCGTAAGTTCCCATAACGAGGTACTGGGATCGAAGCGTGTCATCGTGACTTAATATGTCCCTGTTTTCGAACGGAGCTGCCTTCTGAGGAATTTCAAGACATTCCATAAAAGAAAAGACCGCGAGATATAGTCAGAAGACTTGGAGATTTTGGGGAGAGACTCTTAGAAACATCTAGCTAGCGGCCGTACGTTGAGAGCTCCCGCGAAGGCTACCTAGCCTACGAGTGCCGCTGATAAATCGCTGACGCACTGTTCTACTCTATCTGCCAAAAGGTCCATCTGATCTACTGTACCTGTAATTTGTCCTGTTTTTTTTATTGTTATTAAAATCGTTATCGTTAAGTTTTTCTTGTTAATAATTTGCCTGTTAAATTTGACCGCTCAACTTATTTTTACCTTGCCACGCATTTAATTCAAACACCTCAGTTGAAATATTGGTACTACGCCACAATATCTATGTGTCATACATCTAACAAGTAATTGATAATTTTCCTATTTCAATGAAATTTTCTCTTCTAACACTAGGGTTTGACGGTTTTTCAAACCCGGTTTTAAAAAACCGGTTTTTAAAATAAATTTGTCACGTTTGAAAACCGGTTTTTAAATTAAGAAAACCGGTTTAAAAGAATTCAAATTATTATGTAAAAATTAATTTTTAACTTATTTGATTTCTTGAAGACCCTGAAGAAAAACTTACAAATCCAAAGGCACTGAAAGCTGAATTTTCATTATTTGAGGCAACGAATAAAAGAACCAAAAACTTAGATTCGTTATTTGATGCCCTGAAAACTATAAAACCAAGCTCAGTAGCTAGTGAACGAGTATTTTCAATTTTAGGCAATATTGTGTCCAAAATAAGAACAAGACTTAGCCACCGTTCAGTGGATATTTTATATTTTTTTAAATCCTATTTTCTTAGGAGAAATTAAAATTAGTGAAATAAATATAAATATTATTTGAAATTTGAAATTTTTGTTTGAGTTTTCGTTATTTTGTGTAAGTAATGTGTAATCCTTAATTTTTTTTTAATATTTTAACTTTGATATTTATTTCGTTTTTTGTTATTTTATATAAATTAAATAAAATATTTTTCCCTATTCTATTTTTTTGGACAAAAGTTCAAAAACCGGCTAAAACCGGTTTTTTGAAAATCTAGAATTCGAAAATAGGTTTTTCAAAAAGTAGGTTTTTATATAAACCCTATCTAACACTGGTAAACCACCGTAACCCTGCATTGGTCGCGTATACAAAAATAGCAGGCATAGTCGTGTTGCGTCGTGCCTAAATAAAATAGTGTGCGTCTGATAGACGCCACACTATTTTATTTAGGTTTTAATTATTGTATTTGCAAAAATAAATATTTATTACTACTAGAAAGACGGGAATTTTTTTTTTCTGACTAAAAAGACTGAACGCCGTCATTTTGACGGTTAAAAATAAAATCAAGAATTTAAAATATTTATTTTTTTTAGGTTAAATACTTAAATTTTGAACTATTTCATACCAATATATAATAAATTAGTATATATTTAGATATATTTTTATGCAGATATGCCGAGCTGACAACCTCGTATCGTTTATCATTAAAAATATATGCTTGGTTTGTGCAGTTCTTATTCTTCAACACGAATATTTCCGAAGAGCCAATATTTCTGTTATTTGCAAAAGCGGGGAAGAGACGAAAAGTAACTGACATTTTTCCGGTATTATTTTAAAGATTTCTGCCTGTTTTCTATATTGACGTCAAATCGACGGCTTTCAGTCTTAGTGGGAATACAACCCATTTTCTCACCCTTACTATCGAATATAATTTTGTTAATGTGTGTGCATATTTTGTGTAAAACTATCTGCTGCGCGACCAGCATGGTGACTTTTAGTTTTATATTTTCATTTGCAAAACAACTCAACTGAAACTAACACATTGTAAGGAATGTTACCTTTACCTGTCATCATAAATATACGTTGTTAAGGGGTAGTGGGACCTCAGCCAAAAAATTTATAATCATTGCTAAATTCACTATAAGGCTGATTCTAAAACATCGTAGTTAAAAAATGTGAATTTCCATTACTTCAGAACGGAGTTAAAGATAAGACCGAGAAACCCAACACCAATGATTTTAAAAAGTACATCCCTCTCTATATGTACAATTTTTCAAAATTAAGATATCTACACTTTATCATTACACCAAATAAGAAATTGCTGGGAAAATATTTTTTCACTTAAAAGATGGAGTAAAAATTCAGCAAGTACTAAAATATAGTGTGGATTACATCACTCTCTGTATGTACTATTTATTGTTCCCAAATCAGATACCTCCACTTAATCATATCAAATAATAAATTGTTGGGAAAACATCTTCACTTTTAAAATGGAGTAAAAATTCAGAAAGTACTAAAATATAGTGTGGATTACAACTATGATATTCATAAAACTTCTTGATATACACAGTTCAGTATTTCAGAAATAGGAGATACAACAGTGATAGAATGAAAAGAACGGACTCTAGATAAACCTACATTCAAATGTCCATGACTAAATACTGGATTTGATAGGTCTAAACATATTTTGTCAAAAGATCAGCGGTTGTAACAAATGTCGCCACTACACACACGCGGTTTAAAATTGCTGACGACCGCCATTGTTTACATCTGGTATTTGAAGCCGTTGCCATTCGGAGTGTAGAAATATCGTTGATTTTTGTGCCGCATACCTACGCGTTTTATATATATATCTTAGAACAAGTCATAACATATCAGAAGCCTAAGGACATAAAAATACAGACATAGCGCTCAATAGTATGTTCGAACCGTCAAAATGACGGCAGCCGTCTTTCTAGTGTTAAAACAATAAGTTAAAGACATGACGGATATAAATGAAAACCAACCAATTTTTTTTTTATTATTTAATTTTATATGCACGTTTTGCAATAAAATAAATTAAAGCAAATGCAAATGAGAAAAAAGGAATTACTATAAGCAAATTTTAGAAGTGAAAAATAATCAAATGGAAAAAATATATACGAGGCGCGTTTTTTAAGTAAGTACCGTTTTAAAATAAAAATAAAACAAGTAGACATTTTTTAACAATTTTATTTTTACATGAAAGCCTGTTCTTTAATCTACTTTTCTACATAATTACCACCAATATTAAGGCACTTATCGTATCGTACAACCAGCTTTTGAATACCATCCTCGTAGAAATCTGCCGCCTGATTAGACAACCACTCGTCGATTAGGCAACACGGTCGTTTTGAGATCGTCATCGTCATCGAGGCGCTGACCATCCAAATGCCTCTTTAAATGTAGGAACACGTGGTAGTCACTGGGCGCTAGATCGGGGCTGTACGGTGGATGATCAAGTCGTTCCCAGCCAAATGATCTGATCAGCTCTTGAGTTCGATTGGCCGTGTGTGGACGGGCATTGTCATGGAGCAAAAGATCTCCTTACTCAGCGTGCCACGCCTTTTGTTTTGGATTGCACGGCGCAGTTTTTTTAAAGTCTCACAATAAGTTGTAGAATTTATTGTGTCACCACGAGTCAAAAAGTTAGGTCAAATGACCTAACTGCAACACGGTCGTTAAACCGTGTTGCAGTGGTTGTCTAATCAGGCGGCAGATTTCTACGAGGATGGTATTCAAAAGCTGGTTGTATGATACGATAAGTGACTTAATATTGGTGGGAATTATGTAGAAAAGTATATTAAAGAACAGGCCTTCATGTAAAAATAAAATTGTTAAAAAAATCTGCTAGTTTTATTTTTATTTCAAAACGGTACTTACTTAAAAAACACGCCTCGTATATAAGCACTTTTTAAATTAGGATAAATAAAAATAAAGCAAATTTGGAATAATGTATTTCTACTGGAAAGTTTTACAAATTTTGTGAAAGGCCAATCGGGTGATTTTGGTATATATCCGTTTACTATAAAAAATGATAGCAACTGCAAAAGTTTTGTTTGTTAGTTATGACTCATACATATACATTTCGAAGGTACTGACATCTGCTGGGCATACAGAGCAATCCATCGATACGCAAAATGTAAACGAAAAGTGCTATAGGCGTCTGTGATACGCCGCACCACCACTGCAGGGTTAAATTTGAAATATATTCACTACGACATAATAAACATTTTTTTTTGTGTTTTCAGCTCTCTTGACACTCCTCGGTCCGAGAAAATGGCCCGTGAAAAAGAGGAGGACATAAGATCTCCTTCATGCACACTTCTCTCCGAAAATGAATTACTTTCGAAAGCCTACTGTCTCCTTCAGTTTTAGAGTGAAATTCAACATTTTTTTCCATATTTTTAGAAGAAAACTGCTTTGATCGAGCACGAGAGACCTTGAACGCCACTTACACTCGCATCTTCTGGTATAAAAATTCTTTTATGCTCTGGAAACTGTCGAAACAAAATTTCATGCTACTTTGTAAAAATCAAACACTTTTTTTTTTTTTTTTTTGAGATGTAGAACTTTTCGAAGTCTTTTCAGGCGAACGCAAAGAATTGATCAAACATTTATCCTTTGTCCTGGATTTGCTAAGCAAAATCACGCGTCCAGCCGTAAATAATTGAGCCTCTCGAGTATGATGAACTTTTCAATAACCACAAAGATTTATTTTTACCGAAGCAAACTTTCTATTTATTAAACTTTGCAAGTTATGGATGAAAAAAGTAGAATATATGAAAAGGTATTTTTTTCGACAGTTATATATTGTTTGAACTTATGTACGAATGCTGTTTGATCCGAGAGTTTTGCAAAATCCGACAAATGGCACCACTGCACTGAATTTGTTGACGCTCTGTTATTTAGCATGCTTCAAAGGCACGTAAACAGATTTGACAACTGCTCTGTGTTCAATGACTATTTTAGGCTTGGTATATATATATATATATATATATATATATATATATATATAGTGAGAAATCGACCAGAGGTCTCGGAGTGCAACGTCAGAGATTACGGCTTCGCACCTGGAGGATTCGGCGAAAGGAAGCCGGCGTATGCGGACACTATGGGCGCGTACAGGAATTATTGTATGGATATTGTACAGGTTATATTGTACAGGAGTTATTGTATGTAAATTCTGATGGTCAAAAGGGGGATCGTTTGGGGATATAAATAACTGAACATACAGTAAAACCTCGTTTAACCGGACTAACTGGGACCATAGACAATTCGGACAATCGAAAATCAGTGTAATAAGCAAAACAATATCCTTAACTAAGCAGACTTACCGTTTATTACGATAAACAACTATGTTTGAACAAAATTACATAGTATTATTTACAAGACATTAAAAAATATATAAATAAAATTTCACATCATTTATTAACAAAGAAATGGTAAGTTTAATAAAGCTTTCTTAAACTCAACAAAAAGCATTTTATTACCATAATTTATTGTACATTCTGTGCAGGAACTGTGCATTGAATCAAAT
This sequence comes from Dolomedes plantarius, assembly GCA_907164885.2. Taxonomy (NCBI): domain Eukaryota; kingdom Metazoa; phylum Arthropoda; class Arachnida; order Araneae; family Dolomedidae; genus Dolomedes; species Dolomedes plantarius. Next base: position 162,698,073 of record OU015496.1, on the reverse strand, counting down.
TAAAAAGCGGTTATTTGGCGTGACTGTAGTCACGTTCTTGCTATCATAGTTAAAAATTATTATCCAATGTGGACATTAAATAAAAAATGTCTACAAATCTGTTCCGCATTACGAGATCCAGATGAACGAGATTTTATTGTATTTTGAATGTCTGCGTACATCTCTTTGAATTTTGGCTACTAAGAGCGATTTCTTTTGTAATGAGTTACCTACTGATATAGTGTTCCATTTGAAAACTTATATAATCCTTTTGATATGATATTTCTCCCAACACTCAAATAAATATACGTGATTTTTTAAATTTCACATAAATAATTTGTAGAGCTTTGAATTATACGTAGAATTTTTTTTGTTCAAATAAGTTATTTGGCTATTTAACAAATACATAACTTAGAAATTTTCAAGTTGAAATTTAGATCATTAAACTGAGAATTCCAGCAAAGAGTTGTTATAAAAAAGATTAGTGGGAAAACGCTTTTGAAAGCTATAAATCTTTTTAATAATGTAAATGAAGTTATCATATGAAGCTCGTTGATTGCATGTTCAGAAATAGGGCATCCCATCACCTTTAAATATTAATTTTCTACCAATAGAAAGATTTTGTCTCACAATTTAGTATTAAACCCCAAACACACCAAGGGAATTTTATTGTCATATCACTTGACTTCGACTGGTAAGAATTCGATTAAATAGTGTTTTTAACTATTAATCCATACAAGTATTACGTATTTTAACGTCCCTTATCTTCGCAAAATATTATGTAAAGGAATGTTATACTAGAAACAAATATCAAGTGTACTAAATGAGGCAATCTAATATCCGTTAAATAAATAGATACGGACATGCGTTGTTTTCCGGCTAACAAAGTTATTACTCTGGAAACATCCTCATACCATAGATTTTAATCTTCCCTAAGTCTATTGTTATAAGGTAAGAGAAATATCCAGATAGTCAAGGATTTTCAGCCTTTGTTTCTACTACATAAAGGACTTTATTTAAGGATCAGACTTCTCAATGATTTTGATGAATTATTAAGGTTATTCATTGTATTCATTTAACACGTTATTCATAACATAGTTTCATATTTGCTGATAAGACAGTACGAAGATTAAACGGTGATGAATTTGTTTCTTTTAATCATTTTTGTTTCTAAACTGGCGTGTAAAACTTGAGGAACATCACTATTTCTAAAGGTTAAAACCCGGAAATTAAACGAAATAACTTCATAACCGTCAGTAGAAAGCTAGTACATATTCAGATTGTGGAGTCGGGACGGCAGAGATGGAATCCTTGCGAAGAAACGATGACAGCAGAGTTCAACGAATTAAGTTCTCGCCAAATATCCGAGCAGTGCGTACGTTCGTGACAGACGCCCATTGAGTTTCGTCCCATATTTCAGACCATGCAATGGCCACTAGGAAACATTCAGACAATTTTACACGTGGTAGAATCATTAGGAAGCTGGAGGAAGGGTGACATTTGAGGAGTGTGGCAGCCGAGTTCAATGTCGCCCCTAGTTTCGGAATTCTAAACAACAGGTACAGCTTGTAAGGTTTACATGAGATTCGATTCACAAGAATCGAACTTTTAAGTGAATAAATTAAAGAAGCGGCTTAAGATATGCTAATTGCGGCATACGCGGTTAGTATAAATACCAAGCAGGTAGATTAAAGAAACGAAGTGAGAGGAAGTGTTAAGGAAGTGAGAGGAAGCGTTAAGGAAGTGAGAGGAAGTGTTAAAGAAGTGAAAGGAAGTGTTGAGGGAGGAGCTAGGTTGATGCTAACCTTAGGCCCAAAGTTTACGTAGCAGCATTGCTGGTTGACTTTCAAGTATTGTGAGTATTATAAACTATTTTCTTGCAAAGAATCTATAGGGGAATAATACCCCTTGCATGAATGTTATATATACTCGTACTAGTAGTACGATGTAGTTATGTTGAAAAGCAAATTTATGTGCAAAGTTATAATAAACGTTTTTATTAAAATTAGAACTGTGTTTGAATCTAATTCATTAGAGTGCCAATTCAAATTATATACACCCAAGTTAAGGGTAAAGAAGTGCCAAAACTCTGTAAGCTGTACGAAGGTCTGGGAGTGGTTGATCGAGAATGAACAACGGCCACTAATAATCGTTTTATCGTTGTACGTTCTAGGAGGAATCGTCGGAAGACAGCGACATCCATTGCAAAGCAGCTGCAGAGAAGTTCTGGACGTCAGGTTTCGCGGTTTACAGTGGCCAGATGACACCATCTAGTAGGTGGACTGTTACCCTGCTGGCTGGTACGCCGTGTATGTTAATATCTGGCCATGGGCGCCATCTTCTATAGTGGTGCAAAGAGCGAAAGAACTGAACCCCAGCGCAGTGGGGGAAGTTCCTCTTTGTTGACGAGAGTCGCTTCATTCTCAGGAGTGATTCTGGCCGCCATCTCACCTGGCTGCATATTACCATTCCTTACATGAATTCACGCCATTACATCGTTTGGCGGCTGATTGGTCAATTGAGTTTACATTGGTATTTGAGTATTTGGTGCGCTGATTCTTATGAAAGCATGTCTGTTTTTCAAGAATCAAAACTTCCATCACTATTCCTGAACGAAATAGAATCTATTTCAAATAATAGTATCGTAGTACGCAGTAACGTTCAAAATTACATATTTGTGAATTATAAAATTTATGCATTTGTACAATAAAGTCACTTTATTTTCAGTAAATTTTTGGTAATTTTTAGAAGAGTATTTATAATTTTTATTTTTTAGAGAGTAAGATTAAAAAACTAAAGTGTGCAAAACAGCAAAAAATATATAATTTGCATCTTGCAATTAAGATTTTAATTTAAAAAAATAAACAATTTTTTGTAATTCAACATTTAAATTTAAGAAAAAATTAAATTTTGAGAAATATTTACTCTATTTTATTCTACTCCTAAAATTTTACAGTGAAATTACTACGAAAATTGGTAATTTCTTAAAATTTTCGATGCACAAAAAGAAATATGGAGACATTTATGGCGAAAATTTCTTTTACAAATATCTTGTCACTTTAAATTACTTTTACATTAATAGGTGGCGCCACTTAAAAAAAATTCACGTTCCTTATAAAATATGGCATAAAAAAAATATAAAAATGAAAGCAACTAAGAAATAGATTTTATCTCATTTAAAATACTCTTAGGATCAAATATTATGCATTTATCGAAATGAAAGCAACTAAGACATATATTTTAGCATTTATCTCATTTAAAATGCGCTTAGGATCAAATATTATGGCAATTACCGATGCAAACTCAATTGACCAATCAGCAGCCGCCAAACGATGTAATGGCGTGAATTCATGTAAGGAATGGCAATATGCCACCTGGGTAGAAGTTGGAGCTCACTATCAGTGCAAACGTGAATGAAATTGATCGATAAATAGTAGTTTAAAAAGGGTAATTTTCTTAAGATTTCCAAACAAAAATCGTTGCGACTTTTCTTAAATCTACTTTAAAACTCAAATGTTTAAGAGTATTAAGTCGTCATGTTTATACTGCTATAATTTTCTTGGAGTTGCGGTTGGTGTTTACATTGCTAACGAAGGGGGGATGAAAGGAGGTGAATTTGCAGTATCAAATAATTATAAAACTATTTTGGCAGGGACACACTCCGCATTTTCGACATTTCTCTGTTTGAGAGTAACTAAGTTCTGTTTTACTTTGCCATCAGTTTAAAAAGAAATTCCGAATATGGTTCTTTTACCTAGAAACGAAAATATTTATCTGGAAAAGAGATCAAGGAAAACAAACATACGGAAAGACAAATATTTTGTCACTGAATGGAAAGAATTTTATTCTTCGTGCTGTTGTGTATATTTTTCTGTTTTACATCTCTTAGAACAACAATGACGTATTTTCGAAGAATTCGGTGTCGCTTGCGAGCATCTGTTTGGAAAAGCAAGCAGGCATTTTTGATGAGAATAAAAAAAGGACAGATCGTCTCTTTTTTTATTTTTTATTGAAAGTACATATTCCTTTTTATTAAAAAGATGGTATGAAATTTATTTAATTGAGCGAGTTTTTTTTCAATATAGTATACGATCATTTGATGCAGATAATCAAAACGTAAATGGTCATTTTGAGGAAGCTGATTGTTTGAGATTGTCAAAAATCTATTTAATTATTTGGGATTGATATTTTCGACGTAGTACACGATCATTTGATTTAGGCAGTCAATAAGTAAGCTAATGGTCATTCTGAGGAAGGTGATTATTGGACATTCAGAAAACGAATTTTTTTTTCCCTCGCATTTAATGTATAGTTGAATCATTAGTGTGACTAAGAATGAAAACAAGACATATAAATTTGTCATAGCTTAGAGGGAAAAGCAATTTATAACAATATGCGTAAAAAGCATTTTCCCTACGAAAGTTATTCTAACGCAATAACGATGCCCTCTACTCTTTTCATAGTCTCGATACAGGTACATATAAATATTGTGTTTCGAATATGTCGGGAGATGATCTCCCATCAAATAAATATTTATGGCTGGGAGGCGACCTCTCAGTGAACTAGATGAATTTGAGTGGCAAGATATTCTGATAACATCATACTATGTTTGGCGAATTCGGCGACCGAATTTGCCGCCCAATATAAGTACAGGCGGGCCTCATCTAAAGTCTTCCAGATGTGGTATTTTCTGAAAAAAAAAATGCAGCAGGATGTGTGACGTCACTTTCCAAATATTTTAGAGCACAGTTACCTGTATCAGCTCAGATTTCAAATAACCATGGCTAAGTGAGAGAGAACTTCTCATTCGCTCTAAGATATTGCTTACTTTTATTCATATGATCATTGTGATCAATATCTGTTTCTAAAGAAAGATCGTAAAGTTCAAAACAAATACGACTGTAACATTCATGTTCAAGAATTTTCCATGCGTCCGATGTAACAATGAAAATATGTGTACGCTGTCAACATCGTAGAATCAGGATATGTACTGGGTGTGTTTATATGAGAAAACTAGTTGAATGCCCGTGCTTCGCTACGGAGTAGATTCAAATTAATTACAACGGTCAATGTATGCAATTAAGGCCAAAAAAATATATTTATAATAAATACAACGGTCAATATATGCAATTAATGCCAATATATATATATATATATTAAAAAAATCGTAACGGATATTCTTATAGACAAAATAATGTAGAAGAAAATATTCAAATTAAATCTAATAGAAAATACTAAAGAATATAGTACAGTTAATATAGTACAGTTTGAGGAACATTTCTTTTACTGTATTTTAATGTTTTTTTTTATCCAATGCCCAATCGTCTGCCGCATTAGCAAGAAAAAAACATTGTCCATTTCGTTGTTATGCACGTGACGCAAAATTAGTTTAAAGTATCACAAAAGAAAAAAACCACGTGATCAGCATTTAATACATTAAAATCTAAAAATTAATCTTTAAAAATTTACCAAACATGTGAAAATGGAGGTAAAGATTCGAAAAAGATTTCATTTTAAAGGAATTTTTATGTTCTTTCTCGCAATATAAATTCTATATAACCCTCAGATTATTATTTCAACTGCAAATTTAAAATATGTTACAAAAACAGCTTTAAAATTTAATTTAAAAAAAATTAAGAAGAATTTTTCAAAAATATTTCTTAATGCACCCCTACACTATTAGAAGAATCGCCATGCAAAATTTCAGCACTTTAGGTCCAGCGGTTTGGTCTGTGCGTCATCTGTCAGTCAGTCAATCAGTCAGTCAGTGAGTGAGTCAGTTACGGAACTGTTTTATATATACAGTGGAATCTCGATCTATCGTTTTTCTAGGGACCGACTGAAATGAACGATAAATGCGAGAAAACGATAGATGCGGAAACATAACAAAGCAATATGATCTTTGGGACTGGATTAAATGAACGACACATACGAAAAAACGATGGATCCGAAAACGATCGATCGAGATCACACTGTATATATATATATATATATATATATATATAGATTAAAGGAAATTATCGAAATAGAATAAGATAATAAAAAAGTAATATATACAGAAACTGAGAAAGGAAAAAGACTTAAAACGAACTTTGATCCTTAAAAAGAAAAACCTTTCAAGTGAAAAATCTTTTCACCTACGTGTTGAAAACTATTATTAAGGAAAAATTAATTTCATAATTTAATAAACTTTTGAATTTTGGTTTCCACCTTTTGTTTAGTTTTAATTTTGTCCGTTTTTCTGGGAACGACAGTTTTACAAAAAATATATATGTATTTAAATTCCAATCTTGCCACCAACACCGTATAATGGTTAGCAACTCGGGCTTCCCCGGTGTGGGATCGAATTCGAATATCGGAAAAGGCATCGACGTTCCTGTGCTGCCCCATAGTAAGCAGAGTTGCTCATCTATATGGTGCACTTATAATAAAGATGCCAAGGAATACGCGGTGTGGATGGGTCAATTTCCTCGGGACTCAGTACCTGAAAAACAAGCCTCTAATCATTAAAGAGTCCGTATAGGGTGATGTAAACTCCTGAAATCATTGCCTATCCGACAACCTGCAGGAATCTCTTTGAACTTGGACATAAACTTGCCGAAAAGAATCTATGCAATGATGATATAGCTACTGATTGTATTATCTGTTCTAACTTAAATGATCATTTCTATAAGATGTTTTCAAAACAGTCCTATAGATGTGACCATTTAATTATCTTACAAATAATGGGCAATGCTTTGAACAAACAAGAAAGGCATTTTTGTTAAAAAAAAGAGTTATTGAGAAATAGGTTTGATAAACAGAGAGGTCTTAAAATGAAATATACGTAACAAAATTTAGTTATTTCAGGGATAAATTATTATCATAAAATTAAAGAACAAGCTCGAAAGCTTTTAGTAGTTACAAAACTTGTCATTAAAGAAAATGCTGCAACCCTTTGGGGTTCGTAAATTGCCTGTTGAAAACAAAGATATCCATTCCCTTAAAATAGCCTTTTTCTTTTCTCTTTTTCTTTTTTAGGGGGGGGGGGGACTACATAGATTTAAAGCCCAAACGCTTACCCGTTTTTCCTTTACTTTGATTAGGCGCCAAGGGAATTCATTTTCGTACTTCTTAACATTGATTACAGAATTTCTGTTAAATATTCTTTTGACTTTTTTAATCAAAATAAGTATTTTAGTAATTACCCTTAACTACGCAAAAATGTTCTGTAACGAAATGTTTTTTCTGGAAACAGGCATCAAGGAGGGATGCCAAATTAGTCTCTGTAACATGTTTTAATTGAAAAAGAGCGAACATACTTTGTTTCTTGTTTAAGAAACAATCCTACTGTATCAATTTTAAGCTTTCATGTGACAGACGTGGTAAGGTAAGAAACGTATCTAGAGGTATTTTAAGATTTTTTTTCTACTGCATAAAGGTTTTATTATAATCTCTGCTTTATCAATTTTAATTTTTCATATGACAAATGGGGTAAGGTAAGAAACGTATCTAGAGGTATTTTAAGATTTTTTCTACTGCATAAAGGTTTTATTATGATCTCTGCTTTATCAATTTTAATTTTTCATATGACAAATGGGGTAAGGTAAGAAACGTATCTAGAGGTATTTTAAGATTTTTTCTACTACATGAAGGTTTTTATTATAATCTCTGCTTTATCAATTTTAATTTTTCACATGACAAATGTGGTGTGGTAAGGTAATAAATGTTTCTAGAGGTATTTAAAGTCTTTCTTCTATTACTTGAAGGGATTTATTATGATCTCTGCTTTATTAATTTTAATTTTTCATATGACAAATGTAGTAAGGTAAGAAACGTATCTAGAGGCATTTTACGGTTTATCTACTACATGGAGGTTTTATTATGATCTGTGCTTTATCAATTTCAATTTTTCATATGACAAATGGGATAAGGTAAGAAACCTATCTAAGAGGTATTTAACCAATTTAAGACTGGCGTTGCGAAAACGCAACATTAATTTCTGTATTTTTTAAAGGCATGTTCTAAGTTTTGTACGTCTGAAGTAACATTTTTATTTTATTCTCTATACTTTAATTGATCATAATAAATTTTTTGTTTCCACATTTGCCCGCTTTTAGCACTTGCCAAAAAATTGTTTTTTTCGGGTGTTTTGAAGGGGAAAAAATGACTAATTTCAAATAATAACCTTAGATAGCAGCACATGTTAAATTTCCGATTTGATGATTGTTCCGAGTTTACTAGAGACTAAAGAACAAAATGGCTTCAGCAGGTAAGGCCTAATTTTTGTTTTTATGTTTCTCAATTCATAGTTTTAAAAATGTTGCGAAAACGCAACATCAGTCCAATGTGTATTATTTAAGATTTTGATATGCTTCCTAGTTTTTATGCAGTAGATTGGTATTTTTTTTTCATTTCAGCTAAGTTTGACTCTAGAAAAAAGCAATTTTTGACATTGGAAAAGACATTGGAGTATTTTCATGGGCTAGATGATGATGATATTTCAGAATCGTCCTCAACAGAAGCTAATGATGAACCATAATTCGTCAGTATCCCTCCAGATCCGGATGATTTGACGGATGAAGAAGCTATTGATAATGATATTTTATGTGAAAATGTTGAATCCCCTAAAGACATTGCAGGTGAAATCGACATTTTTTTCCAATAAATGCAAAAGTAAGCAATATAGTAAGAAAAAAGGAGCATATTGTATGGAAAAAAATGGAGACTCGACATGGATGTAATGAATTCTACAATAAGTTTATTAGAGTTTCAGAGATCTATATCTTTGAGACAGCCATATATTTGATAGAAAGGCTTGAAGAAATGCAGATGAATTCTGTTTTACCTGAAACTTCACATATTGGAAGACCATCTTCAATTCAAAATCAAATTCTCAACGAAACTCGGAAAAACCGTATGGGCCATATTATTACTAAAAATAGTGAAATAAACAAAAAAAAATGTAAAAGTCAAACAATTACTGTATGTAATAAGTGTAATGTACCTCTTCATGCGAAATGTTTCAAAGATTTTAAAATGTTTAAAAAAAATTTATAATTTAAAATTTTTATATTTTCTAAAATTTCTATACCGCTTTGGACTGATGTTGCGAAAACGCAACATTTTGTAACTCTTTTAAAAATAAATTTAATTTTATGGAAACAACTTATTTGTGTAATTAATGTTCTAAGAAGTGTTAAAAAACTGTTGGTGCATTTCCAATAAAGGAAACATGAAGCGGTCCTAAATGGATTAAGGTCTTTCTTCTATTACTTGAAGGGATTTATTATGATCTCTACTGTATCAGTTTTAATTTTTCATATGAAAAATTTGGTAAGGTAAGAAACGTATCTAAGAGGTATTAAGGTCTTCCTTCTATCACACGAAGGACTTTATTATAATCTCCGCTTTTAAAATACAAATGTTCTTCGACTTCCAACCAAGATAGGAACCGAGACATTGGTTGTAAGTTGATTTGGTTGTAAGTCGAGTTTCAAACAATTTTATTTTTTGTATATGTACATACATATATTTTTTATTTTCATACATACATGCGTAATTTAAAATACATTGTACTTTATTTAGAAGGCATGAATTATTCTTCGACATCGCTTCTTATTATGTTAGTACAATCCAATGGTTCAGTATTTGCAGCAGAAGATACACTGCAAGTTTTTTTTAACAAAGTTATCCGAGGTAGTTTTTAATAGTCATGTACTACATGTAGGTATGTACTATACATTCAAGGAACAATATTTTTGAGAAAAAGATAAAAATAAGTAAAAAATAAAAATAGAAATTTCGGTCGTAAGTACAAGTGGTCATAAATCGAGTGGTCGTATGTCGAGGAATAAGGAATACCTGTAATCATTTGTGATATTTTTGCTAGAAAAAAAGCAGGGTATCAGTCGTATTCACGAAATGTGTCATTTTAAATTTAATTCTAATTTTATTTGCAGATAAGTCCGAACAAAGATTAAAATGTTTCTAATGTTCGTTTCATCATTTTTCGCTCTAGCAGTTCATTGTTTTTTGATATTTCAAATTTTTCATTTACTAGTCACATTTCCTATAATCTTCGTACTCTATTACGTGAAAAAAGCATTTGTTTTCCATTAAAAGTATATTATTTTTTTAATATTCGGGAACAGGACTTAGAAATTGAAGTTTAAGGAGGGTAATTTTTTTTTCCGGATGTTTGGAAAAAAAAAGAACAGATTTTGGCTTTCTTCCATAATTTCCTAAACCTTGATGATTTTTGGGGTTTAAAGCGATCACGCTTAAACTGTCGTAATTTCATCGGAACTACGGTTAGGGTTTAGAGTGTTAATGAAAAAGATAAAAAGAGCCGAGCTTATAGCGAAGACAAAGACATATCACTTGAGAACAAAACGCTGAAAGCAAACTTGCCAAATGATAAATGCTCGTTTCTAGAACTAGCAAAGTTTTTTTATTATTTCAAGCTATTCCATATGTTTTCTCTTTTTACATCTTCTTCAAAGTACAAAGTCGACGATCGCCTCAAAAAATTAGTTTGCATTTAAGGAGAGTATATACAAATACAATTAAATGTGTCAAAGGAACAACCTACCTCCATGATCGAAGCTGGAGACGAAGCTGGTATGTTTCAGAGCATACAGTTATCTATATATATAAAACAGTTCCGTAACCGGGTGACGTATAACGCACAGACCAAACCGCGGGACCTAAAGGGCTGAAATTTTGCATGGCGATTCTTCTTATAGTGTAGGGGTGCACTAAGAAAGATTTAAAAAAAATTTTAGATTTTTTTAAAATTAAATTTTTAAGCTGTTTTTATAATTTTTTTTAAGTTTGCATTTAAAATAATAATCTGAGGGTTATAAAATTTATATCCTAAGAAAGATCATAAGAATTCCTTTAAAATGAAATCTTTTTCGAATCTTTACCTCCATTTCCTGAGTTTTGGAGAATTTTTAAAGATTAATTTTTAGAATTTAATTTATTAAATGCTGATCACGAGATTTCTTTTCTTTTTGGGATACGTGCATAACAACGAAATCAATTGACAAAAAATATTAAAATACGCTGAAAGATAAAATTTAACCACTAGCCTTATTGAGATGGAAGTTTTTTAAGAATTTGTTTGAAATGAGTATGTTTTATGGATATTAAACATACAAATTAATTGCATACATAGACCGTTGTATTTAATTTGAATATATTCTTCTACATTATTCTGTCTATAAAAATATCCGTTACGCTTTTTTTTATAATTTTTTGGGGAATTAATTTCATATATTGACCATTGTATTTAATTTGAATGTACTCCGTAGCGAAGCAGGGGTATTCACCAAGTTCATTATACAAGAACGAGTCTTATACATGGATCATCGTTTTTCCGCAGTTCTATAATGTATCATCTTCTTATAATGTATCAGAGGAACAGCCTCGGTCCACGATCGCAGCTAAATATACTGGATACTAAATATACAGGTGATTGCATTAACTGATATGTGGATTACTGAACTATATTTGAACTGAAAATGTCCTATTAAATTTACAAAAATTTACGTACATAAACAGTTATTTATGGTTTCGTGTTTATGGAGTACTTAAAGTTCTAGAAAAAAGAGAAATATCTTTACAGCATGGTCAACTAACTTATAAATATAGCAGTTACATAACTAATATCTCATATTATATATGATTTACACTGTAGAACTAAAAGGGACCTAAGCAATTACTAATTACGCTGAAAGTTGTACAGTTAGTATCTTTATCCATCTGTCGGTTATAGCCTTATATTATTGGAAATAAAATGCCATTTCATACATAACTATTAAATTATGGAGCACATAACTAGAAACTTCTGAATTTTTAACCATAATTATTTGTAACTTAAAAACTGACATATACTCATGTGAAGAATTTTGTGTTACGTAAGGGTTAGAGACCGCAGTTAGTCTCTGATAAACGTAACAGTCGCATGGTTTGTAACTTTCGTGCAATAGATAATTTGTAAACATCAGCGTACATGTAAATATTGGCTTCCTAAGTTGCTTAATATTATGATTAATACAAAGTTACTAACGAAGTTATATATGCGTCACAAATCTGATGCCTTAACTGAAGGAAATAGTAGTTGATGCAAAATAAGATGCAAAAAAAGTTACTTTTGAAAATAACAGTCATAAGATTAAGAGATGAAATTAACAGTTGCAAGACTAATTTGTTGTGTTCCACTGGCGCTAAATCACTCGTCTGTTCCATTATATTGAGAAAAAATTCATTACTCTGGATTCATGCTTCTTTTATGGCAATTTGTTTAATGCAATTTAGAGGGCTTAATTTTTTTTTTTTTTTGGGGGGGGGAAAGTTTTACTACTATTAAAGTATTGAAGTAAAAGAAACATATTCTGTTATGGTGTGAGACCCAAATTCTTGGAACCTAGACATTTAGAATACCAAAATCATGTCAAGGTATTATTATAGTGAATTTTACAAAGTTACTTATTATGTAATAATTTCTGTGTTTTAGCGAATATATGTACTTATTGTTGTTTTTACTTTAAAATTTAAGTTTAAAAAAATCAGTTTTTTAAACGAAATACTGTTATGTAATTTTCCCGAGTATTTTAAATTATTTAAAGAAAGCTTTTCTGTGGCTGCCTCACATTTTTTTAAGCTATACCTTACTCATAACAGAACAGATCTTTTATGGCAAAACTCTTGATACTTTACCTCGAATCCCGTTTCTATTTCGACAGACACAATACAGTTGTGATATTCTTTTCTAAACCCGTATAAAACTCATGTGCAGAATGGAAGAACAAGAATTTTTAGGCTTACATACCCTGGAAAGTAATTTCTAAGAGGAAAAATTTTTGCTATCATTTGAAAGCTTTCTACGGGTTTCGTATTTTCGTTCGAGGAAATAGGTTCGAATGCCGAGAAAATCTCAAAGCAATCCTTATAAAAGTCAAACGTTAGATATTCATATATCATAACGCACTTTGCAAAGTGTAATTTCTGATCTATAAAAATGAGTATCAAAAGAAAAATATGAAATTCAATGCTGATATTTCAATGGACATGGCAAACATTGGACTTTTTCGCGGCCAAAATATGCCGAAAATGCTTTATTTACCGGGTGACCAGAATTAAAACACCCCTATTCTGATCTCACTGTTTATCTAACTACTCAGTGTAAAGGCTTCAAATTTTACACGTAGGGTAGACCAGGGCTTGTTGGCCCATTTTTTTCTTCAATATTTCTTTAAAAATAATTTTGTACGATGATTAAGAATATTTAAGAATAGAGAAAATTAAAAAGAACAATATTTAAGAATAGAGAAAAATAAAAAGAACAATATTTAAGAATAGAGAAAAATTTATAACTGACGTAAAGAATAGAGAAAAGAACAATACACAAAACTTTCCAATTAGTTAAATAATATTTATTTTGTTAATGAAATTTATAATAATACAACTTCGATGCAATGTGAATTAATTTTCAATAATAAGCTAGAATTTACTTACCAAAAATGGTGGTCGAATATTTTAAGGAAATCCATTAGTTATTTGCCATAAATACGTTTTAAATGAAATGTAATAATGTGATTTTACAAATAAACCTGCATGTTTCTATTTTTTAAAAAAATGGAATTTTTCAAAAGAATGAAAGAATAGGATAACATACAATAGTAGCAAAAAGCGTTTTCAAGAGAAATTCCACCATAAACATAGAACAACTCATAAAACAATCAGCTTGAAAAATACCCAAAATGCATCAGTCTTTTTTTACAATGAAGAGAATAAATAATAAAAGTTCTATTAGGTTTAAAGCAATAAATGTATAAACAAATTATTCAAAAAATTCTTAAAAATCAAGAAAGAAATTTACGAATTTAAACATTAATCTTTAAGCTATTAATTCTAAAAAATAATAAATATAATTTTTAAACAAACAAGCAAAACAATTTTACAGGTGCTGCCGTCTTTTGACAGAAGAATGAAGCAATGCTGAACGGATTTTTAAAATTTTTTTAGTTTGTACAATAAGCACATCTTAAAGCATAACCAAGTATGGGAAAATTTGAAAAATATTAATTAATAGTTTATATATGAAGCTCAGCAGGACATAAAGTCACTGGTCCTCTAAGTTGATTTGATTTTCGGATTACTAACGGAAATGAAAGAACGCATAAAATATCAAATGTAACTTTAATATGGTATATAAAAGACACAAAGGATAAGAAAAGATATTTTGTCCAACTTAACTACTGCCTTCATCGATCTTTCTCATCATCACAATGAATGCAAACATAAAATATCTTGCCCCCAGCGATACATGATTCATGTGCCCAACGATTTCACCTGGTACATTGAATCCAGTCTTCTACCGATTTATTGACAATTTTATTGACTTTTCTAGGCTTATGAATGTAGAAAACAAACTCTTGGACAGCAGGGAATCTTGAGCCACTTGGCCAACATGCCTCGGATTAAATGGGCCAACTTGCCCCCTATCGCCATTTTGCCTTTTAAATCGTTGTATCAAATATTCTGTTAAAATTTTTTCAAATCAGTAGTTAGAAAATTAGCTCTGAACAACGATCTTTTAGAGTTCTATTCACCTAAGTGGAACTTTAATTTAGAAACAAATCAGAATCGATTATTTGTAAGTGAAAAGAAAAAGACTCACTTCAGTGAAAATTTGAAAATTTGGAGTGTCTTTCGTTTGATTGCTTCTTCGCTGCCAATGCTGTTATGGGTGAAAGAAAACGTGCTAAGACACACGTCGCTTAGCTAGTAACGCAATCTACCGGATAGTTTGAAAAATATCGCAGATGGGGTTAACGTGCCCCTATGGCCAACATGCCCCGATCTACCCTATTATTAAAGACATGGGGAAACGGATTTCGAGAAAAAAATAGTTCCAAAAACACCGATAGGTGGCGCCGTACAACAGAAAATATGAAAAAAAGACTAAGATAATAAGAGGAAAAAAACACATGTGAAATGAAATTTTTCCTTTTTAATTACTATTAACCCTATGGAAAAAGATTAAATAAAAAAGTAAAGAAGTTTAAACTGCCATTGTAACTGCAAAGATCTACAAGAAGGGAACCATATTAAGCAGAATTCCTTGCGTCGGTAAGGTGTTTGTCATGTGAATGTTTCGTACGTTTAAACAAAATGTGTTCAAAATATGTTTTTGCGTATTTTCAGCATATGTCCAATTTTTCCAGCGTCCTCAATTGGGGATTTCAGGAACTAAATATTTTTTTCGCGTAATTCTTTTCCCCATGTCTTGAAATTTGTACAATTCAAGCACCCAAAGGGTGCTGGGTCAAAATTCAGGTGGCACCAGGGGTTTGGTGTTGATTCACCTATACACCTATACCCCATTGAAAGAAGACAAAGATTCTCGCGGATTATGTTCGAATGTCTTCATTGACAAGTAACCCGCACTGGCAAACAACAACAAATTAAATTACTGCGGGGGGCAATGGAAGGAAATCAAAAACTGCAATCTTGGTCTCAATAAAAATGTTGCCATTGGGGTAGATTAGGGACAGAATTTTAAGAAAATTAAAGGTGTTCATCATTTATGTTTATCATTTAAGTAGAGAGATAGAAATGTATTAGAGGCTTCTAAGCCTTACTTTAACATTTTGATATCTCTACAGTGTATTTCCCCCTCATGATTTATGTATGTGAAATAAAAGAATTGTGCCCGTAGCAAAGAACATGTGAAATGCGCTTTGAATAACGCAACTTGACAAAATCTATTCAACGACAAAAAATCTTTGGAAAATGTGAAAAGTGAAAATCTAAGCATTCAAAAAGTTAAACCGTTACAAGATTGCCTGGAAAATGGAAAAATAAGCTTCTATGCGGGGGGTATTCAAAGAAGTAGCCAAGACATATTGTCGTGCGTTGCATTTATTTATCAAGTAGAAAAGTTAGAAATACTGTGTAAGTAAAATGTATTTGTTATTAATTGGATCTTGAACACAAAGTTGAACAAAAAGCACATTTCTTATTTTCTTCGCTTGAAACGAACTACAGACATTTTAGGATTTAAAAAAAAATGTAAAGGGCAAAAGAACAGCGGAGAAACCTGCAAACTGCACTTTTGTTCGATTATTTCACTGACAGTGACATAATATTTTATGCTATGCCTTCTGTGGTTTATAATATACATTTACTCTGAAGACCATATTTCTCATAGAGGTGAAGTTTTTAACAATTTCTGATTTTTAAAATACGCATTGAAAATTCTTTGCCAGTTACTGTATGAAATTTTACCGGTGGTTGTCCTTTTTTTTCAATAACTTTACCTTAGAAATTATATTTGAAAAAAAAATTGAAATTTCGACATCCAAATAAAAGGAAAAATCTCAGAAAAGTGCCTTAAGAAAAGGGCTTTAAATGTAAATAAGGGCTTTAAGGGGTCATGTACCTTTAAAGGACAAGAGACTCGACAAACATATCCCCTTTTTCAATCATCAGTAGTTACTAAAATAATTTATTCATAAATAGGAAAATTTTACCGTGAGCTAAACACTTTTTCTTCTTTATAAATGCAGCTCTTAGTTTTTCTCAGCTTGCAGAGAACTTTTCAATTGTTTAAAATTTTAACTATTGCCTCTTTTAATTGTTATGTCATTGCGCACATGATATCACCAAAACAGTTGGCTAGAACCATGAAATTTTATGCACGGGCAATATAAACATGTATCATTAAAATGACCTATTATGTCATTCCTGCTATAAAAAATTTAACTGCACTAAAATTCAAATTTTTTTTCGAAATTAAAAAAAAAAAATTTAAACTTTTTTTTCTATGAAAAATTACAATTTTTATTTCAAAGTTGGTCATTTTAAAGATATGTTATATAACTTAATTTTAAAACTAAAAAAATATGTATATTCATTAATATACGGACGCAAGTCTGCGCGCAATGATAACAATGAAAAAAACAATGGTTGAAATTCTAAAAAATTAAAATTTTTTCTTCAAGTTATAAAAAATTGATAGCCATATTTATAAAGAAGAAACAGTATTTAACTCATGGTAAAATTTTCATATTTTTTAATAAATTGTTTTGGTAACTCCTGATGATTTAAAATAGGGATATCTTTGTCCAGTCTCTTGGCCTTTAAAAGATTCCTGACCCCTTAAATGTAAAAAAAGGGGACTTGGACCCTTAAAATTTGTGAGAGAATATCAGCGAATCTGGTTCTCATGTGGATACCAAGAGCATCTGCTGTTCAGGTTTACATAGAATAGGCCAATGGTGCGCAAACTTTTTTCGACCACGACTCATTTTCTTTAGATAAAAAGTCACGCAACCCCCAATAAAAATTTATTGATAGTAAAAAAAATTAAACTAGGAAAATGTTAACAATGGAATAGAAAAACGAGATAAGTAAATTTTGATAAACTATTTCAAAAATAAATGTACTGTAGATTTTGGGTTTATTTTTACATTGCATAATAAGCCTAAAAAAATTGTCTTCCTTATCATCTATTCTTGTTTCTTCCAAATCTAATGTGACTAAAGCTTCATATTTACATATTAATATGTATTTGTATTGCATTAAGGAAAAAACATGAAAAAAAAATTAAAATTATAAAAGAGCATGATTTTGAAATTACTCGTATAAGTTTCATATTAAAAACTGAAAATTATAAACTTCATTTATCTATATACACCTGAACTAGAAAAAAAATTAATGAGAAAGGTGAACGGTAAACCTGGACCTCATATAGTATTTGTTCAATATTTGGTGAAACATTTGAGAATGCTACTCTAATATCATCACCGTTTAGATTTTATAGCTATTCATTTTGAAAACCCAGTCTCGCATATGTAGGCTAAAGGGAGTGGAAGCAATGTAGCCTTGTAAGACTGTTTGACATCAACAATATCATATATTATTAACATATAAAAATACAAATAAAAATATTAAAAATATGTAATTCTGGAAATTCTATAACATGTTTTTTAAAATAAATAATTAAATACACTATAAATTGACTTCAGACTATCCACGACCAATCCAATTTTTTTTCAAGACCCATCTGTAGGTCGCGACTCACAGTTTGCGCGCCACTGGGGTAGGCTACACGACAAAGAACCGGGTTTCAACGTCTTTCAGACGTCTTCAACGGCTACTTGGATTTTCGCACTGAAAAGAGAGTTTCCAGAATTGTCCAGAACAACAGAATGTTATGTCATATTGCAGCTAATCTGAATCAGGACCAACTCCGATGGCCTCTCAATGTACTGTTCACCGCTCATACACACACACGCATATATATATATATATATATATATATATATATATATATATATATATATACGTCGAGCATATGACTACGCCCGCTCACTAAATTAATATTTGCAGTCTTCTTAAGTATTTGTGGCTAGTTTCAGATAGTCTAAATTCAGGAAACAAACATAGTTCCAATGAAATCAAGTTTATTTTACTATCTTCCAGCAACCACTGATCCAAGTAGCGCATATTTCAGCGCTCGCCATTTTCATGTTTAGGGACACGGCGAACACACGTCCGTCATCTGCGAAAAACTCCCGCGCTCTGCTAAAATTCGCGGTCAACTCCGCACGCCATCTCTCCCTGTACATGCGCAGAGCTCAATCTAGAATCCTCTCCAAGTCTGAATTATGTAATAGTTTCTCTCTTCGATCGCCTGACCACAGACGCGCCAAGGTTATATAATGAAACGGGGAATTTCCCTCCCAATTCGTGCGTCTGGAAATATGAATTACTGTGGTTTTCTCACGCCAATAAATAAATTAATCCCGAAGCCCCCTTTTAATATAGTTTAATTATTCCCTTCCCAACTAAATTCTGACATATATATATATATATATATATATATATATATATATATACAGGGTGTTTCATATTGAATGGGACAAAAAGAAAGCATACCTGTGAACGCTGTAATTAATTTATTTTGATAAATCAAATTTACAGTGAAACTGTAGTTATCCAAATTTCTATAGATGTTCTATGTGTGCCCCTCCGGTGACATTGGAAATATTTATGCGGTATTCCAGTTCCTGCCACACTCGTGAGAGAATATACTTTGTTAATGATTGGAGCCCTTCAGTTATCCGCTGCTTCAGCTGCTGTAAGTCCTGGGAAAATTGAGGCACGAACACTTTGTCTTTCCCAAAACCCAATAGGAAAAAATCACAAGAGGTTAGATCTGGGGACCTCGGTGGCCAACAAAGCAATGGTATATCGTTTAACCTAGCACGGTCAATACTCAAATGAGGTAAACTACAGTTCAAGTACTGACGTACGTTTTTATGACAATGGGGTAGAGCACCGTCTTGCTGCAGAATGAAGCCGGGAACCTCTTTCTCCAACTGAGGGAACAATAAACGAAGATGTTTTGGCATATTCGAAAACACAGCATGCTTACTCCTGCATGTATGGCGCCATTTTGAGTAACAGTGCCTCTAGCGGCGATTTCGTAACCAGAAAATTTTTCGCTATTGCCAGATAAAACTTGTATAATTGTAGTTTCAGAATTAATTTGTTTCGGCTAAATAAATCAATTACAGAATTTGTATTATGCTATTCTTTTTGTCCCATTCAATATGAAACGCCCTGTATGTATATATATATATATATATATATATATATATATATATATATATATATCGACATTCTTCTTTGCACAGATATTAATTCTGGAAGTGTAGAGGAACGATTAATTCCGTCCATTTAAACTTTAATTTCATTATATCAAAATAAACTATTACTTTTCAGTGTTAGTTTGTGATCAGTTTGAATTTAATATAACCTGTAAATAATGTCTCTCTAAATGGGTGATCCAATATACATTCGAGTGGAATTAGACGATTAACGTCTGAGATTGAGTTAAATGAAACGCAGCACTTGCACATCCACCAATAGACCGTATAGTCGTCAGGCACTACGTATAACAATGCTTCCAATATGCGTATCAAGTTGAGGATCAATTTCACGATGTCTGGATTTTAACTGATAGTCGTGCTTTAATTCAGCAGCTCTCTAATTGGACTATTATTGGGGACCAGACTAGCCTGGACATCTTAGATCTTCTTGACCGGTTTTCTTCTGGACACATTATTTATTTTCAGTGGATCTCTTCCCATGTTCGGATTGACGGAAATGAAAGGGCCGACTTTTTATCCAGCACTGCTGCTGAGGAGTGCGTGAGCCCTTGTACTCTTACTTTTAGCGAGATTTGCTCCCTTAGGAGGACAGAACTAAACCATCTTTGAAAAACTCCTCCTTACCACCCATCGTACTCCTCCCACCCATGGAAGAAGTCCGGATGGGTCATTCCAGTTCAAGCCTAGAAAATATCAAACAGCTTTCTCGCGCTTCATGAGTGGCCATATTAGAGCATTCACTTTTCGGTAGGGTCAGAAGATCTTCTCGCAGTGTTACTGGTGCTCTGCCGACATGGCCTCCCCTGCAAATCTTTTGGCTTGTTTGGGTTTTATAAAGGACGAGGTCCTTCGGGACCCTGTACTGTTTTTAGACTTTTTAGAAATTTTTGGCTTCATGGAGATTGCTAGCTTTGCTGGACAGTCTGGGATTAGTAAAAAAAAAACTACTACTACTTATAACAAGAAATAAAATAGTAGCTCGTCATGCTTTCATCTCAGTGAATATTAATTGGAAAGAATTGCTCCGTCTCCCTTCCCCCTCAATGTTAGGTTTTAACAAAAATCTTACTTAACATTCAATTCTTTTAATATGCATACCAAACGTCGAGCGCTAAATGTCTTCACTGGCAACCTGCTACTATAAAGATTTATAGTCCAAAATTTATTTTCATTTGGACGAATCATAGTCATAGACACTCAATTCATTGACGTGATATGTCCTCCTAGATATTCTGGTTCTGCTTCATGTTCTTCAGAAGTGTTGTTGTTGTTAATCTCCTCGTCTAGCCCCAGATAGACCAAATCCACTAGTCCGTTCAATAGGACCTGAAAAAGAAGGTCGTCGAAAGTTAATCCCAGGCATTGGAGAATGTATTCTGGGGAGGACAGGTCCGAATGGCATTTAAGGCAGACGGGGTGTGTCTTGTGACCACAGTTGTGTGTGTCCGGGGATACAATCCACGTCTGCCCTTCAAGAATTTTTCTAATAGAATAGAGTTCGAGAAACGTCGAAAAACGAGTGAGAGGTGGACAATGGCTCATCAGCACCCTACTTTGTCAAATTGTTTGCCACGTCGTTTCCTGTAAGGTCCACGTGCAATTATCAGGAGTGACCATTAAAAGAGACTTATGCGCGTATAAAAATGTATATTCTTCTGTTCTATTCTCTCCGTATCTCCAACACTACTTAAATTCGAATGTAGTCAACTGCAATCACGATTTGTCTTTGAATATAACACAGTGCCAATAGACGATAAACAATTGAATTATTGCAGAAATATCTGCTTTATTTTCAAAGTCCACGTGTCATTTTGGTTTAAGTTTTGGCACAGTTTCCCGCTTTTTCAGGCGCATGTTGCATTAACAATACTAATCATAAATATCAATCACCGCTACCTTTTTAATTTTCCATCTTCCAACAACGCGTTTTTAAAAAACAAACATGAATTTCGGGCATCTCTGGCCAAATAATATTCGAAACTTCGGTTTTCAGAAAACAACTTTCATTAAGGGCTGAAGATCTGTAACACAGAAAACATACGAATATCGAAAAAGAACGCAATTTCCGGCTCACATTCCTCTCTCATCTAGCAGGTGTGTGACAAGTACAGATATATTTCGGAATTCTTAGAAAAGGAGGATGTTCAACATGATGTCATCGATTTCAACAATATTGGTAAGAGCTTCTGTTATGCTGCAAATATAAAAGATGATATTAATAAAAGGTACAGTGATCCCTCGAAAAAACACACAAATATATATATATATATATATATATATATATATATATATATATATATATATATATATATATATATATATATATATATATATATATATATATATATATATATATATACAGGGTGATTTTTATTAAACTGACACTACTAGCGCGATCTATCAACCGGATTTCCACCAAAATTGATAGAGGGACTAAAAACGACATGGGAAAGAGTTTCCGTGAAAACAAGTTCCAAAAGTTGCCAATAGGCGAAAATATGGCGCTGTTGTTGTCGGCGCACCCAAGAATTTGCACAAATCGCAAGTAAAACATCAAAATGCATACTCACGACTACGTAGTCAGCAGCAGCGGCAGAAATTCGGGCTATAAAGATAAGGGGGGGGGGAATACCGAAAAATTTGTAATAAGCAGAAAAATGAATAAGGAAAAAATTTTACTGCAACACCGCTTTATGTAGCAAATTCACTTCTCCCCCTTCAATGTGACCACCGTCCCGGTGGACGACATATTGCATCCTGAACACTACGTTCTCAACGGCCGAGCGTGACATGTCACTAGGAATGATCATCACTGTCCGGGATATGTTGGCCTTAAGGGCCGCCACGTTAGAGACTCCATTAAGATACACCTTGGACTTTAAATAAACCCACAGAACGAAGTCACATGGGTTAAGTCCGGGAAGCGAGGTGGAAATGCAAGTGGAAAAAGCGACTGATGACACTTTCTTCTGTAAAGTGATGGCGCAACAGATTCCGAACCGATCTTTATAGCCCAAAATACTGGCGCTGCTGTCGACTACGTAGTCATGAATTCGCATTTTGATGTTTTACTTACCTTTTATAAAAATTCTCGGGTGCACCGACAACAACAGCGACATACCTTCTCCTATCGGCCATTTTTGAACTATTTTTTTTCTTCATGGAAACTCTTTCCCGTGTCGTCCTTAGTCCCTCTATTAATTTTGGTGGAATTCCGGCTAATAGATCGCGCTACAGGTGGCTCTTAGTAGTGTCAGTTTAATAAAAATCACCCTATATATATATATATATATATGTGTGTGTGTGTGAGTGCGACAGAGAGAGAGAGAGAGAGTGTATGTGAGTAAACTGTCCGTAGAGACAATCACATCTAGTGCTCCTCGGCCTGAAGATGAAGTATCCATCAGTTCGAAACTAGCAGTCATCCCTTTTTACCGATGCAGCCTATTGGTAGCGAGTCGAGTTTCGGACGGAGGGTTCTCATTTCGAATCCTGACAAGCGCTATTAAATGGCTTCGTGTCTAGACCGGGCATGTTAAATCCATAGACCGGAAAGTCCTTTCATGTGCTGAGACGGATGGGAGAAGATACCACCCAGATGTCGCCCTGTGGGTGCTGGGTGAAAATTGAGGTGGTACCATGGGGTAATGTTGGCTCACCTGTAAGGTGCTCCCAACTGAGAAGTGGTTATTGTCGTAATGCCTGTCCTTATTTTATTTATCTGGGCGTGATTTGTGGTTATGTGGTTTAGTACGTAATTATTTCCATAAAAGTTAGTTGGGTGCGTTGTGTAATATTATTTATTTTAATACAACCCAAAGCTCTAGATATATAATTGGCATACGAACAAGTTGTACCTTACCTTGACCTTAAATTAACTCTTCTTTCAAGACCACAAACAATTAACAATAATTAAAAACAAACTAATTAAATTTAAATAAAAATCTTAATTTATTTACAAGCATATTATTTACAAGTTATTTTTTAACATTGATATGAACAGGCACACTTTGCAATTTACTCATTTATTCGATTTAGCTTATCATTTATTTTATCCTACTACGCTCCCTACTTAGGGAGCGTATCGACACAAACCAAAACTTATGATTGACTCTAACCAAGATATATATTATATTCTCTCCCGCTCAAATTACACAAAAACTCACTGAAAAACATGGAGACTGAACAAGTCAAAGAATGAAAACCACTCACTCAGATTTGAGGACATTCGATGACCGTTAACTAGGTTTGCTCGCCTCTCTGCGGTCCGTGGGTAGAATCCTTCCTTGGCATGGGGCGGACATTTCTTGCTTCAAGCTGGGGAACCCTTCTCGTCGTATGGCGGGATGTCTGTATTGTCTCCACTCGATTAACTTCCTTCAATTAGAATTCGAGTACGTCGTACTTCCTCGTCGTGATGCAGCAGTAGCTCCTTTTATAATCCTTTATTATTCTTTTATTACTCCTGTTATTATCCTTTTCTCAGTACCCTGAGTGATGTGGGACACTTTCAACTCAAACAAACGAAATCAAAACTCAGGGGTGTGGGAAACCTTCAGCTCCATCCGACAAATATCTCAATCCTCTCTCCTAAACTCAGGGGCACGGGGAACCTTCTGCTCCACCCGACAAAATCTCAATCACCTTCTAAACTCAGGTGTGCGGGGAACATTCAGCTCCACCCGATAAAATCTCAATCCCCTCTCTTAAACTCAGGGGTGTGGGGGAACCTTCAGCTCCACCCATCAAAATCTCAATCACCTTCTAAATTCCCTCTGCTCATCATATATATAATTCTTCATCCCCATTCTCTGCCTTGATCCCGCCTTCTCATAAAATCCTCCAGCCATTCCAGACACTGAAATATTCTTATTTGCCTGGTCATCACTTTTACCTTCTGGTTAGATGCCCCTCTCAAACTGTACATACCCACATCAGATCAAATACCAGACCTCCCACGTCACTTGCGGTCCGACACTGCGCCCTGTCTGCCATAAATTGTTCTACAAAGAAGTATTGTGGTATAGTGTCAGCCATGGCTCCAAGTTCCGCTTTTCTTGTCTGGAACCAGAACCCACAAGGAAACCGCTGTCGTAAACTTCTTATCCTGCCCTGCCTAAGTCATAAAAAAGACCGTTCTCCTCTGTAATTAAATTGTCTTTCTAAGTCGGCGTCCCCATCCCTATCAATAAATGTAATGGTGAAATCTTTGATAATTTTCTTCTCAAATTTTAATATAATCTTTCATACAATTCGAAGGCGCATCATTACAGTTATCTGTTTCCATGGTATATTGTGTGAATGTCTCCACATTAAAAGTAGAAAAAAAGAAGACGAATTTGTGTGTTGCTGTGTTGCATGATTTAAACGCTTTAGAAAGTTTATGCTGATGTATTAAATATGTCTCATGAATCTGTTGCATCTACTGTGATGTATATTAAATTTATTGTTTAATATGTTGCTTTTAATAGGTTGAAAATAGGAAATCAATTAATGCTTCATCTTTGGCAAAGAATAGCCAACTCGTGAAATGCTGCGTCGACTTTTCAATTTAGCTAATATTTTTTTTTCAAATGCGGAGGCACTTGTCGTCAAACATTCGCGTATACTACGCCTCAATTTTACTGCCCATTTTATTGTGGGGGCACCATATAGGCGGACAGCATTACCCCCTATAAAGGGACGACACGAACGGAGGCATTTTTTTGGTGGCGCGACGCCAGGATTCGATCCGAGCACCCTCAGTACCGAAAACCAGCACGCTGTACCACTGGACCGCCACAAGCCCTCTAATATAATAATATGAATTTTAATTTATAACAACTTATATACTGTATTTAGTCTGTCTGGTACTGTCTGACAATTCACGAAGAATCACTGCGTACCTAAAATCCTCTGGATAAATTGTAGCCAAGGAAGACCAATTGAAGCCAAGCAAAGTTGAAAAAAAATTCATGTTAGATTTCATGTTGCCATGTTAAAAAAAAATTCAAACTTTGTGGGAAAATCTGTATAAAAACTTTATCTTTTTTCGAATTTAATTCATGCAAAATGCCAAAATTCTATGACTCAGGCTTTCTGCTCAGATAGAATTAATTTCATGGAATGTGCAAAACAGATCCTAATCCACCAATTTATTGGTTAAATAAAATATGAATTTCTTATGTTCACAATGTTACTAAATTTCCCCGCATATAAATAATTCAGGAAATGGAAACTATACCGTTAGTTTAATTTCTTTTTTGTGGAAAGTTAGCGTGTGGCGTCAACACTGCGCTCCGGAGAATGAGGTCCAGCGTTTGGGCTTAATCACAGTAAATGCGTTAAATGCACAATCGACACAATGAGCATTGCAATAATAATAAAATACTGATAAATAAAACAATTGAAATTATACGTAAATTGATAAGTAAATGAAAATTTCTGTGAAATAAAATTATGATGTAATATGTAATTAGTTATAAACAAACTGTGTAAAAATCTATGTTGATAAATGTCATAAATTATGAAGAATGCAGGTCAAGAAAATGTGATAAAATAGTTTGCTATATGACTTGTGAACAATATATTAAGATATGAAACTATAATGTAAAACCGATTGTGACAATGTGTTTAGTATATTTGTAATGATTATTATTTATGATTTGTATGTCGGGTTGGATCATACATTGATTTGTTTGTTTTGTTATTAGAATATTGATACCATAATGTAAAACAGATTGTGACAGTATGTTTATAGTATGTTTGTAATGATTATTATTTATGATTTGTATGTCGGGTTGGTACATACATTCATTTGTTTGTTTTGATATTAGAATACTGATGTATATAGATATACAAACAAAGTCAAAAAAAGAGAGAAAAAGGACAAAGTAGTTCAGGTTGAACACAGCTATGGGAAAGGAATTAACTGTGAACGTATAAAAGGTTTTGACTCGGTAAAACTATTAGTCTCAGTCGGAGAGTTCATCGCTTTATGCGATGGCTGGTTGCAGTGATTCGAGTAAAAAAATTGCTGTGTGGACTCTTGAATCCAGGTTAGCGTATTATTATTGACTTACTTCTTTTACCTAACTTCTTTGGTCAATTTTTAATGCAGTCCCGAGTAAAACATATCAACCTACTACATCGGATTGCTCGCCTTGTCCTGTGAGCAAGATTGCACAAGAACAGAACAACATATACTCCAAAGATTTTATTTTATTTCCAATGGCAAAAGAAAATGACAAACTCTTACAAGTTAACAAGATTAACAAGGAACAAGAAATATAAAAAAAGGAACAGTAAGAGAAAAAAGTCAATGTCCCATCAGCAGATGTCGTGCTCTCCAATATCGCTTTACCTCGGAGTCTCCACGCAGAGCCGAGCATCCCAACAAATGGTTCCTGTCCATGATTTCATCTTTCCCACAAAGTGGGCAATTAGGACTCGCAAAAATGCCAATTCGGTGAAGGTGGTTCGCCAGACAGTCATGGCCCACCGTAAGTCTGAATTCCGCAACAGCCCTTTCACGGGGCTTATCTGAAATGTTTTGACCCAAGCTATTCCTCTAACTTCTTGAAGAAATGCGAGAAGTGAGCAATGCTTTCCAGTTTTGTCTCATTAGATTTTTGATATAAAGTTTTATGGAATGGAAAGAGTTAGAAGTATTTGGCTGTTGTAATATTTGAGTGCCCTTCTTAGCCAATATATCTGCCTGTTCGTTGCCATAAATATCACAGTGTCCTGGAATCCATTGGAGTGTTATTTGTCGTCCCTCTGCCTTCAACTTATCCAGAAGAACCCGACAATCTAGGATATTTTTAGAGATGGGTATTTCCCTAGCTCCCATAGCCTGAATGACAGCCTTGGAGTCAGATAGGATAACCACCTTATTATAAATGTGTCTGGGGACAAGTTGCTCCAGTGCCACATAGATAGCCAAAACTTCCCCGTCAAAGGCGGTTTTTTGTTTTCCAACAGGCACATAAAAGGAAAAGATAGAAGAATATATTCCTGCTCCGACAAATGGTGAGAGTTCAGTCAAAGAACCATCGGTGTAAATATGTAACCATTCAGGCTCAGGGTAGAGGTTACGGATGGTGTCAAGTGCAAGGATTCTAAGCTGCTTTGAGGCAATTGGCTCTTAAGGAATGGTTTGGCAAGGTCCAGCCTGGTAGTTATTTCAACATAAGTCACAGGGTTAGGGGATCTCAAGAAACCCTGGGCAATTCCATCATCGAGTTCCAGCTCTGTTCTTAATTCTCTGTAAAAAACCTCTTTGGGACTTTAGCTGTCTTGGTACATTTTCATAACAGTTCCAAAACGGTACATTTAGTCTGATTAACTTTTCATAAAGTATAAGAGCCCTCTCTTCGATAATTGACCTAATGGGTCTAGTATTAGTGAGGAGTAGAAGTGAGTCGATGGGAGAAGTCTTCACTGCACCAACGATCAGCCTGAGGGCCTGGTTTTGTATTAATTCGATCAGGTTCTCTGGGGCAGAGATAAGAACCTCACAACAATAAGTGATAACAGGTAAGATAAATGTTTTATAGGTGTTTTCCAATGTAGTGCGGGCGCACCCCCATTGACAACCAGCCAGGCGTTTAAGGATGTATAGGCGTTTTTCAACCTTTTCGATCACACTTTCAATATGCAGTTTCCAGCTTAACCTATTGTCAAAGACAACTCCCAGGTATGAGAATCTATCTGTATGCAACAACTCTTGGTCTCTGTAAACCAACTTTGGTCGGATGTTTGATGCATCAGTGAAAAAGTCTGCACTGCAGACTTCCCAAGGTTCACTATCATGTTATTCTCTTCACACCATTCAGATAGAACCCTAAGAGCTCTATTCAAGAGCTCCTCCGTCTCTTGCTTTGCATTTTTCTTTTCAGCTTGGGTCCACATAACCAGATCATCTGCAAACAGGAGGCACTCCACTTCGATTGTCCTCAGGGCCAAAATCAGATCATTTATGTAAACATCAAAGAGTGAGCAGCTACTCACTGCTCCTTGGGGCAATCCGGTCTGGAGAATAAAGCTTTTGGAGGTTGAATGTCCGAAACGGACTTTACAGCTTCTCTGGCCCGGGATTGAAGAAAACCAACGTAGCATTTTACCTTCTACTCCAATTTCCTGGAGTTTCCAAATCATATTTTCTCTCCATACGGAGTCGTATGCAGATTTAAAATCAATATAAATTGCTGACAAGACTTCCCTTCCATCAAGAGAATCTTTTACCTTTTGGCTCAAATGAGCCACTTGATCAGCCGTGGACCTATTCTTACGAAAACCAGCTTGTTCATGTCTGAGTAAATCATTAGTTTCAAAGAACCAGTTCAGTCTATTGACAACCATGCGTTCCATTAATTTGGCCATAGTGCTAGTGAGTGAAATGAGCCTGTAGCTTCCAGTATTAGAAGCATCTTTGTCTTTTTTCAAGATAGGAACTATCGTAGCCCCTTTCCAATTTCCAGGCACTATTCCTGTCCTCCAAATGTGATTGAAAATCTTTAGAAGAGTTGATTTTGCATTATTACCAAGATGTTTAAGAAACTCAGAATGAATTCCATCCTGTCCTGGAGATCTTTTGGTTTTCAGGTAATTCAGACAAAAGATGAACTCCTCTTCAGTGAAAGGTAAATCAAAAATATTCTCTGTGTCTGCCAAACGATGAGTCTGAGGTGGAGACAGTTTGCATGTGTCCCTTTTAAGAACTCTTGATGTCTTTCTAGCGTAAGTTCCTTTTTTCTGTGATTGGCAGTAAGATTTTGCAAAAAATCCTTACTCCAAAGGTGAAAGAACATACTTTGAAGCGGCTAAATATCAGAGTGGCGAAATCGTCCGAACACTTCTATTTATATAGAAATTATATACAATGAATTGTATACTAAGCTTCAATTGTTTATTCTGTTATTAGCTCAATTGTTGGTCACCATTTTAAATTAATACTGATAATACAAGATTGGGGAAAATTCCACAAATGGACTGAATGAACCAGAAAAAATAAATCTCTGGATTTCAAAAATCGATAAAAATTCTATGGGTAGTAAAATATGTCAATGAAGGAGCAATGAAGGAGATTTGAATAAAAGGATTTTTTGGGGCTTTCGGGTCTCGAAGCAGTTTTACGAGAAAGAAGAAACTTATCTAGTGTAGAAGCATTAGTAGGACCCAATATTTTGATTAAATGACATAAAAATAATATTTAAGTGAAATAAATTTTCTCATAACACAATGAATAATGTTTCAGCATTTTTTTACGAAAGGGGGAGAGGTATAAATTTCTTTTTGCTCAAGATAAAAAGCTCCCAATGGTAAATTTTCCCATGACTTGCTTTAAAAATAATATATTCTAAAATAAAACGAAATTTAAGAAATGGGGTTGAATCCAGAATACCGCTCACTCATTTTTCTTTCAATGCATGTATCCCATCACATGATTTGGCTTTAGTGCGGCCCGGGACCTAAAATCTTATTTACAAACATTTCGGAATCCGTTTTTCTTACCTTCAATGTGTTTCTACATAAGGATCATCACTCACATAAAAATACTTGAACTGTTTGAAATGTCATTCAATAAAAATTTAATATTTAGTGCACGTTAAGTATCACTCTCAAACCAATAGGCTTTTCTCTTATATAGTAGGTTTCAACATAAGGATCATCAAGCATATAAAAATACTTGAACTCTTTGAAATTTTGTTTAATAAAAATTTAATATTTAGTATACGTTGATTACAACTGTCGAACTCACAGGCTGTATTGGCATAATTATTTTAACTAGTTCTCATATAAAAGTTTTCAGAGTAATTTGTCTCAAAGATTTATAAAACAAAACTTTAATCTCCTGAAACGGTTGAAAAAGATCATTGTCTAAAAGTAATATTCCCAAGGGAGAATATTTTCAATATTTCTAGTTCTGGTTATAACTGCTGGAGACAGTTTAATGAAACAAGAACAAAGGAGCACTGCAAAAATTTGAAATGAGTGATATATATATATATATATATATATATATATATATATATATATATATATATATATATATATATATATATATATATATATATATATATATATATATATATATATATGAAATATATATATTATATATATGTTCTTAGAAAGAGGAGAATCTGAAAAAATTCCATTCCGAGATAAATAGGAAAGTACACAAGTACAAAGAGAATTAATGAATAGTACGGCGTATAAATGATATATGCTTGAAAAGAAATGTGGTAAAACATGTTGCCTATTAAATTTTAAAAGCTGTTCAGCTGGTTTTAAGCAAAGTAATCAAAAATGTTATTATTATTA
Source organism: Dolomedes plantarius (assembly GCA_907164885.2). Taxonomy (NCBI): domain Eukaryota; kingdom Metazoa; phylum Arthropoda; class Arachnida; order Araneae; family Dolomedidae; genus Dolomedes; species Dolomedes plantarius. Next base: position 162,667,120 of record OU015496.1, on the reverse strand, counting down.
TTATTATTATTATTATTATTATTATTATTATTATTATTATTAATATTTGAGAATTTTGTGACTCGCACTTCCTCTAAATGTATACATAGAAGAAATATTTCGCCTTATAATTTTTGGACGTATGTTTCAATATAACGAATCAGTAGCTTTTCACACTGCCTAACTCAATTTGTATCTTTTGAGTAACAACACATAGACATCAGTTGTTTTTCCCATGAGATGCCTTTCAATGAATGGTTAGTTAATAACGTAATATTCCATTCTTCTTTACAAAGGTTTCATAAGCATTGCTTGCATAAAATTTACTTTCTGCTTCTTTTGTGGTACTTCGTTGGTTTTATTACTATATATTCCCCGTCTGGGGACATGTTATATAAGATAGTGAACTTTCTTTCTGAGAAATGTTTCGTTACGAATGAAATGATAATAATTTAGGAAATAAAATTCTTTTTGCTGACAAAGTGTCAGATGAGAATGCATTGATGGGCTTCTCTCCTCGGCTTATTGTGTCCTAAAAAGAAAAAGTAACTCGGCTTGTGGAACAAAACATCGCAATGTTGTAGATGTTAATACCCGTAAAAAATATTTAGTTTATTAAATGGCTAGCAATATACAGGGTGGCTAATAAATACTGTGACAAATATCGAATAATTTAATTACACACAGATGAAATAGAAAATGGAAAATACAACAATATTATGAACATTATACATGAAAGTTTACCATGAAATAATTTTACTCGAATCGACCGCCATCTTTATCGATTACTAAAGATAATCTCTTACGCCACTGTCCTATTGCGGCACGAATCATTTTATGAGGTAATTTGTCCCATTCACTCCGTATAGAAGCTTTGAGGGAGTCCAAACTTCTGTGCTGCTTAGCATTTACTTTAGACTCTAAAATCCCCCAAATGCAATAGTCTACAGGATTTAGATCTGGTAAAGAAGGTGGCCAATCTTCTTGCTTGATAAACTTCGGGCAATTGACATGGAGCCATTCCTTTGTTGTTTTGGATCGGTTTGACGGTGCAGAATCTTGCTGAAATATCCAATTCTTTTTGGGATACAATCTGTTAGCATGTGGTAATAAACGTGTAGCCAATACTTCCTGTTTGTAATATTCAGCATTGATTTTTACCCCTTTATCGATGAATTTCAGAGGCAGTTTTCCATTGTGTGACGCTGCAGCCCAAACCATAACAGAATTCTTGTTCTGAAAGCGTTTAACAGTTCGAAGATTTTCAGGTATATCCTCGAAGGTTGCTGAATATGCAACATCATTTTTAGCATTATAACTTTGTTCTGTACAAAACAGCTTCTCATCAGAGAAAATTATTTTTTCAACACTTTTGCTACCGTGCCGGTTCAGCAATTTCTTACATCTTTGTAACATTTTTACTATTTGTGCAGTAGTCAAACCTTGAACTTTTCTTTTGCGATAAGGGCAAAAACCCAGGTCTTCATTTATGATAAGTTGCATAGTTCTGCGACTGATGTTCTCTTCTGCAGCCATTTTATTTGCAGAACGTTGTGGATTTCTTCGTATCTTTTCACGAATTCTTTTGATACGTTCTTTTGTACGAACAGTGCGTGGACAACCGGACCTTGGTTGACCTTTACAGCTATTGGTATCCAATAATCGATTTATAGTCCTATATATAAACGTCCTATTAAAACCAAGGCATTTTAATTGCTTAAATATTTTACCTGCAGAAAATCCGCGATCAAAAAGCTGTTTAACCATTACCCTTTTGACTTCCATCTTTAAAAATATTCTACGTGTTTTACTTTAAACAAAAATCGTCTGCGTTTACAAAAAGTTGCCAATCACACAAATAGATAGATAAGTTGTTTTTCCAAACGATTAAAATTAACTCTTATTTTTTGGAGTGTTACAGTATTTATTAGCCACCCTGTATATATTTTTTTAACTTGCAGCGTCTCATTTGAGTGCTTTTAGTAAAATATGGTAAAGTGAGAAAGTCTGGGCGAAATTTCCTTAAGTATGAAAGAATATTTTCTGGATTGTTGATTTTTTCTGTATTAATACTGTTTGCCAAATTCATGTTTTTATATTAAACTTCTATCTCACTAAATTGAATTACTAACACTTGTATTAAATTACTGTCAAAAAGCGATATATATATATATATATATATATATTGAGAGAAACTTGTCGATAAGCATTTTGAAAAAAAAATGCATAGGGAATATTATCTATCGTCATCAAAGTTACTATCTTATTCTACCCCAAAAAATTTTTATCTATAAAGAAAAATAAAGATTCCAGGAGTTCTTTGTTTAAAATGAGCAATTGGATTATAAATTATGAAAAAGGAATCTTTAATGGAATGTTCTTCGATTTCTCCTCACAGAACGCCCTCACTGAGGCAGATTTTCCCCGTTCACATTGAAAACAACATTATTCGTACTAAATTATGTGAAATATCACATCTTATCATCCAGCCTGTCTTTAGCCTCTCCCAAAAATGCCTTTTCTAATTTACGAATGGATTTTATGCATCTCTGAATCTCGCGAAGTTTTTTTCCTCTGACCATCGAAAATTTCTTCTCGTCTTTATATCCGAAGCGTAGAGACAATATCAACGTCGCTGTTGTTGTTTGCCTATGCGGGGCACTTGTCAATGAAGACATCTGCCCTTTATCCTCGAAAATCCGTTGATTTCAATGGGGCACCGTATAGGTGAACCAAAATCACCCCCCCAGGTGCTATCTCGATTTTTACCGAGCACTCCAAGGGGCAACATATGGGGGATTGTACCTTTTCCCACCCACTCCATATAAGGACTTTCCGGTCTGCGGATTTAAAGTGCAAATATCCGGCTTAGACACAACAAATACAAGGTCGTCAAAAGTCATTTATTACGAATGAAGGTTGGAGATTTATTAGCTTCGTAATAAGGAGAAATATTATTTTTTTTCTTCCGTTAAAACTAGTTTTATTTCATACTGATTTCTTAGTACTTCGGTAACGACCAGAAAAAAGAAAAAAAAATACATTTACCGAATTAGACGTACGTTGAATCTAATTCACCGTAGCCCACAATCAAGTGATGAATGAAAATCAGGCAGATGTGAAGTACAATATGTAATAGGCAGAAAAAAATGCTTAATTCGACTATCATTGCAGCATTCTATTTCGTGACAACAAACTACTCAAAGTGCCAGCTATATCAAAGACATGGAGCCCAGGGTGAAACGTTGCTATTCCTTTCTTCAAAAAAAAAAAAAACTGTGAACGTTTGGATCTGCCAAACAAAGACACAAAAAAGAAAAAAGGGGTTAAAGTCCAGAAAAAGCAAGCAAAGGAGCGTAAAAGTAACCGACAATAAATAAATAAATAAATAGTATAATAATTTTAATTGAAACATAACAGCTTTCCAAACCGAATGAATGTTCGGATCATCAAAGAGTTAGAGTTAAGCGTTGTAAAAAATTTTCAAAATTGTCCTGATCAAAAATGAAACTGGGTGTGCAGTGGATCCTGAAATGTTAAACCGGAAGTTTAGAAAGTTAGGCAGCAGGATACTCGGAATTTTTTCTTTTTTTAAAAATTTAATCCTTATACTCTTTGAAACAAAGTGTAAGAAACATTCTAGCGTGACGAATATAAACATGGCTAAGTTCCATATAAATAAAATAAATGCTCCATGAATTATCATGAGATATTAAACACAATGCGTTTGTAAAACAATTCTCCCAATTTCTCACTCCTAAATTAAGATGTTTGTTTCGTACTTATACATTTAAATAATTGCATTCATAAATTTCTAATGTTTTGTTCTTTTCTGTGTCTTCATTTATCTACGATGTCAATTATGTAAATCTTCAAATTCTTTTACAGAATCAAAAGATTTTCTATCCTGTAGCGCCACTGTTTTAAAAATATCTCAAAACAGCTATTATCTCCTTTAGGAAACTAAAAAATATTTTTCTCGGAGAAGCCCTGTTAAACCATTCGCAAGCCGGAAGAAAATAACTTTAAACAGAGAATGACACTAAACACTTTCACATATTTTCACTACAAAAATTACTCTTAAAAGCCCCCACTGACGCATTTCAAACGCGAAATATGGATATCTTTTGCTGTTTTTAGGAAAAAAAATGTGTTTTGATCGAACACGAAAAAACTTGGTGGCGTACCCACTCTCTCGCATAAAAATCCCCACTGCGTTAAAAATCATCGAACGGAAATTCCTCGCACTTTGTAAACACTAATCTTTATAAAGCGTCTTTTACTTAAAATACATTAATGAAACATTTCACCCTTTGAAACTGTGAAATGAAGTCACGCGATCCGTTGTATGTCATTTCGACCCTGAATATGAGCTTTTTGAAAAGCCCGAAATTCCTTTTTACTAAAGCCGCAACAAGCAAAGGTTTAACTCGAAAGCGAATTTAAAACATGCCCCGACAAGTATATATGATTTCGACTTCATTTTAAATTGCACAAAGAGTTAAATAACTCTGACAATTTCTCGCTTTTGAATATGCAGTCATGTTTAATTCAGAATAAATTTCAAGAATCGCATTCATACTTTTAGCGCTTTCTCTTTGATTACGATATCATGTTTTATTGTGATTAGTCTGAGCATTTATGTTCGTAAATTTTTACCGCTTTCTCCCTTTTTCGAAATAAAACTTAAAATGTTAATGACGTGATACTTTGATTACCATTGAACTTCAAAATTCGTTCGAACACCATCTTAACCTTCAAATCAGTCCTCTCCAGAAATAAAAAAAAGAGAGAGAATGCTTTTGCACTTAACAACTTTCTGAAACACTCTTCTGTTCGCGAAAATGGCACTATAAGTAGAGAGCGGCATAAGTACTCGTTTAAGCTTAATTCCCTCCAAAAACTAATTAATTTTTATAGCCTCCTCTGCTTTACTTTTAACATAAAATCCACAGTTTCCAATGATTTTTTCTAAAGGAAAAGTATTTTTACTAAACAAAAGTTCTTAAACGCACTCATTTCAAGGTTTAGAAAAATTCCCTTTCCATTAAAGAGGGACAATTGAAAATTTGTTTCACTTTGTAAACTTTAAAAAAATCTCGGACTTTATCAAAGGAGAAAGAAATCAAAAGTTGAAAAATGGTTTTAATTTTAAGTCAAAATTGAAAGAATTTCGAAAAACACGGGCCTTGTATTGGATTATGCGTTATCAAGTACAGAAAAGCAGAATAAAAAAACACACATTTTTGAATTGCCCAACTGATGCATCGCCTTACCTTGAGTTTATACTTTTCATTAGAATGTTTCATATATATATATATATATATATATATATATATATATATATATATATATATATATATATATATATATATATATGTGTGTGTGTGTGTGTGTGTGTGTGTGTGTGTGTGTGTGTGTGTGTGTGTTTAATATACCCATTACATCACGTCCTTAAACTACCTGAAAGGAAAAAAACTAGCTCATATTTTCATGGCTGGAGCTAGACTCAGCCTGAAAGGAATAAAATTTAATTTTGGAAGCAGTCGGCTCCGAATAATATCACCTTTCAACATTAAAGCGAGAGCGAAGTAGACATGTGACTATTATATGTAGGGTCAGTAGATTTTGGGGCTCGCGATGCTAGCCCACTCCTGACTCCAGACGTATACACATGTAGAAATGCAAAGACATGCGATTCATGGGAAGTTCTGTGGCTAAGGCCCGTTGTTCATACGGCGTTTTTATCCGTGGCGGAAAATTTTCCGTCAACGTCGTTCCAACAGTAGACCACAGAAGTCAATTGGAGCTTGCACACTGGGCGGAAAAAAAACGATCGGTAAATTTACTGTCGACGGTATGAGTGCCACTGGCGCCAGCGGAAGTTTTAACGTCAACTTGAACTAGTGGACTATGTGACCTTATGCACGCTTACACACACAGCGGTTTTTCTACCGTCCTAGAGTTATTTGCGAGAGTGTGGTTTGACCTTTCGTATTGACAGGTGTGTCAATAATAACAATAATTTGTGAACATGAGTGAGATCATTTAATTAACCCTTTCAGACTGATTGTTGGGAGATTATTAGAAATTATTTTATGTAAAAAAATTATTGTTTTATGAAAAATGAATGTTAGGTCAATGCTTTGCGCGCAGATTTTTTTAAAAACTATAAGAGATATATAATAAATTATTTGGATATATTCTATCGATAGGATATACTTATATCCATAGCTTATACTACACCAAAAATAATTACCATATTTTACATAAAAATATTTTTGCAGGCAAATGTATTGTAATGTACAAGAAATATAAAAATTATTAAAAAAAATTGCTATAAAAAAATTTGTATTATGTACTTACCTATAAATCATAATAAAATACTTATATTAAATCATAATAAAAATTGAGTTTTTTTTTAAGGTTTTAAGGTGATCTCCCCACTTAACTTATTTTATAAAAAAAAAATATCATTTATAAATTTTTTAAAGTTTATTTTTCACTTGAATTACGTCGTTACAAGTGAATTACGTGCGAAAATGCTTCCAAGAAAAGCGATTGTACGACATTGTGTGTGGTCTAGCTAGAAATTTCAGCGAGAAAGATGCAAACCTCGACGGTTGCTGAAAACTAAGGTAATATATTGACAACTAAGATCTGGTAAAGCCAGGGGTTGTCCGAATAGGAAATTTTTAACATTAATAATTTCAAATAATTGCGATTATATATATATGTGTGTAATAAATATCGAAAATTTATTTTAAAGCAATTGTTGACGGTATTTTATTGTATATATCTCATTTTCATTGATTTTTTATATACTGCATAACTTTCAGCATAATATCCTTTATGGTGTAGGAAATGTTTTCGCATGGTGAGACAAACACTATACAACCTCCCCCTGTAAAAATAAAAACAGCAAAATTTTTTTGGGGGGTGCATAAAATATCTAAGTAAGTGCATTTGACTCTTTTTACAACATTTTTTCCAAATTTCAGTTGTATTTTAATATAGCGTGCCGCAAAGGGTTAAAATGCAACAAAATTTAATTAAATTTAACTTTTTCAAGTAATATACAAGCCAATACATCACATTAATTTTTAATTATTTTATCAGACTTGTATCTTATTTCTAGTGTTATAACAATATTTTACAATTAGATAAAAATTATGACAAGAAAAAAGTTTTAAGAATATTTTTAGCGTACATGTAAAATATGCACGTCAACAATTCTCATAGTTCTTCTATTATATATATTTAAATAGCAGAGTAAAAACTGTGCAGTAAAAGCTATGTCTGTTAAAAAAGGTATACGTTAAAACCATTAAAGATGCTCAAAATAATGTATAGACGACAAGCCTTTTGACAATAACATAAAATTATTTATTCATTAAATAATTTGTTAAAATTAGTTAAAAACAACAATGTCAATATCTTCATTTTTCACTAGTAACACTTAATAATGTACGCCGGGTTTTCACATTGAATCAATTTCTTAAACAAACAGTCTATTTCCTATACTGTGATGGACTATCAAAAAGAATTTAAATGTCGAAGTAATATAAAATATCTTACTTTCAGCAGGCTTAATACAACATCTTGTTATCTTATCAGATCAGACACAAACTTCTTAATAAACGCATTGATGACAGAGCAGCTTGATACTACATGATAATACCCACTATCTCACCGATGCTTATCTCACCGATACTCATCTCATCTCTTCTCATCTCATCATTTCCTGAAAGTGTCCACGGCTTATATACACCTGTCAAAAGCTGATATTCAAATATCGGGTTGTAACTTCTACGAAATACGCCCTCTACTAGAGACTTTTATGTTTAATTATATGGCGTACGGCAGTTTGCCAAACATGACGTAATCAAAAGAAACTTGCGTCAGAGATTCGGCTTAGTTATGAATTGAATCGCTTTAACTTGAACAGGCTTAAAATGGAAATTCAAAATATGACGTGAAACTTCGGAAAGGCAAGTAATTAATGGACCTTTAAAGTAATTCTTAGTTCATATTGCTAACAAATATCCTTATAACTTAGACATCTGCTAGGAAACCCTTCCTACACTTAAAACAAAATATCTACACAGAATGTTTCTCACATCGTTTGCTTTGAGGCCTCCTCTTGTAGTGTTCTTTCCTGTAGCAAAAACGGTGAAACGCGACTGAAATTTTTCCGCCGTCGAGCGATAACACGCTCAAAAGAGGGATAAGGTATCCGTACACCTTCGGGGGTGATTTTTTGAAATTTTTTGAATTTTGTCTTTTTATCTATTTTTTATGATGACATTTAAGTTAAAACTTGAAAAAATATATATAAAATTTAGCTGTTACATTAAAATAATTTTTTTAGGGGGAGAAACTGGAAAAAATTGGTTAAAATTTGACAATCCGCATTGCATGGTAACTCAAAAACAAACAAATATATTACAATTTTGTAAATTGCAAAATGAAGATAATAACTGTCTGTGGGGAATAGTCTATTCACAAGATTGAACTATGTATACCTCAAAGTTTATAGCACTTAAAGTACTGATGTTCATAAAAATCACTTAAAATTCATTGTCACTTGCAATTTATACCAATGTAAACAAAAAACTAATCAATCTGCAATCATGAGCATACTCTATTCCCTTTATAAATATATATAGATAAAGTATGCAAAATTTTAAGGCATTTTAAGCGTAACTTTTTATAATAGGATGAATTGCGTTAAGAGAAACGATGAAAAAATTCATTTTGAGAAAACGCTAAAAATAACTTTATAACACATTTCTTACTTTAAAAATAATTATTTTCGTATTAAAATCCACCATATTTATAAACTTCAACCTCTTGGCTTTCTGCAACACTTATTTTTTTTTACCTAAGTGCTCTGAAAATTTTCCTGCGTCTCTTTGAAGCAGGAACAGAATGACGTATTGAATCATTCTTTCTAACGTTGTCTAAATGGTTATAGGCTTGCAATGTAAAAAATCCTGGATAACTAATATCCAACTTGTTAAAAACATTCAGACAACCTTTATATCCATCATTAAATTGCAATACTGCATCATACGCACCAAGTTTCATTGTTTTCAAACAAACAAATATCTCTTTTGGTAATTGTTGTCATATTATGCCATTCAGGCATTCGTTTGCATTTTGAGTTTTACCGTGGAGACACTTGCTAAAGAGTTCTCTTGAGCACAAATCTAAGTATACTGGTTTTATAGCATTCAATACCTTTTTTGGTAGACCAGCATACTTTTCTTTAAAATAATTTTTTTAGGAGGAAAAACTGGAAAAAATTGGTCAAAATTTGACATTCCGCATTGCATGGTAACTCAAAAACAAACAAATATATTACCATTTTATAAATAACCAAATGAAGATAATAACTGTCTGTGGGGAATAGTCTACTCTCAAGATTGAACTATGTGTACCTCAAAGTTTGTAGCACTTAAAGTACTGATGTTCATAAAAATCACTTAAAATTCATTGTCACTTGCAATTTATACCAATGTAAACAAAAAAACTAATCAATCTGCAATCATGAGCATACACTATTCCCTTTATAAATATATATAAATAAAGTATGCAAAATTTTAAGGCATTTTATGTGTAACTTTTTATAATAGGATGTATTGCGTTAAGAGAAACGATGAAAAAATTCATTTTGAGAAAACACTAAAAATAACTTTATAACACATTTCTTACTTTAAAAATAATTATTTTCATATTAAAATCCACCAGATTTATAAACTTCTCCCTCTTGGCTTTCTACAACACTTATTTTTTTTTTCCTAAGGGCTCTGATAATTTTCCTGCGTCTCTTTGACGCAGGAACAGAATGACGTATGGAATCATTTTTTCTAATGTTGTCTAAATGGTTGTAGGCTTGCAATGTAAAAAATCCTGGATAACTAATATCCAACTTATTTAAAACATTCAGGCAACCTTTGTATCCATCATTAAATTGCAGTACTGCATCATATGCTCCAAGTTTCATTGTTTTCAGACAAACAAATACCTCTTTTGGTAATCGTTGCCATATTATGCCATTCAGGCATTCATTTGCATTTTGAGTTTTACCGTGGAGACATTTACTCAAGAGTTCTCTTGAGCACAAATCTAAGTATACTGGCTTTACAGCATTCAATACCTCTTTTGGTAGACCAGCATACTTATCTTTAACAGATGTTCCGCATGCCAGTGCTCGCTGAAAGAAGCACCAGCTGTCTTTGCCCAGAGGACACTGCCCATGCATATGTTTTCGTGAACTGGATGCACAGTGGAATAATGCAGCAATAACATTTTGCTGCATTGCGTTTAGGTTACCAGTATTGTTACGTATAGCAATTCCATAGTAGTTCTGAAGTCTGTCTATAAATGTATCGGTCAATTTCCCTTTTCCAGACAGACCCTTGGTTTTTGATTTTAATTTTCGCAGGCGGGACCCAACACGCTTTTGAATATGGCCTATACATTCAAATTTTGTGACACTGTTTTCACCGTATGTGTCTTTTACGCTTATGAATCCTTTGGAATCGCCATCACCATAATATTCAGTATACTGAAGCTGGCGTCTGTTTTCAGACCCTGAGAATATACGTGACGCACCAACGATTTCCATTTTTGACGCTGAGCCTTGAAAGTTACACTGGCATACATGATCAGCTTTCAATGACTCGTATTCCAGGTTTTTAGCCATCTTTTCTAGCTTTTTACATGTTGGACAGTATGATGACATGACCTCCAGATCCAATACTTTTCCACTGTCGATGGAAATTGCTGCAACACATCCGTTTAAAGAAGTATAGCCTCTCCGCTGCCATGTTCCGTCCACTGAAACTCCACATTTCACAATTTCTTTGCCAAGATTTTCCTGCTTCTTCACTATGTCAGTTGCAGCCTTTTTCATAGAGTCCTCTGCTACTTCAGAAACAACTTTCAACAGTTTTTGTTCATGAGAAGTATATGCAGTTTTGGTCAATCTAGGTAAATTCAGAGTTGCACATAATTTATAAGCAGCTGAAAATCCTTTACCTATTTGGCGCATACCATATACTAGTCTCGTATTTACTTCAGGGAAATTTACATGTTTTTTAGAAGAGGCAAAACCCTTCTGAAACTCACACCCTTCACAACTCAAAAGGAAATGAGAACATAATCCATATCTAGTTTCTTCTTTAAATACTAGCTTCTCAGAATAGCACATTGGGCAGCAGAGTTCAGAAAAAACACTGGAAAGAATATCTAAATCAAAAATTCTATTTCCAGACATCGCTCCATTAGTTTTATCCGAGTCTAAAACAGTATCAACTTTAGACTTTATACAACTCGCAGTGCTTTGTACACACTCATCTACGTCATCGTTTTTGACATTTTTTGTAAAACGATTTCCGTAAAACTTGCGTTTTCGACTTCTTCCAATACTTTTACCCATTTTTACCAGAGAAAAGTAAAAACTAAATAGATTTAAAAACTTTAAAAAGCCAATAAAAACAACGCGGCAAATCTGCAGATATGTAAACAATCGCTTTTGAAATATAAGTTTGTTGCCAAGTTTAGGAATACAAGAGTGAAAATTATGTTGCCAGATATGTTTCCAACTATTTATAAATCCCTTGATTTTTATTTTTAAGTATTTCCTTTGACATATAACCCAATTTCAGCGTTAAATCTAAAAAAAGAACGATGTAAACAAACATTTTGGCTTACTTCCGGTTTGCAGAATGACACTTCCGGTTGTAAAATTCTGCGACATGTAATATTTAAATTGCTGTAATTCGGCTTCTAATTAAGATAGAAGCATAATTCAAACGGAATTTGAAAGATAAAAGATTGGGCTTTAATGTTATTGCAAAAAACAAAAAACGATATTTTGACCGAAAATGCCGTTTTAAAGGTGTACGGGTACCATAACGCGTTCAAAAATAGGCCAATCTGTTTAAAATTTGAATAGGTTGTTTAGTAAAAGGTGCTGATCAATACTACATTATGCAAAATAGTGGTGCTGCAGTCGGAATACGTCATTTGCGAGGAGCATAAAAGTACATGTCTCAGAACAAGGCGGTAATTGTATATGTGAGGCTGAGATTAGACATCTGGCATAGCCAAATTGTAACAATGACCTTCAGGCATCAATTGACCGAAGAACTGCGATGGCGAGCTATTGGGAGACTAGAGGCAGGACAAAGTGAGACAGAAGTAGCCAGATGGCTAAATGTGATTCCGTCTGTGGTTCATACACTTTTGCAACAATTTCTAACCACGGATCCGACATCCAGGACGTTTAAAAAAGGACGGCCATACGCTACGACGAGTGTCGATGACCGATATTTGTCATTATGCGCACTAAGGAATAGAACCGCAATTCCGTCTCAACTCCGTCTAAACAGATCCACCCTCGCTGCAAGCTCCGAAAGGTTGGTATCAACACCAACCTTTCGGAGCGTGATAGAAGACTAGTGCGTAGAAGGCTTCACGAAGGTAGTCTTTTCGCGAGGTGACCAGCCATTTGCGTCCCGCTCATGTCATGCCATAGGCGGGAACGTTTTCAGTGGGAATGTCAACATGTCCACTGGACCCGTGATCAATGGAGAGCTATTCTATTTACGGATGAATCCAGGTTTAGCCTCCGAAGCGATAGTAGGCGAATTTTGATTTGAAGACAACCTGGCACTCGTTTTCATCCATCACACATCCGTGAAAGAGATGCATACGGATCAGACAGTGTCTGTGTTTGGGGTGGTATCTCTTTGGGTGGACGCACAGACCTCCATGTGTTTAAACGTGGAAATATAAATGCTCACACCTATAGAGATGACATGCGCGTCCTTGATGCGTATGCCCGCCCTTATGCCGGAGCAATAGGTGATGCTTACGTGCTACACGACGATAACGCGAGACCGCACAGGGCTCGCATCGTAGATACTTATCTTAAGCAGGAAACAATTCAGCGCATGGAGTGGCCAGCTCGATCACCGGACCTGAATACTATCGAGCATGTTTGGGACGCTTTAGGACGACGTATAGCTGCTCTCAATCCTCCTCCTAGGACCCTAGCCACGCTTTCAACTGCTTTTCAAGAGCAATGGGTCTCACTTTCTACCGAACTCATAGACCGCATAATTGACAGCATCACACACCGCTGAATGTACTGTATTTCTTCTCGGGAATGATCATACGCCATATTAAAGGTACTTTTCCTATACCAAACTGACACATCCGATTTGTTCATTGTATACACATGCTAGTTTCTACAACACCATAATTGTCTGGCGATTTCTTTTTATGCTATTTTATACCTACCTATGTGTTGTATAATATGTATAAGTTTCATTAAATTCTGAACGTAAAATTTTGAGTAATCACTATTTTTGGGACTTTTCCTTAATTTTTGATAACCAGTGTATATATATATATATATATATATATATATATATATATATATATATATATACTGCTCAAAACAATTAGGGGAGCACATGGTTTTAACGAAATTACGAAAATACTTACACCGATAAGTAACATAAAATAAATCATCCATAATTTAAAGCCTAGCCGGAAACAGAAGAAACTTCATATGCAAATTAAAGTTCATGACGTCAAAAACCAGAAAAAGAACATAAGGGCGGAAATCGGGATGTTGCAGAAACATCTGTTTCACTGCCTTAACTGTGAAATTCGATTGCTCAGTTATTCTTTTTGAGAAAAGGTGACTTGAAAATGTGTCAACAACGTGATTTACCGGAATCCATGGCATGGCGTATTATAGGCAGACTTGAATCCGGGCAAACACAACGTAGTGTCGCGGACGCTGTTGGAGTCACCAGATGTGTCGTTGCCAGGCTGTGGAATCGATTCCAAGAAACAGGGAATGTTAGACGTTGACCAGGGCAAGGTCGGCCACGCGCCACTACAGCAACTGATGACCGGTATATACTGTTAACAGCTCGTCGAAACAGAACATACACTGCTACTCAGCTGCAAAGACAGTTGCTCTTGGCAACAGGACGGAGGGTGTCCAGACAAACAGTACGTAATAGGCTTCATCATGGAGGTCTCTATGCACGTAGGCCAATGGTCTGCATTCCGTTGACCTCACGCCATCGTGCGGCCCGAAGAAGATGGGCTGCTGAACATCGAGATTGGGAGCAACATGATTGGAGCCAAGTGCTGTTTACAGACGAGTCCCGATTCATTCTGGAGTGTGACACCTGACGTGTTTTGGTATGGAGGGAAAGGGGCACTCGAAATAACCCCACATTCGTTCGTGAAAGGTCACAATACAGACGAGATGGTTTTATGGTATGGGATGGAATCAGCATAGGTGGACGTACGGACATGCATATCCCGGAATGGTACTTTGATGGCCCGAAGGTATGCAGACGAGATACTGAGACCTCATGTCATACCTTACGCTGCAGCCATTGGAGATTCCTTTGTTTTCCAGCATGATAATGCCAGACCGCATATAGCTCGTCTTGCGGAGAACATGCTTGAAGCTGAAACAATACAGCGCAAGGAATGGCCAGCGTTCTCTCCTGACCTGAATCCAATCGAGCATGTTTGGGACATGCTCGAACGACGCATTGCTGCGAGACCAAGGCCTCCTTTTACACTCCGAGACTTGGAGATTGCACTTCTTGAGGAGTGGAACAGTATTCCCCAAAGTCTTATCGATAACATCATCGCATTCATGGAAAACAGGTGGGCAGCAGTCTTAGCTGTTCGCCACACGCCATATTAAAAATCTTGCATAATTTCTAAACAATACTTTTTTTTATCGTTAACATGTAACCAAATTGTTGCCCTAAATCATCTTTTCATGTTTTTTCCATATTTTCAAAAAATTAAAGCTTAATTACAAATTTTTGACGTCGTTTTTTCTGTATTGCGCATTGATACGCGTGCACTATCCATTTTATGCCAATAGGTGGCTGTCTCGTACGGTTTTCTTAACTTCTTTGCTTGCTCCCCTAATTTTTTTGAGTAGTATATATATATATATATATATATATATATATATATATATACTAGCTGAATACCCGTGCTTCGCTACGGGATACATTTTAGGATAATTACAATATAAAAGTAATGAGATTGCTTTTTAGAGGATTTTCTTATAAACAATATATTTTGTTTCTTCATTGGGCGGAACTAATATTACCAGGCTCGTCCGCGAACTTACGCGTGAGCCAGCTACGTAAAACTGACCGTGAGAGAAACAATTTTCTGGTAAATGTAAGCCATCATATTTTAAAGTTTGGCCTTGGGACTTATTTATCGTCATGGCGAAGCATATTTTGAGAGGAAATTACAGTTTTATATATAGATTTGATTTAATATCCATAAAAATTACTAATTTGAACAAAATTTTTTAAAATTTCCATCTCAATTAGTCTAGTGGTTAAATTTTATCTTTTACTGTATTTTAATATTTTCTTTGTCAATTAATTTCGTTGTTACGCAAGTGATGCAAAATTAATTTAAAGTATCACAAAAAGAAAAGAAATCTCGTGATCAGCATTTAATAAATTAAATTCAAAACTTTCCTAACAATTACTGTTTTGGAAGCTAATGTTCTGCTAATTTCCAGTAAAAGCTAAAATCATTTGAAAACCACACACCAGTGTTCCACTCACACGCAACACTATAAAACTGAATTACAGTACTCTACGTTTATATGGGCATTGAAAATTGTGGTTAGTAGAGGGCAATAGAGCAAATCCACGCATTGTCTATAGACACTTGCTATCTTTGGCTATTATTTGATCCGTAATATCTGCCTCATATGCCGTATGTTTCTAAACGCCATTCCAGAATGAAGAAATCGTGTAGAGGAGGCTTCTGCAACATGTGGACAGAGACAGTTGTTTTGTGACAACTGACTGAAGTGGTGTCATCTTTGGCTATTATTTGATCTGTAATATCTGCCTCATATGCCGTATGTTTCTAAACGCCATTCCCATATGAACCACAGCCTAATTCCTTTAAAATGGAACAAAATGAGTAACTCCAGTTAACCATGTAATCCACTACTGCTACAGGGGCATCAAAATGTGAGAAAACAGAGTTTAAATCAGCCAAAACTGCAATTATGGTGTACATATGACACCTAACTTCTCCAAAAATCTTTGCCTTTGTGATGAGACTCATAAGTGATTTTATCTTTGATGAAACACTCTTGCTAACAAATCATGACGATCCTGTGGTTTTTGTCCAACTATTCTTTGCTGTTGTTGTCTGATTTCTTCCAGTCTCGCTTCTCTTTCCGGGGTAAAGATTCGGAAAATCATTCGGAAAAAGCTGAAAGGTAAACAATACCAAATCAATTTAAAAACTAAATACAGTATAAATAACGTACAAAAAATAACAGTATAAATAACACAGTATGAATAAAAAGTACAGGCTGCGGCCAGATATGCTCCGGCCAATAATACAAAAAAAGAATTTTAAAATCGTAGTAAGCAATGAAAAACATTTTACACACTTCAATAATAGCAAAACAAAACATGATGGTAAAATAGACAGGAAAGTTAAAACAGAAGTAAGAAGTTAAATTCTAAAAATATAAATGAGGTATAAATCAGCTATCGATTCTAATCTATGAATCATTTATCAGGACATGAAAAATTTACTACATGTAAAAAAAATTAACCTTACCTCCATTAATTTCAACACTTCTTGACCTGTGGCTTGTCCAATCATGTGAAATATAATTCTTGACAATAAATCTTGTTAACCTAAACTGTTATTTGTGTTTTTTTTTAATTTAAAAAGTTATGTTCTCAAAATATGACAATTAAGAAAAAGATATCATCGAGAAAAAATAAATCATGCTACTTAAGAAAGTCATACCAAAAATTTCTATAAAATTAATCTGCAACTATATTTGACATACAAAATAATGCATATGTAATACATTGCTAACATGTTTTAACATCAAAAATTTCCACAATCAAAAGCTAAAATTAGTTTAAAACATTAGCTTTAGGATTTTGTGCAGAATGATAGGTGTTTAGCTTATCGTGCGTTTGAGCCTGAGAAACGAATGGGCAAAATTCACTTTTTAACCTAATTATTCTAATTAGCGCACGATCCGAAAGTTTTCGATTCCGTCGGTTCCTGTACCCGCGCACGAACGTTTAGCATCCAGTTTCTAAGCTCTAACATAAAAATTGCAGGAGTTACAACCAACTCAATTTTCGCAATAATCGGTACATATAGCGCATATAGTAGTTTCAGACAGAAGTATAAAAAGAAAGAATACGCAAAAAAGTAACTAAATTAAACAAAAATTGACAGAATACAGAAAAAGTGAACACCGGCAAAAGTAAATAAAACGTTTCCTTGTGCGCATGCGCAGTTCTTATGAATGATTGATTCCAACGCTTAGAGCACCGCGTTGGAAGAACAACATAGAATTTGTGTTGAAGTATCGTCCTTTAAAATTCAATTAAAAATCGAAATTTTAAGATAGAGACTTGAAATGAGGTTTATATGAATGAGAAAGCTTTCATCTTCCAGATGATGTAAATATTTTCTTCGTAAGATAAAAACTCGAAGAGCATCGACCGTAGATCCTCAAAAGTGCATAAATTTCTCTTAAAAGTGGTTTCAATATTTTGATGAAAATATTAGTCTGTTTTAAATTATTTTTAAACAAATGAGGTCTTGTTTCAAGGAGAAATGTCTGTAGTCTTAGATTGTAAAAAGATCAAAATTCTACGATCATTTTTTGCCGAGATATCGTAATCTGAAGTTAAAAAAACATAAAATATCGCACAAAACATAAAATAAAAAATTTTCTAGAATAAAATTTAAAATTCGGGCTTCGAGGTGCACCTTCCCATAGTCTGCACTACCCGTGTGCCAAATTTGACGTCTGTATGTATCACAGATTCGCCTGGGGGTCACACACACACACACACACGCAAACACTCTCTTTTATTAATAAGATATATATATATATATGTATGTATGTATGTATGTATGTATGTATGTATGTATATATATATATATATATATATATATTCATATATACAATACATATATATACATATATATATATATATATATATATATATATATATATATATATATATATATATATATATACAGTGGACGCTTGTTAATTCGAACTCAAAGGTTCTGAGAAAAAAGTTCGAATTATCCGATGTTAAGAGAAAATATATAACTTTAAATGTGTATCACTGAAGAAGAAACTCTCCTAGTATGTATAACCCCAGAAAATATATTATACTATGTTATCTAAAGTTAAACATATTAAAAAGCAATATAGGATTACCTTAATCATAAAATGAAGCAGAAGATATGCAGTATAAAGTAAACTTTTATTAAAAATATGAATTATACTTTGGGGAAAAACTGTAAAATGAATGTTTGGTTCTGTTTATGATGCCTACATTGTTCAGCCAGCTTCTCGATTTGAAGTAAACATTTCAATTCATTTTCAGTGGAAGGTTCCATCTGAATAAATGCTTTCAGAGTTTTAATAGAGTCCATTATGGCTTTGTCCATTATGGCCGCATTAAAAATATCTTGCGGCAGGTAAGTAGAGAAAAGCCCTGGCAGTTTCCTACCGAAATTAGTGCATACGTCTTCGTTTACATCAGAGCTTTGGCCGCATACAGTTAAGAAATATTGTGCCTTGACTTAAATCGAGAAAGCCATCCATCACTGCGTTTAAAATCTTCAATACCCTTTCGACTTGCCAATTCATCAGCCTTCGTCAGCACTGGGGGTCCATTTATCGGAAAATTTCGATATCTAACATCCTGGAACCATAGCAGTAGAGCTTTTTCTAGAACTTCTTGGGACGCATTTGCCATGCGTTTCCTTCCTCTAGCAAATTTTGATTTTTCCCATGAATCTAAAATTGACTCATTGTTTTTCAAATTAGTTGACAAGGCATTTTTAATTAATTCTATAGTCAGCTGCTAACTTTGTTTTACATTCGCCATTCTCTACTTTCCTTAAAATTTCTACCTTTGTTTCCAAAGTTTGGGTTTAGTACTTTCCACGTGTAGACATCCTGAATTTTCACACGTTCCCACCACACAATGAGGAAGAAAAACTAGACCACATTAACTTGTCTGCACTGCAGTTATAACTGACGCAGCTCCCTAGAATCTGTAGTAAAGACTAGTTTTTCTGAAATTCTAAGAAAATCGATCCAAATAAAGGAAAATTGCTTTTTTCGTTTAGCACTAATAAGAAGGACAATAGCTACTAACGTTTAGCGGACATGCAATAGTCTAGGAATGCAGGCATGTGCCTCTTTACACAAAAAAGAAATTTTGACACACAAAATAATAAATACAGTGTGTATTTTCTCCATTAAAGGAGAAAAAGATTTTTTTTTTCGTCAAATTTTTAGTTCGAATTAACCGAAGTGATAAAAATTTAGTTCGAATTAATGAGATATTTTTAACATTAACTCCAATACAAGTTTTTTGGGGCCTTTGGATTAGTTCGAATTAACCGAAAGTTCGAGTTAACCGAGTTCGAATTAACGAGCGTCCACTGTATGTGTATATATATATATATATATATATATATATATATATATATATATATATATATATATATATATATATATATATATATATATATATATATATATATATATATATATATATATACTTATATATAAAGAGAGAGCGATTTTGTACGTGGAGGGTAATCTCCAGAACCACTGCACCTATTTAAAAAATTCTTTCACTGTTTGAAAGGTATATTATTCCAGATGGACATAGGCTATATATTATGTATATCTGATCAGTAGAAATAAAGTTAGGGCTTAATCCTAAAAATCTCCATTGTTACCGCTACTGTCCTCTACCGCTTTTTGTGCCCAAGTCTTCAACGATCCTTAGCGTGGTGCTGTCGCGGTGGGCTTCTGTTCTGACGATAGTGGTTCGAACCCAGTCGTTCTCCGGCACGCCTTTTTCTTTTAAAAAATTAACTTTAATTATTTACTAACGTAATATTAATTTGAATATTATTTTAGGAATATTATTTGAAATTTTTTTTAATATTATTTAAAAAAAACATTCTTTACTGAAAATCCTTTTTCTATTTTTGTATTTTTATTTCATCTCTTAACCTCTCTCTTTTAAAAAATTAACTTTACTTAATAACTAACGTAATATTAATTTGAATACTATTTTAGGTGTTTAAAATAATTAAAAATACATTCTTTACTTAAAATCCTTTTTTTTATTTTTGAATAAAACTACGATCTCAAGCACACCTCTTTCTTATAAAAAATTAACTTTAATTAATAAATAACGTAATATTAATTTGAATATTATTTTAGGTGCTTAAAATAATTAAAAAATAATTCTTTACTTAAAATCCTTTTTTATTTTGTATTTTTATTTCATCTCTTATTCTAATTTTGAGATACCAATGTGTATCTATACTTCTATAATAATATACAAAGAGAGAGAGCAGTTTTTGTATGTGGAGGGTAATGTAAACTTTTGTACATTAAAATGTACCTTACTTCTTTTCCTTTGTCAACCGCAGTCAAGTAACCATAGCAACACCCTTTAGCTTACGGGGTCCGTTTTTTGAAATCGCTCTTTACAACGGGAAAATGTTATCTTCTTCCTATCCCCATTTTACGTGGGGGACATTCAGCGTAGAGGGTCAGGGGAAAGAGGGGTGAATTGCTTTCTTACTATTGAAGAAGAATTTCAATAGTAGTTCATCGGCACTCCGTGCCTCTTTTATCTCTTAAAAGGCTGAAAATGGATGAACCGCCCTTCTGATGTCTCTCGCCTGAAAAGAAATAGCCTCTAGCTAGAACGACAAAAGATTATTATTCAGTCCTTTTCGGCAAGATTGACCCTCCGTTCCCCGAATGTCACCCAATTGTTCTTTGGAGGCAAAGACGTTAGGAAAGTCACAACGAAGTGGAATTCGAGACTATATCCCTGCCGACATCACACCGTATTTTTCGAGAGTATGTGCTTCGGATATATGCTAACCCACCCCGTAAGGAAAAGGTTTAATATTTTTAAGATTCAAATAGAGGAGGTACTGATAAATACAAAAAGGATTTTTGAAACTGGCAACATTAAAGGGTTTATTGAAGAAAACTACATTTGGAACTACGCTTTTTATTGGACATTTAAGGTAAAAAAAAGATTTACAATTTATTGGTATAATATTTTGTTCAACCCAGACAAAGTCGGGACGGGCCGCTAGTATATATATATATATATATATATATATATATATATATATATATATATATATATATGTGTCAAATGAAATTAACATTTGCAATATAGTTTCTGCTTCAACTGTAATCGATATCTTTTGTTCTATTTTATTGCTGACTTTTTCTGTATGTTAATCAAATTTCGAATTTCTCTATTAGTCAAAAGGTGCCTCAGTTCGCAGAGTAAAAAGAATAATTCACCGCCACAAACACACATGTCTACCAGTTCTTAGAAGTTTAAGTAAATATTGGTACAGACACACATGCATTTTTCAATAGAACGAAAGAAACTGGAGAATTCGGTGCAGGTGTTATGAAAAAGAAATTTATACCAAATGAAACAAAGGCAAAAATATCGACATTTTTTTATCGTGTAAAAGAAAAAAAATCTTCGTCAGGTATATATATATATATATATATATATATATATATATATATATATATATATATATATATAGTGTGTGTGTGTGTGTGTGTGTAAGTAAATTTTCTTCCTTCTAGCTTTTAATTTTGCTTTTGGGGATTTATTCCGAGTAATTTATTAAAACATGGATAACGTTCGGATAGTGCTTTTAGAAATATCCATGTATGTTCTAACAACCTCCCCACCCCTTCACTCCACTTCTTTATGCAATATCTTAAGTGCATAACTGTCAGATCTTTTTCTCTAAGTAAATTGAATCTCTCTGTCCCCAAATAAACAGTCGGTGCTCCCAATTTGGCACATACAGACAAGTAAATCATTTGGAGGTTAGCTCTGCCATCTTGTACCTGTCTACTGTTTTAATGAATGAAGAGGTCTAAAATGAATAGCCTCCTCCCCACCCCCGTGAAATACCCAGAGCGTAATGTCCCACAAAACTGCCTGCTTTTAAACAGATAGATTAATGATTATGCAAAGATAATAAAATTACTCCTGCTTAAATATTGTTATATAATCCTGCAAAATTTATTGTACAAACTTCATTGTAAGTAATCCTAGTTCAAATAACCTTAACCATAACAAACCGGAAACCTTAATTTTAAATTTAGTGTCTCATAAGCTTAGCTACGCGAGGTATATTTTACTATGATTCAAATCACCTATTCTTCAGAAATAATAAAAGGAATGCGAAGTGAAGACTAGCTAAATTCATAAGTAAAGCAGAGGGTAGTATTATAAATTATTTTTTTAATCAGAGACGAAATTCGATTATACGAAAATATATATGTATGTACACACACACACATATATATATAATTGTAATGCTAGGAAAGTAAACTATATTTAACTATATTAATTAAGATTAAAATTAGGTAAATTAGCGTTAAACGGTAATTTACTATTAGAAATTCTAGCATTTTCCAATTCAGGAAGTAGGTCGTTTTTCGCAACGGATAATTCATGGTCATCGATAATTAATTTCTCCCAAGCGCTCGAACTGATGCAATCTCGAACAGTCAAAGGCGCGTGATAGCTGAGTCACCAGTAGCGCCACATCATTGCGAGATGTTTTTCACGCCCACGCTTTTGCATAACGCATGAAGAGAACAAAGACTAGGGAGGTTAGCCATTTGCAGCGTATGCGCCTGTCTTGGGGCTGAAAGTTCGAGAGAAATGACGATTAAGCTGGGTTGATGGGGTAATTAATTAATGTTAATTAATAAAGGTTTTGGTTGTTATTTAAATAGTGTTTCGTTGCCACATGATTTATTTAAAGACTGCCATTAAGTGGTAATTAGTAGATAAAATAATACGCGGTGTATGCACCGTGATATATATATATATATATATATGTATATATATATATGTGTGTGTGTGTGTGTGTGTGTGCGCATGTATATATAAAACACATGTTTTTAACTCTATGGTCACGGATATTCAATTTTACACGCTTCGAATAAAATATTCAGGTCTTGTCTTTCCAATTTTTATTTTCTCTCGTTACGAAAAAAAAATAGTTTGAGGAAAATGCATCATATCATGTCAGTAAATTTAAAAACGACTAATACTTCTCAAGAAAAAGGGTAATTCACCCTCAAAAAACCATTTAGGGTGATGTCTAAAGATTTTTTTGAAAGGTAATTATACGTGATGCAGCACGATAATTTTCCCCGGCTGTAGAAAAGAAACGCGAAACATTTAAGGCAGGTTCTCTGAAACATAAAAAAAACATAGATTTTTAAAAAAAAATATTTTTATTTTCCGTCAAAGTTGAAGCCACTGTATTCTATGTGTCGGAAATTGGTTTAAAAATGTGCTTGTTATTTTAAAACATCCAATTAAATGCGATACCTCAGTAGTCTGTTCCTTTTCATAGGGCAAAATATGGCCAGGGATCTAAACAAAGAGACACAGACGACTGATGTTCAGAAAGAATGGCAAAAATTAAATAAGGGAAACATTAACAACTCTCTTTTTTGCTTAATCACAACATTTCCGTAGTTACAGTTAGCTATAAAGTGAAATCTCTTAAGATATGTTGAGTTACGACCCATAACGAGGCAGCAGACCTGAAATACTAACTTTCAGTATCCTCCGTAATCGGTATCTCGGGCTGTATAGTGTTTTACACTTGCCTTTGTACACTTTGGTTATTGTTGGCCCAATTAACAAACCATGTAATTCCAAATTCCAATTTTGGGATTTTTATGCAATTACATTGGTTTATGGTCCCTGTACAACTCTGCCAAACTTCATACCCCCCCAAAAATTAATTCATCCAAAAAAATAGGGAAAAACAACGCATAATACTCAACTCCTTAACATAACTGTTGCTAACCTTGTATTTCCAATTTAATCATGAAGATGTTAATTACATAACAATGTGGTTTATATATATATATATATATATATATATATATATATATATATATATATAACATCCCTGCTTCGCACGGTCCTGAGAATTCCATCATCTATCATCTTAAACGCCTCTGATATTGAAATTGATCCAGCTCATGGCCGAAGAATAACACAGAAGACTTATACCATTTAATCCCCTTTTTAAATCAGTCCCCCCCCCCATTGCTTCCCGTGCCTACCCCTCAATATAGTCGACTACCGCCTAGTTTTATGGAGCAGTTTTCTCACCTCTTATTCGCATAATCAAACTCCCCCCGGTCTGCATTTTTGCGCGCGTTTACCATCTCGTAGGCATTGTGTGTCCCATGATCGATAATTCATGCTTACATATTTTCAGATGTACCCGAAACATTCTAGGAGCATGCGGTTATTGCCGTCATAACCTCTGCTAGTCGCAATCAAGGTTACTCCCTTAAACCGAGATTGCGGGCAAATATCGCCATCTGTTGATTCTTTCGTGTTAATAAATAGTGAATTTCTAATAGTAAGTTACCGTTTAAAGCTAACTTGCCTAATTTTAACCCATTTTACCTTAATTTAATATACACTGCTGGCCACTGTAAATGCAACACCCTGAAGGAAACATGCAAAAAACATGAAATTTACAACATGCATTAGCGGAGATGAGATATGCAAATGATTTGAATTTCAGCGCAGACGCACATCACGCGCGCCTGTGGGGCCACTTCAAAGCGCTATTTAAGGCTTGGAGATTTCGACGATTTCAAGTTCGGCAATTGTGTTTTTCTTGTGGTTTAAAAAAAAAAAAACGATGAATTATGCCTCGTCGAAAACAGCGATCATCTTTTGATCAAGTATCCGAGTTCGACAGAGGAAGGATAGTGGCCTACAAAGATTGTGGATTATCTTTCAGGGAAATCGGTGATCGTGTTGGACGAAACCAAACAACTTTAATGCGGATATGTGATCGTTGGATGCAGGAGGGTACGACGGACCGGCGTGTTCGATCGCATCCACCTCAGCGCACCACTTCACGTGATGACAGGCAAATTGTGCGCATGGCAGTGACGGATCGCTCAGTCACATCACGAACCATAGCACAGCACATGAAGTCTGTAACGCATCATCCAGTGTCTGCGCGTACCGTTCGACGCCATTTACAGCAGAGTGGTCTGTCCGCAAGACGTCCATTGCTTTGTCTACCCTTGACGCAGAACCCCAGACGTCTTCGCCGCCAATGGTGCGATGACAGAAGGATGTGGACGGCAGAATGGAATGAAATTGTCTTTACTGACGAGTCACGCTTCTGTCTGCAACACCACGATGGTCGCATTCGAGTCTGGACACACCGTGAAGAGAGGATGCTGAACAGCTGCGTTATGCACCGCCACACTGGTCCTGCACCGGGTATTATGGTATGGGGTGGTATTGGATATCACTCTCGCACACCTCTAGTACGCATTGCCGGTACTTTAAACAGCCAGCGCTACATCTCCGAGGTGTTGGAGCCAGTTGTCCTTCCTTACTTTCAAGGCTTGCCCATAGCCATATTTCAACAGGATAATGCGCGACCACACGTGGTACGCATTGTCCAACGGTTCTTTGTCAATCGCCAGATTGAATTGCTTCCCTGGCCGCCTCGCTCTCCGGATCTTTCGCCGATAGAAAACATGTGGTCCATGGTTGCTCTACGATTGACCCAGATTCCATCCCCAGCTGCCACAGCAGATCAACTTTGGCAACGTGTGGAAGCTGCTTGGTCTGCTGTACCTCAAGAACTCATCCAAAGTCTCTTTGAATCAATGCCGAGGCGTGTGGCAGCGGTGATCTCCAAGAATGGCGGCTACTCTGGCTACTGATTTTGGCAGGAACCACACTTCACAGAAGTCTATAAATTTAATCATTTGATACTTAGTCAACATGTTATCTACAAAATAAATTTTGTTGCGATATCTCTTGTCTTTCTTGGTGTTGAAATTTGGGTGGCCAGCAGTGTAGTTAATGCTAGTTTACGCCCTTGGACTTTACTTACACTTACAAGCACACACACACACACACATATATATATATATGTGTGTGTGTGTGTGTGTATATATATATGTATAAATATATATTTATCAAAACACTTTAACATTTATTTTTACAACGAATAAACGATACTAATTTATCTTTTCACTGTCGAATAAATCAGTGTTTTGTCCCTCCTGTAAAAAGTAGGAAATGTGAGTTACGTGTTTTGCTAATTAGGACAACGTTATTTCATAAACCTTCCTAAACTTTTCTGGGAAACACCCCTTCAAGAATACCGTGGTTGCTTCAACCAATTCACAATTTTAGTCCAAATCTCTCAAAACTCCCCAAATCCTCCCAGATGTGTTGCCAGTTCAGTATGCTGCTAGGAGTACAACATCCAGAGAACTCGAAAACATGTTTAGAATGTATGCACCTAACGAATAACTTTAACCACGTTAACTGTTGGATATAAAATTGCAGTGCCCAGACGTTGAAAGCTTGATTCCATAGGTTTAACGGTGCAGCCATATTACATATTTTGTAGAACTTTATTGTGGCAGTGCAGTATGAATCCAAATCATGTATTTCTTTCAAAAACGAACCTGTTCGTCTTACCAACCAGCCTAGCAAATAAGTACGTTCATGCACTCTATATAGGTAAGAGACACAAGAATTAACAGACAAAGATATTAGCTTTTTTCAATCCTTTGCGAAGATTTATAGGACCATGGATAGATAAAGTGTGTAAATTCCGGAAAGGCTGGCGATATACTTAAAATTAACTGATACGGTTGGGGTTAAACACACACGGGTGGTGATTAAAAAGTAAAAATCGTTATTATGGCACAATAATGCGAGATTTGTTGTTCACGAAACTTACAGGATTGTAGCTGCAAATCCGCCTGAAATAATTCATATATTCGTATTTTTCCTTCTACTGCATTTATTTCCACGTGACTTGGTCGATTATTGAAGGGGGTGGGAAAACTGAAGTCACTTGAGCAAACATAAGTCTTTTTTTTTTTTTAAGAAAAAATTCAGTTAAGCATTCGGAGCTGCAGAAGCTGGGATCAGGTGGTCGTCGTTCTGAAATATTCTATAAGAACGTGCAGGAAGTTTAAACGTAAAACTGCTGATGATTTTCGATTTCAAAAAACGAAGAATTGTGAAAAACATGGATGTGTTTACTAAATTGATTTATGGATTGAATTCAGCTTAAAAAGTAAACATGAAGTCGAACAGGGGGCTCAAACTATGGGTCGCGTCTCCTCTAAAATCCTTTTAGAGGCAATTTTAGAAAATTTCGGTGTTTGTGACAGTCATTAGGCGTAGCGTACTTCTAACTTTTTTTTTTTTTTTTTTGGGGGGGGGGGCAGGAACTGAATTTAGTTTGGGCCCTCCCCCGTGCATTGACTATCTAGCGGTTCTTAAAATACGAAATAATATGATTTTTAAAAAATTGAATAAGAATAGAATTGATGTTTGAGTAGTATTCAAAAGTTATACAATGAGAAAATAAATATAATATAAATAAAATGAGAAAAAAGTATAGCATCGAACTTTTGTTGTGGACCATATCATTGTTAAAAACCATTTTGAGGCTAAAGTTTCACAGCTTGAAAAAGCGGAAAAAAACCAACTTTCTTAAAAGTTTCTACAATTTTCCGATTTTAACTGAACTTCTATTAACGTTTAAATTTATTTCAAGTTAAGTTGGGGGACACGTGCCTTCCCCCCCCCCCCCGACGCTACGCCTACGGTGACAGCCCATAAGAATGCAGATTAAGGCACAAAGAGTGTGTGAATATTCTTAGATACATTTGTAATAAGAAGAATGACGAACATTATGAAGAAGGATTTCTAAACTTTTTTATTTATTTTTTATTTTTATATTCTTTGCATGGTAATTTGTATATTTATTCAGGATACAAATAAAATATTTATTCAGGAATCACTATTTATTCATGATACAGATAAATCTCCCTCTTATAGGATTGCGGTACGCCTGAAATGAATAAAAACAGAATAAATCAAGTTTCGGAAATTTCAAGCAAAGGGATTATTGAATTAAAGGCATTTCATACACAGTAATTCTGATAGGTACCATTTAGAGAGTTTTTGATGCTGCCATCTATTTATCGGGCCACAAATGAAAATTAGAAGTTTGCCAAATTTGACGAGAAATCACCTTTTGATGGGGGGAAAATATCAGCCTTATCCCACCAGAACTAGAGTAATTATTAAAGAACATCCAGGGTTAAATCTCTCCCCCGAGTCTTCCAGACAGTTTCGATAAAAATTAACTATTTCTAATATTTCTGTAAAGCCTAAAGAAATTCCTTTAATTGCAGTACTTTATAATCAGAATTTTTAATCATATTTCAGTTTTTATTCATCATTAAGTTCAGACAACAGATGGATTCATTTAAAATTCCAGAATTGTCAACATCTTTGTTGAAAGAAAAATTAGTTTCTATAAAATCCTTTTAGTCTCAGAAAGATAGTCCTAGCTTGGCAATGCGTCTGTAAGTCAAAGAGAAAACAACTGTACGCAACACAAAATACGCGGAAACACCATATAAATTAGGCAAAAATGTTGTAGTTTCATTCTTAAATTTGTTTAATGCTAAGTATTTTTCATGCATTGTTTCATTTTACTTGAGTAGCAAATTTGCAACCTGATTTAGTCTTATTAGATGCGAAATGATCCGGAGAACAAATCGTTTTAAATTAAATTTTTATCTATTCCTAGACCACCTTCCGGGCCTGAATCTTGGGAACCGATTCAATGGTTTGTTGCCACACTTCGCTTCTCCAATATCACCCAGCTGTAGTCCACCTCTACTTCAATAGTCATATCAAAGACGCATCACGCTTCTGAATCTTCCCCCCCCCCTTCACACACACACACACTTGTCAGCACTCTGATCTACTCGCCAGAGCCTTTATGTACATAATTACAGTCCTCCTACCAAACGGAGAGCAGTTCATATACGTAAGAGAGAAATGTTAACTCGTGGAAACCAATTTCCCGGATGTTAATATCCAGGCAATCGCTCCTAGCGGGGAAGCAAACAAGCAGTGAATTGTAGGTATGCGTGTGGCAAGATAGTTTGGCGACTTGGCTACTTTTAGTACTTTGGCGTCTTTCCCCAAACAAAGGTTCCAAATGAAAAAAAATCAGAATGCGTTTAATCTCTACATTTATCATAGGAACACCAGAACGAGGTTCCTAAAGATCCACGCCAGTGCATTCGTCATTTCGTTAACCATTGTCTCCCAGTTATCTCGCCATTTTCATCCGATACTCTTTGAAGTGATCCTTTACCTATGAGAATTTTATATAACATGGCCTGTTTTTGTAGAAACTAATATAATTCACTGACTTTTAAAGCGTATTAGAGAGAAAAATTTAGAATTAGTTCTCTTTGAATTATACTATATATATATATATTTATATATATATATATATATATATATATATATATATATATATATATATATATAATATATATATATATATATATATATATATATATATATATAATATATATATATATATATATATATATATATTATATATATATAATATATATATATTATATATATAATATATATATATATATATATATATATATATATACACTCATGGACAAAAAAATTAGCGCACCAAGAAGGAGTTGTCAAAATGAAACGAAATTTTACATACGTAATGACTACTTTAATATAAGTAAATGATAAGAAAATCAAAGAAAAAGGATAATTTATTTCAGAGAAAAAAGCAAAAGAACGGAGGAGTTAATACCCCGTTGGACCCCCTCTAGCGCGAATGCACGATGCGATACGATCGGGCAGTGAGTCATACAAGTTCTGTATGATGTCTTGAAACATTTCGTTCCATATTTGCTGTAACCTTGCCTCTAGTTCGTTCAAACTCGTGGGATGCCCAACTCGTCGTCCCAAATAATCCCAGACATGCTCGATTGGAGACAAATCTGGGGATAGGGCAGGCCAAGGAAGGGTAGTAACAGTGCGGAGACAGTCTTGTGACACCCTTGCCGTATGAGGCCGAGCATTGTCTTGTTGAAAAATGGCTCCTGGGAACCGTTGCATGAGTGACAACACATGTGGTTGCAGGATTTCATAAACATACCGCTGGGCTGTCATGGTGCCACGGAACAATACTAGGGGTGACCGTGTATTGTAGGCAATGACACCCCATACCATCACACAAGCTGTGGGAGCGATGTGTCGCTGTACAGCAAAGGCAGGATTGAAGCGTTCACCACGGGCTCTCCACACACGAACACGATGGCCATCACTGCCGAGATTGAATCTGGATTCGTAGCTAAAGACGACCTGGTTCCATTCCGCTGCAGTCCTGTTTCCTCGTGTGCGGCAAAACTCCAAACGGAGGCGTCGATGGGTGGGCGTCAAGGGCAGCACACGTAATGGGCGCCGTGATACGAACTGTCCTTCAGCCAGGCTCCTTCGTATGGTTCGAGAAGACACAGAGGCCTCTAGTGAAGGTGCTACCTGTGCCTGGATGGCGGTCGATGAAGCAGTTGGCTGTACGCGTGCATTTCTTACGATGTGGCGGTCTTCTCGACGACTGGTCTGTCGAGGGCGTCCTGAGCCTGGTCTTCGTGTACATGACATCTCTCGGGTCCACTGGTCCCAACACCTCCTCACAACACAATCAGAGCGGCCTAATTGACGAGCTACTCGTCTAGCTGGTCACCCAGCTTCCATCATCCCGACGATTCTCCCCCTCTCAAATTGCGACAACTGCTTATATTGTCTTCGAACACGGCGGAATGGCATGTCTATCTCAGCTCTTCCTTTGTAAATGATTCAGCACACACAAACAATCTTTGGTTAACTGTTTTATACTCCACAGAGTACGATGTTCAACGCCCTCTACCGGCTATACGTAATGCGCAATCACGCTGCATTTCTAATCATTTGCATATCTCCCCGACATGTATCTTCATTGCTAGTTTCGTTACGATCCCGCAATTATTTCTTGGTGCGCTAATTTTTTTGTCCATGAGTGTATATATATATATATATATATATTATATATATATATATATATATATATATATATATATATATATATATATATATATATATATATATATATATATATACTTTAAATAATATATTGCCATGACTGTCTGTAACGTATTAGCGAAAATAGAAAGGTAATTGAATTCGAAACCGAATAGGAAAAAAAATTAAAAACGATGTTTTGTAAACTAGTGATGAAACATCAAAAAAGTTATCGTATGGCGTGTGTTTTGGCAAGATTGTGACACAAGGTGGATGCTTAAAGATCAGCTGGATATTTAGAAGCACTACCCCAAGCTATGGCTCTTAGATAATCGAACTAATACATCAGACATTTTGTTGTCCGTAGTTACCAGTGAAGTCGATATTTTGATCTGATGTTTATATCAGTGTTCTTTTTCATTTTAACCTTTCTTTAAATGGCCTGATTTTATAAAAATTAATGTAATTCATTGTCTCTAAAAAAACCTTTACTGGTGAGGGAAACAAGATGTAGGATTATCAAACAGCCTGAATTTTTAGTAGCTCTACCCTAAATTATTGGTACGAGACAGATAAGAGGCTGATTTATCACAATATATAAACACGTAGTCTGGAGGTATTAATGGCAGTTATTTTTAGATAAATTAGTTATTCTCTTCAGTGAAAAAAAATGGCGCCAGGTAATCTAAGTTTAAAAAGAAAAATAAGCAAATATTGTTTTAGATGGGGGAAGTAAAAATCTATTTTGAGTTGACATAAATTATCTCTCCTCATAAAAAGAAGTAATTCATTCTGGTCCTTGAGTAATCAATAACGCAAATAGGTTGAAATATTTAAAATATTTTATCCAAGTTAAATTTTAACCTCTTCATTTCGGGGCTGCAGAAAAAGAAGCCTAAATTTCAAAAACTAACATTCAAAGCATGTGTAGTTTCTGATTTATCTAAAAACAATTATTTTTGTACTATTTTTTTCCATCTTTATTCTCAGGAAAAAAAATTCAATACTATTTTTCTTCCCGATTAATAAATTTTTTTATCGCTTTAAAGTCTGCTTAAAGTTTTTTAGAGAAATTTTGGGCTTTAGGGAATATATTTTTAGAATTTTTACTCTAACTCAAAAATTCCGTAAAGCTGTACACAAATATCTAGAAATATCTTGAAAAGAATTCCGAATGCGCATATTCTTTTAAAGATGGCTGATAATGAAAAATTCTCTTCGAAGATATATAAACATGAAGTACATGTTTACAACAGAATATGTGCAAAGAGCATGGCAAAATAAAAACTTATCAAGCTATACACATACATATCTAGCGCTATCTAGCTATATCTAGCTCTATATTTAGCGCTACATCTAGCTACGTATAGCTATATTTAGCACATCTAGCTATATCTAAACAGCTACGTCTAGCTATATCTAGAACATCTAGCTATATCTAAACGTAGCTATATCGAGCTATTTCACACACATATATTCTTTTAAAGATGGCTGATAATGAAAATTCTGTTCGAAAATATATAGACATGAAGTACATGTTTGCATCAGAATACCCGCAGAGAGCATGGTAAAATAAAAACATATCAAGCTATACACATACATATCTAGCGTATCTAGCTATATCTAGCTATGTCTAGCTATATCTAGCTCATCTAGCTATATATAAACGTAGCTATATCTAGCAATTTCCTATACATATATTCTTTTAAAGATGGTTGATAATGGAAAATTCTGTTCGAAGTATATGGGCAGGAAATACAGCTTTACAACAGACTACGCACAGATAGCATGGCAAAATAAAAACGTATCTAACTATAGAATCGTAGCTAAAACGCGGGGATCACCTTATTTAATTTTAAACACTCTGTAATAAGTTTTAATCCCCAAAATATAAATACTAATCATTTTCTAGATTTTGTTTTACTTTATTCGTTAATAAACTTGTTTAAAGTTTATGTCGGTCATTCAAAACTACCGAAGTAATAAAACATTTTTGGGGGGGCACGCGTAGCCATACTTTTAGGTTATCTGCATTTTCCGTACACTCTCGTGTATTATATATCACTAATAACCTTGAGTTGGATATCTGTTGGCAAAGATGCAGACAGTATCTGTCAATGTAGACGTACTAACGTGTTCATCTATCTGTCTCTGTAGACTATGATCTCGCTAACTGCTGACAGAGATCTATTCATCTATCTATAGCGATCTATTTATCTAACTCTCTCAACCGTCAGAGAGCTATTATCTGTATGTCATTAATATATTGAATATTCGCATAGAATGAAGTAAAATTCTTAGGAATTCTTAGGATTAGGAACCTGACATTATCTCGCAGTTTCTATGCTTACGGAATTCATTATCTGAACTTTTTGTTTCGTTTACACCATCACATACATCAAAGGAGCCATTAATAATGTGGAGGAAATGATGAAAACGAGGATTTCAGTTCATCTGTATTTCCATTTATTTTCAAGAATTCGAAAGTGGTAGTCATTAATAATCCTCGAGTCTGTAGAGTAAAACAAAACATGCATGATTTTGATTTCAAACAAATCTTGAAGTTCTCCACTTTTATCGCCCATACAATAATAACAAACTGGATTATTATTCATCCCAATTATTGCAATTTTGACTTACACTGTTAAAGGCACGGCAGAGAAACCAATCATGATTTCCATTAGCTTGTTACGATTATTGTTAACATTTCAATATAAGTTCATTCATACATTGTCTATAGATGGTTTTTTCAGCCATTTTTCCCCCTCGGACTCTGATTGCTTATGAGCCTCTAGTAGTTTCAATGGATTTTCACTTTTCTTGTCTATTGGATTCTTCTAAAGATGTCGCATACTACAAGAAGTACTTAATAAATCAAAAATGGCCTCATGAATTCCTTTTAACGTAGGATTACGTTCCTATATAAAGGTCCTTCGGAAAGCAAAATTTCAGACGCTAAAACCGTCCGTCCATCCGTCCTCGCGAGTTATAATTTTGGCAGCGAGCCAAACCCAGTCTGTATCGCTTCGATAAGCAGTAAACAATTAAACAGAAAAGTACTAAAATGCATTAAAAATTTCACACACACACATATATATATATACAGGGTCTGTACAGAAAGTAATGAGACTGATTCCATACAACTAGTTTTTTTTTAGATAATTTTACAGACACTTAATAGTCTTCAACATAGCCTCCTCCTGCATTAATACACCGTTAGCAACGACTCTGTCACCCATTGATGCCCGCCTGGAAGTCTTCAACTGCAATGCTGTTCAGAATGCGCGTTACGTTTTTCTCCCAGTTCTCCAGATTGTCAAAATGATGACCTTTGTGAGGAGCAGCGATACGCCATAAAGTTTTGTCTAAAACTAACCAAACTAGCTACTGAGACGCTTGCCATGTTACAAGAAGCCTACGGGAAGGATCTTTGTCCCAGGCTCAAAAGTTTAGGTGGTACAAAGCCTTCAAAGACGGAAGAGAGGACGTCGATGATGAATAACGCGGTGGGCTTCCATCAAGATAGCCTCCTCCTGCATTAATACACCGTTGGCAACGACTCTGCCACCCATTGATGCCCGCCTGGAAGTCTTCAACTGCAATGCTGTTCAGAATGCGCGTTACGTTTTTCTGCCAGTTCTCCAGATTGTCAAAATGATGACCTTTGTGAGAAGCAGCGATACGCCATAAAGTTTTGTGTAAAACTAAACAAACTAGCTACTGAGACGCTTGCCATGTTACAAGAAGCCTACGGGAAGGATCTTTGTCCCAGGCTCAAAAGTTTAGGTGGTACATTGCCTTCAAAGACGGAAGAGAGGACGTCGATGATGAATAACGCGGTGGGCTTCCATCAAGTTCTCGAATTTCAGACGATGTGGCTAAAATTAAAGCGCTTTTGGACTCTGATCATCGGATGAGTGCTCAAATGATGTTCTCCGGACAGACAGTTAATGCAGATTTTTACAAGGAAGTGCTTCAAAGGTTGTGGAATCAAACTGTGCGCGTCCGCCCGGAGCTCACAAACAATTTGACTCTGCACCCCGATAATGCGCCGGTCCACCGTACAGCCCGATCTGTCACCGCCGGACTTTTATTCGATCCCTCGGTTAAAATCCAGCTTAAAAGGTCATCGTTTTGACAATCTGGAGAACTTGCAGTGAAACGTAACGCGAATTCTGAACAGCATTCCAATTGAAAACTTCCAGGAGGGCATCAGTGGGTGGCAGAGTCGTTGCCAACGGTGTATTAATGCAGGAGGAGACTATTTTGAAGACTAATAAGTGTCTGTAAAATTATCTTCAAATAAACGAATTTTATGGAATCAGTCTCATTACTTTCTGGACAGACCCTGTATACTCACACACACACACACACACACACACACACATATATATATATATATATTTATATATATATATATATATATATAAATGTATATATATATACATACGTACATATATTTAGATGCATATATACATAACACATATATACATATACACATACAAAAGAGGTAAGCAACGATAAGTAATCCTACTTTAATAACCCGTGGTAGTTTCGTTAGAAGAGACTACCTGATTTTTTTTTACATATTAAACGGGATCCACTCCTACACCTACGGTTTAAAACTGTTTTCTCTACAAGAGCCAAAAGAAACGATTAAAAAAAACCTGTGGTATGCATATAGTACAACGATGCCACTTCTTTCACTGGAAAAAACATGTTAAGTGAAAAGAAATATTAATTGGGAAAAATGCAGAAAATGAGCTTGTGAAAGACTATAAATGTAAGAATGCTAAAAAATGTGAAAGGAGCATAAAAAAGAGGTGATATAAACAAGAGAGTACATTAAAAACCTTGACGCTCTCCAGGTGAAGCCACCAAATGAATATTTATGTTTTTATGTCCAACCTTCCCTGATTTTTATCTTATTACGACTGCCCGATAAAATCAATTATGTCTTAAACATCTGCCATGTTATTCATATTACAAATTTACGTCTTCTTTCGGGCTCACTTTTCAAAGCCTAAATAAAGAAATTTTCAACATTCTACAATGCGGGTAATTGGATTTCGAAAACTTTGAAATGAAGGTGAGAGCCTTTGATCAGCTTCGGTGTCGAAAAGGGATGATTACTAGCTTTACGAACGGAATTATTCTCAGAGAGGAGAAAAAGTTTATCCCTTTTTAACAACTTCAGAGAAAATAGTACGGGGAAGAAAAGAGAACGTTTTCCTAATTTGATTCCGTAATCAAAATCGTAATGTTATTTTTATACTTGGAATTTTATCTGAAATATATGGTAGTTAGTTCTTACGTGTGTATTATAAAAAGGGAGAGACTTTTTTTAAGCATTTAGGGCTTAGACTTCATAGTATGAGTAGTATTTAGGGCTGAGACTTGATAGCATGAGTAGCATATAGGGCTTAAACTTGAGCCTAGTGAAACTCCACCCCTAGTAGTCACTAGCCCCCCTCGACCAGGCTTTTCGGAACAACTTGATAGCATGAGTAGAGAAAAAAGGGCTTAATAGCATGAGTACCGATAAAAAAAACTTGGTAGCATGAATACCGAAAATAAAAAAGACGATATCATGAGTAGCGAAAAAAAGAATTGATAGAATGAGTTGCGAAAAAAAGAATTGATAGAATGAGTTGCGAAAAAAAATAGAATAAGTAGTGGGGAAAAGAGGCTTGATAGCAAAAGTAGCGAAAAAAGATTTAATAGCATGAGTAGAGAAAAAAAGGCTTAATAGCATCAGTATCGAAAAAAAGACTTGGTAGCATGTATACCGAAAATAAAAAAAAGATTTGATAGCACGAGTTAGCAAAAAAAAAAAGACTTGATTGAATGAGAAGCGAAAAAAATGACTTGATAGAATAAGTAGAGGGGAAAAAACGGCTTAATAGCAAGAGTAGCGAAAAAAGACTTGATTACACATAATCAAGATTTGCTTGAGTAGGAAAAACAGCCTTTATTGCATGAGTATAAAAAAAGAGATTTGGTAGCATGAATACTGACAATAAAAAAGACTTGGTAGAATAAGTAGTGGTAAAAAAGGACAACAGCATAAATTCCGAGAAAAAACTTGGTAGCATGAATACCGAAAATAAAAAAAGACTTAATTAAATGAGTAGCGAAAAAAAAGCTTGACAGAATGAGTAGCGAAAAAAAAAGACTTAATTAAACGATAGAATAAGTAGTGGGAAAAAAGACTTCATAGATAGAGCAGCGAAAAAAGACTTGATAGCATGAGTAGAGAAAGAAAAGACTTAATAGAATCTGTACCGAAAAAAACAGACTTAGTAGCACGAATACCGAAAATGAAAAAGACTTGATATCACGAGTAGCGTTTAGGGCTTCTATGTATAAAAATAGTCTTGTAGCGTAAGTCACGGGTAGGGCTTATGTGTAAAAAGCAGTCCTGGTTGCATGTGTTAGGGAGCGTACTCGCATTTCGAATTTGGTGTTAACGGATTTGGCGTTGCGCGCTGTTTGACGACGGGGGACCGCGCCAAAGCCGGTTTTCTAGCAGATCGTGACTCGCACGAGAGAACGAATGTCGCAGCAGCCGGTCGAACACACATCAATCGACACAAAACATAAAGAATCACCGGTGAGTACGGTTATCCCTCAATAAACATCTCTCCCTCCATCTTTGTAAAACATTATGTCACATCGAAGTTATTTAATTGATATTTCTTATGACCCATTGTAATTAAATAAAGTGCTGTCATTTATATGTATCTGATGCTTCGCCTGCCTTATTTAGCACGTGGCTTGAATCGAAATCTATCTGCAACTATATAATATAAGATTGATAATTAGGATAATTTGATAATTATTTATAAGTTCAGGAGGCGTTGTATCACATGTATGACTTCTAGGGTATATGTGTAATTAAAGTGCCTTGACTCTGTGAGTGACGGTTAGGACTTATGTGCAAGAACATAGTGTTGATTGGTCACCTGGATACCATGCATTTAGTTTTTCACAAGACACGTTCATTGCAATAAATCTCATACTTCAAGCAAGTTTGTTTTTGCAATTCCCTCGAAAGACACGGTTGAAATACATTTTTGCATTCCTCCTTACAGTAGCAACTGACAAACACTTGTCCGCTCAGAGATTATATGTCAGAAAATATTCCCAAAGGGTATGTGCTCAGGAATCTATCAATTAAACCCCAAAATGTAATCATTTTCAAAATATATTCCCCCCCACCAAACAACAAACAAACAATGAGTTTTATTTTGATATATTCGACATAAATCAACGAAGCTCCAAATACTATGCTATCAGCACGCCATCTTTTCCCCTTAAACAAACACGTGTGTAGTAGAAAGGAAGCAAACCGTGAGTTGTAAAAATAGTTTCATTTCTTTCCCCAAAAAACAACAGACATATACAAAATCACTTCGCCAAAATTTCCTGCTCATTCTGTCCCTCCGTAATCCTAGTCATTCCGTCCAAACAACTGATTGACCTGCCTCAAACACCATTTAATCCTTCAAGGCCCGTGAATTTTTACATTAATGAGGAAAATATGCCATTCTTCTTAATTAATCCTCTTAGCTGCTAGCTAATGTCCCTCTGCCTGCAATGCACCAGGGATTTCCTTCGCATACAGATGGTGATTTGAAAGAACCTTCTTTTTGCTTTCAAAAATGTCTTTTACAGGGATAAAAAGCTAATTAAGATTTCTCACTGCGTCACGTTCTAAAAAAATAATAATGTGATTGCAATGGAAAACAATCCTGATAATTATAACAATGCCAGACACGTTGAGCTCTGTTTGAGCAGGAAAAAAAAACTGAGATTGTTTGACATCCAGGATAATTAAATGAGAGAGCTTTGTGGATCGATATAGACGATTCGACATGCATATTTAATTTCTTGTGTAAATGGACTGAAAGAGGATTTTTGTATATTACAGCTGTTATCTTTTTCTACTTCGTATCATTTTATACTTGAATGGATGGGGCTAGAAGAACGTGGTATGTTACATGGCAATACAGGTTGATGTATTAGACCAGTACCGTTGCGCCAAGGGGTGCAGTAAATATTTCACTGTGATAGTCCCCTAACTTATGGTAACCCTACACGCTCGTTTCAAGGAGAGTGCTTGCTTATAAAAAAGAATTTTTATTCCATTTTTTGCAAGGAAATTTTGGCTTTTTTGCCTTTAAACAGATGTTTAACGAACTGATAATAATTGACGCGATGGCTGGAAGAATGTGGTATGCCAATTTATACATACATACATATACACACACACACACACACACATATATATATATACATATATGTAATGTCTAGAAACTTAGACTATATTTAACTAGATTTTTTAGGTCGGTTGATGCTAAATCTAAAGGAATTAATATGATTAAATAATTATTAAATGAAATAGTAGTCTGATGGGGAGCTAAAATGCCAACAGATGGCGATACACATTCTATCTCACGGTTTCAGGGAGTCCTTAGCCTCGACCGACGACTACATCAGAAAAGTACTGGCTGGAACTATGCTACTACCCGATGACTATGATACAACCCTATGACGCAGCCATCACGCGCTTTTGCATTGCGGCTCGCTTCTAAAGAATAAAGCATACATTAGAGATTGTTTTTCGCACAGTCAG
Source organism: Dolomedes plantarius (assembly GCA_907164885.2). Taxonomy (NCBI): domain Eukaryota; kingdom Metazoa; phylum Arthropoda; class Arachnida; order Araneae; family Dolomedidae; genus Dolomedes; species Dolomedes plantarius. The sequence continues at coordinate 162,627,367 of OU015496.1, read as the reverse complement.
GACGCGTTCTTTTCCGTCGGAGAGGACAAGTCGTAGAATGAATACTGGACTGGTAGTTTAGTATTTTAAATAAAATCCTTGAATCGAAATGGAGAGTCTCCTTTGGTAACAACGACCCTTTTTCGCACAGTGGATTAACTTGGATAAATTCGGATGGAAATCTCCAGCTACGTCTTGCAGTGATATATATATATATATATATATATATATATATATATATGTATATATATAATATACATATATATGTATATATCTATCTATATATATGTATATATATATATATATATATATATATATATATATATATATATATATATATATATATATATGTATATATATATATATATATACAGGGTAATCACAAAGAAACTTTAGCGATATATGGACATCAAGAGGCTGTTCCGTTGTACCGATCGAGATAAGATATCAGATATAGTTATTCAGAGGTATGAGCTCGGGATTCTATGAAGGGCAACAAAGTGGCACTCACGGTTACGGTTATAGGTACAGAAAATCGAAATTTTCAAATGGCAACACCCATTTTTTCCAATCGCGAAAAGCTCAGCGCATGCGAAAACCCTAAAGAGCGTTGAAACGGTACGTGTATCACAAAAAACGGACACGTTATGCACGCACAAAAAAAAGCTCTGCGAACGGCCTATAAAAGCGATATATGAACCTATAGAGGCCGTTCCGTTCAACTATCGAGATGAGATTTCAGATAGTTATTCAGATGTATGAGCTCGGGATTCCGAGAACGGCAATACAGTGACGCTCACGGCAACGGTTATAGGTATAGAAAATCAAAATTTTCAAATGGCAACGCCCACTTTTTCCTGTCGCAAAATGCTCAGCGCATGCGAAAACCCTAAAAAGCGTTGGAACGGTACGTGTATCACAAAAACGGACGTGTTATGCACGCACAAAAAAAAAACAGCTCTGCGAATGGCTAACAAAAACACGATCAGAGAGCTTTTTATCGGTTTTCTACGTTGAATATCTGACGAACGGCGTTCTGTGATTGGTTTCTAGCCTCTGTCACATGCAAATTTTCCTCCGTGCGCCCCGATCGTGTCTTTGTTGGCCGTTCGCAGAGCTGTTTTTTGTGCGTGCATAACGCATCCGTTTTCGGGATACACATACGCTTTTTGGGGTTTTCGCATGCGCTGAGCATTTTGCGACGGAATAAGTGAGCTTTACCATTTGAAAATTTCGAGTTTCTATACCTATAACCGTAACAGTGAGCGTCACTGTGTTGCCGTTCTCAGAATCCCGAGCTCATACCTCTGAATAACTACTATATCTGAAATTTCATCTCGATAGGTTGAACGGAACGGCCGCTAGAGATCCATATATCGGCAAAGTTTCTTTATGACCACCCGGTATATATATATATATATATATATATATATATATATATATATATATATATATATATATATAATCATTTACCACCAACTAAAGGTGGTAAATATCTAACTAACACAGTTTGTGCTTTGACCGAGGCTTTTTCCCCTAAAGAACACCACTGATCTACAGTTTCATGCTAAATAATTATTGACAAATATTTTTGGGTGAAATTCGCTAAAAAGTTATTTAAATTGAATAAAACCGGTGCGACCCCCCCCCTCCCCCAGAAAACACAGGTTGGGAAAACCTGTTATAGTGGTCAGCGTCTCGAGCTTCCACGGTAAGGGTTTGGTAAAGTTTATCTGTCTACGTAGAAAGGGCTGTTTTGTGCAAACTTTAGAAAATATTTTTTTTTTGCCCTATTTCAAAGGCCAATATTTTAGGATTCTAAAATTTCTTTGCTTTTATTCGTACAATCACTGAATGAGAATTTACTGCCAATTTAATAAACCAAGAAAGTGATATTAAAAGACCGGAAGTAGCATCTTTAAATGCATTTTCTAGAAAACCCATTTTTCAGTTACTTTTGTAAACGAGAAAGCTAATCATTTAAAAAGTTTTCAATATATTTTAATGAAATTTTGCAATAGTGTTTTACACATTACCAACTATGTATTGCCATAAAACTAAGCTATATGTGTTAATTTAATGATTCTACATGCTCCCGTACTTACAAAAGGTAATTTTTAAAAAAATCAGTATTTTTTCACTTTTTTGGTAAATTTCAATGATTTTTAGGAAATATTGTAAAACTTTTGGTTCCGAACACAGAGAAAGTATCACAGTAGTATATAGTATAATAATGCAAGTATATCTCCGTCCCGGCGTTAGCCACACGGAATTCAACTGATGCCTGGCCACCACAACACAATCTCCCCAGACGCCGACCCAAAAGATCGGAGTCTAGGTCACATAGACCCCTCGAGTCCATTAAATAGCTACCAAATTTCAAATTAAGATAAAATTAACAATTTAATAATAAATAATAACTTAAATTCCAGAATCCAGAGCCAGTTCCTGTGCTCCGCTTGAACCTAGTCACTGCTTTATCACTTTAAACTTCAACAACAAAATTTTAACTACAATTTAGTTAACAATTCATAAGTGAACATTTAACTTCATATAAGTATATACATGCATAAAGACATCTGCGCTTACATAACAAAATATAAGCATTTATATACTGACATAAAAGCAACTGCTTTATAAAACATAATTTAAACGATTATAAACACATATACATACATAAATTAATATTTGTAAACCACGTATAGCAAACAAATTCACAATTCGCAATATCTGTATTACTTACATTACTTTTACACATTCAGTTATTTAATATTACAACAATTTCATACAAATTATTCTATTAAATTCAATCAATTTTCAAGTTAATTACTTTTACAAGCCATATAATTCGATATTTAATAGCATACCATATTAATTCATATATTGTTTTAAAACACAAAGATAAGTACAAAAAAAAAACCCTCAACGGGAAAAAAAAGGGATGTGGACATCCATCAGAACCCCCACTATATCTTTTATTACTTTTTTACTATAATAGTCAACAAAGAGTTTGTGTTTACTCCAGCTTGTGTAATCTGAGGGAAATCTTTCTCTATAAGCCTGTAGATCTATACATTCATAGATGCAATGCTCTACCGTCTGTTTCTCCCCACACCAACATTTATCATCTTTCTTGTGTATTCTGTGCTGGTATTCCGCAAAGCACCCATGTCCTGTAATAGCTTGATTTAACTTGAAATCATTACAAAGTCTGTCTTCTGAAACTTCAGGATATATTTCATACACTCTCCTGCCCTTATCAGACTCATTCCATAACTCCTGCCAATTGGTCATTTCCTCTCTTTTAATCTTTCCCTTAACTCTTTTCTTAGAGTGTTTATAAGTTGTGCCAGCATATTCGAGCTCTGTTGCCTCTTTCGCGACTCTGTCAGCCTCCTCATTCCCCTCTTCACCAACATGCGCTTTAACCCAATGGAAGCTGATATTCATATCTTCATTACTTATAACCTCTTTAATTTTTTCCGAAATTTCGCCTTTATAATTAACCGCCTTTAATGTTTCCAGTGCACTTCTAGAGTCCGTATAGATATCAAAACTCTTAACTTCTTTCATTTTCATAACATCTATCGCAATTTGAATAGCTCTCATTTCTGCCAGATAAGAGTTGCCATTTATAATCTTTTCCCTATATATCTCCTTTTCATTGTCTTGCATGTATACCACAACACCAGCTCCCGCGTTTTCCTCAATCTTAGAGCCGTCTGTATATATTCTTACTTGTGTCTTCGGCGTATTATCATACGTCCATTCAATACTCATTAAATCTTTCCATTTTCTTATTCTGCTTGTTCTTACTTCACAATTTGCTCTATTCAATACTTCATCACCTATTTCAATCTCTACACCTTCATCATATATTTTAAACATTTTACAATTTATTCTTGCTTTCAGATGCAGTGGCATACAGCCTGAAAGTACGTTTAGGGCATCCGTAGACACGGTTCTATAACATTTCGTTATAGCCAGCATAAATGGTCTCTGTGTTTGTTTCAATTTTCTATCTATAACTACACCTTCGTTATACCAAATTTCCACAGCATACAGTAGTATTTTCTCAATTACAGTGAGGTAAATTTGTTTTATAATGCTGCCCCGTATTCCCCATGTCTTTTTAATAATTCTCGTTAATTTATAAAAGAACTTTAATGATTTTTCCTTAACCATATCCAGATGCTGTAAATATTTCAACTTGCAATCAATTAACACCCCTAAATACTTTAATTCTTTATGATACTTTATATTTTCCCCCGCCAGCTTAATTGTTGGTTTGGTTTTGATAACACCTTTACTAGCAATTATTGTATAAGCACACTTATCAATACTGAAATTTAATTCATTCCTATTTGCCCAATCGTAACATCTATCCAATACTTCTCTTGAAATTTCCTTAAACTTATAACTAACCTTACTATTAATCATTATCATTAGGTCATCAGCAAAAGCTTGCATATACCAATTATTACTGTAACTATCAATGTCTAGTAATTCGTTAATTATTATGAGCCACAATATAGGGCCGAGGGAAGATCCCTGAGGGACCCCTACGTTATACTCATGCTCACCACTTCTCATAATAACTTTTCTATCGCTAATATAACTAATTATTAATTTATATAACTTAGGTTCAATCTTTAATTTATTTAACTCCCTTATTACATTACTTCTTCTCACAGTATTAAAAGCATTCTTAATGTCCAATGAAATAAGACAAGTATGTTCATCCCTACTTTTATTTTCATAAATTATTTTCTTGATGTTATTGAGCGCATGAAGAGTGCTCAGGTTCCTTCTGAACCCATATTGTGCTTTCGATAGCAAATTGTTTGATTCCAAATGCGTAACCAGCCTGTTTGTAATTATTTTATCGAGTATCTTACCCAGTACAGGTAGCAGACATATAGGCCTATACGAACTCGGAAGTAATGGATCTTTCTCCCCTTTTCTAAAATAAATAACCTTAGCCTTCTTCCATTCCTTTGGAAAGTAGCCATCGATCAAGCATCTATTAAATAAGCAGTACATCACTCTCTTATTAATATTATATGTTTCTTGAATAATACTTAGTGTAAATCCCTCATATCCAGGTGCTTTACCTTTTGACATTTCACTCATAGTTAATTCAATTTCAAGATTAGTTATTTCAATAGTATTTTCACTGTTATCACTCACTTCCGTGTCCTCTTCCTCTTCTACTATCCTATTAAAATGATATTCCGTTAGAACTCGTTCTATTTCTTCTTCATTATCCACAATTACGCCGTTTAAATCCTGTACTCTTTCAGTTACATTTTGTCTTTTATCAGAAATGATATTCGTTACTGCACCAAAAGTATCTTTCACAGTTAATTTATCTAAATATTCCTTGAAAGTACTTCTTTTCGCATTATTGATCAACTTCTTATACCTTGCACTCTCTTCTTTGAATTTAATCAGCCTATTCTTTCTATCTTGGGGGTCAGTCGTCTTTTGATACAATCTCCTAAGTGCTCTCACTTTGCTTCTTTTTATTCTTAAGTCCTCATTCCACCAATAAGCGTTGGACTGATTCTTCTTACTTCTTTTCTTCCTATGTTTCTTGCATAATTTCGTAATTTCCTCATTAAATTTCTCTATTACCCCATCAATGCTCATTTCTTCCATATCTTGCTCTAACTTTTCCATTACTTTTCTAAGTTCCATTCTAAAACTCCACCATCTCATATTCTTTATCTCCCATCTTGGATCAGTATCTCTTCTTTTACTTACATCATCCATTACTATATCAAATAGTATAGCGTTGTGATCTGTCAGTACATACTCATCTACTACTCTCCACTCTCTTATGTACTCTTGCTTCATTCCAAAAGTGATTGTCAAATCAGGCCAGCCTTGTCCTGCTGGACCATAATATGTAGGTAAGCTTGTAGGGTCATTGTGTATAATGCCATCTAATCTAATAACTAAATCTATTATTGCCGCACCCCGTACGTCAGTGGGCCTCCTTCCCCAAACCGTAGACTTTGCATTAAAATCTCCTAATAAAACAATTTTCTTTCCTTTATTTCTCTATAGTATAAAGGAAATTAAAATATACTAGTTGGTATCCGTCAAAACATGACGGCTGGGTAGTAAATAAATGCACTAATACACAAATTATACTCAACAAATCATTGACAAATGTTGAAAATCATAATAATGCGCAGAAACAAATTTATGCGTTTAAGCGGCCTCGTGGATAGTCAGTATCTAAAGCCGGATTTAAAAATGTCACTGAGCATGCGCAGAAAGAATTTTTTTAGTTGTAAATTGTCGCTAATTGAACAGCGCAAAATAAACAATTTTAATCTTATATTTCACAAACATAATTATCATAAAAATAAAAATGGTAGAGAGAGATCTAGAGAGACTTCTTAGAAAATTATGCAGGGGCGACCTGGAATAAACGTGTTTATCACTAAAACATGTCACTGAGCATGCGCGGAAACAGTGAGTTTCTAAAGTGAGATTTAAACATGCCACTGAGAATACGCAGAAATCAATTTTTAATTGTAAATTATCGCTAATTGATAGAATTTGCGGTTACAAAATCCAAATTTGACAAATTTACAGATTACAATCTTTCGTTTAAGACCAAAATGAAATAAATTGATGCAGTAGTTTTCTCTCACCGACTGCCCAAAAAGTCGGCTTAGCAACTTAAATATATAGATTTTGATGAACTGAGTGTAGGGTCTCTGGCATAAGCACTAAATTGTACTAAATATTTATAAAAAATTCCCTAGGTTTTAAATGCTATGAAATTTTTACCAAAATTTTATTTGTTCTTATTATTTTATATCACATTTGAACTAAAATATATATGCATTTAATCAGTACTATATTTTTTTGAGAAAAAGTGCTCCAAACGTAGCAGATACCTGACGGGGAGGTTCATCTATCTATATGATGCTCTCAGGGATGGATTTAGGCATGGGCTTTTGGAGTTGCAGCCCAGAAGCCTTGACTACTATTACATCCGTGGTTGAGTGGTAGAAGGTGCATGAAGAAAAACATCAATCTTCTAAAATCTACATTATTTATTTCTACATATATACAATTTTATTCAAAGAATTATTAAAGATGAGAGCTTACATACGCTCAAACTTTCCTGTTGCCTGCCACGAGAGTACTAGACAAAACATAGTAAATATTAAACTTACATTGACATGCAGTGCCATCTAGGGGAGAAAATTAACACAAATTTCCAAACACTCCCCACCTGATAATTTGCTAAAATTATCACAAAGAAAAACATAAAATTATATGACATTCATATTCAAAACAATGAAAACAAATATTATGAGAATTCAAACTAAGAGTTGAAATTAAAAGTAACTTAGCAATTATAATAGATAATCTAATATTAAAAAAAGAAAGAGAAAGAAATTAAAATAGCAAAAATTTTTTTTTTTTTTCAGTTCGGCAGTTCCAAAGGATACAAAAGTTGAATAGGTCTTCTAAGTTCAGTGTTTTTAGTTTTTACTTTGCATGACCTAACGAGTCCATCACGACCCTGAAAGACCTCGGTAACGCGACCTAGGTCCCATAAAAACTTTGATTTGTTTATACCCTCAATGAGTACAACCTCTCCTTCCTTGAAATTTTCTTTAGAGGTTGAAGTGTTGAACACATGGAAATTCTTTAAATTTAACAAATATTGTGTTTTACACTTTGTCCAAAGCTGCTGTAGGAGTTTTGTTTGGTATATCTTGCGTTTAACCAAAGAAACTCTGGACGAATTAGTATTGAAAAGTTCAGCAAAATTGAAAGGATATTTTATGTTGTGTCCCACTAACAAAAAATGAGCTGGTGTCAGAGGTTCAGGCTCATTAGCGTCGTTATAGATGTAGGTTAGGGGTCTCTGATTGAGAACATTTTCGATCTCAGCCAAAATTGTTGTTAGCTCTTCAAAGGTTAATTGAGATCGTCCGAGGATTTTTCTCAAAGGTTCTTTAATTGTTCTCATCAATCGCTCGTAAAAACCTCCCCACCATGGGGCGAGTTCTACGATAAATTCAAATGTAATTCTTTCCGAAGAAATAAAGTCTTGAAGACTTTTATCTTGAACAATTTTATCAAAATAATCGAAATCTTTATTAGCGCACTTAAAAGTTTTGGCATTATCGGAATAAATTATGCGACAGTTTCCTCGCCTTGACAAATAACGTCTTAGAGCTAATATGAACTTACTTGTTGACAAGTCAGAGACAAGCTCAAGATGTACTGCTCGTGTTACAGCACACGTGAAGAGAGCAATGTAACTTTTCACGACATCTTTTCCTTCCTTCACATAAACAGGACCAGTAAAGTCAATTCCAGTAGTATAAAAGGCGGGAGTTTCATTCAATCTATCTTTTGGAATCTGTCCGGTAAGTTGACTTGCAGGTTTCGCTGAATATCTTCTACAGATTAGACAGTTATGGATGACCTTTTTTACTAACTGCCTTCCTTTAATTATCCAGAAATTTTGACGTATTTTTGATAGTGTCGCAGCAACCCCAGCATGAAGCATTTTATTATGAACATGTAACACTATTAATTCAGTCAATCGGGAATCTTTTGGTAGTAGAATAGGGTGTTTTTCACATAAAGTAAATTCTGCTTCGTTCATTCTTCCCTTTATTCTAATCAAATTATTTTCATCCAGGAATGGGGCCAAGGAAAAAATGTTAGAGTCTGAGGAAATAGGTTTTTTAGATTTCAGAGATTTAATTTCCTTTGAAAAATGTTCACTTTGGATTTTCCGGATAAAATACTGTTCGGCTTCTTCGAGTTCATGAGCAGAAAGAGGACCGCTTTCAGATGTTACTTTTCTCGCTCTAGCTGCAAATCGTTTTATCCATGCAAAAATTCTCAGACATTTTAAAAAACTACTGTATTTTGTCAAATCTAGAATTGGTTCAGTCAAGGCTACAGTATTCACTGCTACAGTTCGAAGCTCCTTCGAAATTAGCTCTTCATTACAATTGTCATCAGGTCGGTTGGAGGAGCTTTCACCAGGCCACAGGTGAACCGGTTGGGACAACCAAGGAGGGCCTGTCCACCACAAAGAACTCGAAAGGATCATTTTTGCAGATTCTCCTCTGGTAGTAAGGTCAGCAGGATTTTCCGATCCACTGCAAAAATTCCAACACTCAGGTAGAGAGAGTGCTTGTACCTGAGCCACCCGATTTGCCACAAAAGGTTTCCAAACTTTAGACGAACCTTTCACCCAGTGGAGCACTATTTTGGAGTCACTCCAAAAAAATATATTTTGAGTGAAGGCTGGAAAGATTTTCTGAATATATTTACCTAGACGAGCACCTACGAGTGCTGCCATCAACTCTAATCTTGCTAAAGTTAAAGATTTTAGAGGAGCAACTTTACTTTTCGAAATCACAAAACTAATTTTAATTTTTCCTTCAGTTGTAAAGTATCGGAGGTATGCCACAGCCCCATAAGCCTTAGGGCTAGCGTCCACAAAAATATGTAGAGAAACTTCACTAACGTCTTCTGTTGAAAAAAGTTTACGTTGAATGTTGAAATTTTCCAGTTCAACAAGTTCAGAACACCATGTTCCCCACTTCTTTTCTAAGTCGTTTGGCAAGTTTTCGTCCCAATTTAGACCTCTTTGCCACATTTCTTGCATGAGAATTTTAACTCTTATTACAAAAGGACTAATTAGTCCGCAAGGATCAAATATTTTAGAAATCATGCTTAGCACATGTCGCTTGGTGATTCCAAATTCCAGGGGATCCCTAACATCCTTTAAATCTAACTTAATTTCATCCTTAATATGATCCCACTTTAATCCCAAGAACCCTTCTCGAAGTCCAAAATCCATATTTTCCTCATACCCGTTTTCACGCCAAAGTTTATTTAGTTCCTCACAGTTAGTTTTTAATTTTCTCAATTTGAATCCAGCGACGCGTAATATTTCTATTGTCAAAGATGTTAACTTATAGGCATCCTGAGCATTTTTAGCTCTATCGTACAAATCATCGACATACAGAGAATTTAACATTTCATAACAATCAGGATAATCATCTTTAAATTTCCTAATGTGAAATTTCAAAACACAAGCTAGCGCGAACGGAGACGTCGTTAATCCGAATTGTAAACGATTAAGTTGAAGTGTTTGTACCGAATAATTCGGGTCGTCCGAAAACCACAAAAATTTTAGATACTTTCTATCCTCTTCCGCAATTTCTATCATAAGGAAAGCTTTTTCTAGATCTCCGCAAAATGCAACTTGATTTTCCCGAAATTTAAGTATTACATCTAATAAATTTGGATAAAGGTTAACTCCAGATTCAAGTGAATCATTCAAAGAATTTTTATTGTCATTTGCTTTAGAGCTGCAATCATAAACCATACGAACGCGAGTAGTCTGTCTATCCTGTCTTATAACTTCCCTGTGCGGCATGTAGTAACCTGAGTTTAAATCCTCATCAATACATTTTTCCACAATATTACATTCCAATTGATCCGATACAATTTCTTTATATTGGTCAGAAATTTCAAGATTTTTATCCAATTTAATTTTTAATGAATTAAAGCGTCTGCTCGCCACCTCATAATTAGAGTCCAATTCGGGAGGTGGTCCCACATTATCTTTCCACATTAATTTACAAACATAGCGCTCTCCGTTAAATTTTAAAGAATCTTCAAAATTTTTGATTAATTGATTTTCCTTTTCCGATAAATTTTTAGTCTCATTCGGAAATTCTTCAATTTCCCAGAACATTCGCAAATCATTTGAAATCGCATTATTCACAATAATCATGTTCTCAGAACAACTACTTTCGTTTTGTCCGCTCCAGTAACTAACCAACCGAAAGCACTATTCAAAGCTGATAAATGTTTATTAATCGGAATCTTTTCCTGATAAATTAGTTCCCAGCAAACATCTGCCCCTAAAAGAATATCTATATTATTTGAGCTAGCGGAATCATCAGCTAACCGCAAATTCCTTTTCAGCATTAAGTCTTTTATTTTTTCGTCTGGGTATTTAACGGTAGCACCTGTAATAGTCCTAGACACAAATAATTCCTGATTTTTTCGAAAAGGAGAATTTGTACTTTCGAGTGTTAATTCAACAACTCGATAAACTTTATCTGTTGGGCTTTTCATTCCGAAAGAATAGACTGACAAAACTTCATTCCGAATAGTTTTTAAATTCAATTTATTCGCTAACTTTTCACTTATAAAAGAGCGCGAACTTCCACTATCAAACATTAATCTTGATAAGCAAGATTTATTTTCCGATTTAGCTAAGACAGTGCAAGTTTGCAAATAAACATTTTTAGAATAGTTCGTATTAAGATTACATTGAGAAACAGAACTTATAACTTCAGAAGTAGAGCTTGTCCTTTCATTTTCGGTTTCATTAGAATTTAAGCTACGCGAATTATTACAATTTTCCTTGCTACGCTCTACCGAACCATTAGAAGGTTTACCATTTTTCCTACAAACTGATTTATGGTGAAATTTTGAAAAACATATTTCACACGAAATACCTAATCGACAGCTTCCGCTGGTATGTTTGGGCTTGAAACACGCCCAGCATCGTCCTTCAGACTTAAGTTTACTAATTTTTTGTTCTACATCAAATTTCCTACAATTTATGGATTCGTGGTTTAATTCGCAAAATATGCATGTATTTTTTACTGGTGCAAGTAATGTTGCAGCGGTTGAAAAATGTTTAGGTTTCGAATAATTTTTATGATACGTTTGTCCCGTTTGATAACTTTGAAAAGAGGTGCGTTTAGTTTCGCAAACCTTGGAAGAATTCATTACAATTTCACAAATTTCCCTTGATTCGACTTCATTTCTCAAAAAAGTCATAATATCCGAAGTTTCACAGTTCTTTTCCTTATTTCGTTTTCGGTGAAATTCCAAAACTAAATCTTGGGGTAACAATTTTAAGAGTAGGGGATTTAATAGATGACCATACGATCCTTCGGTTACATTTAGTGCGCGTAAATTTCTTATGTTTACCTCTATCTCATCATACAATTTGCGCAATCCTTTTACATAAGAGGAATTTCTTACCGGTTCTAAGTTAAGTAATTTGGAGATATACAAATTAATATTATAATCAGTGCGACCATAACGCTGCTTTAAAAGTTCAAGGCAAGAGTCGTAGTTCTTTTCATTTAATTCGAATCCAGCAACCACATTATAGGCGGGGGGAGAAAGCAAGGACTTTAAATACTGAAATTTTTCAATTTTAGTTAGGGAATCGTTCGACCCTATTGCGCTATCAAAGCAGTTAAGGAATTCCATGAAATTAGAATCACCAGAAAAACGCGGAATTTCTAATTTAGGCAATTTTAATGCCGTAAAATTATGTTCAGTAACATTTGAGGTGTTATTACTTCCATGGGAACTTTGATCGTCCCTTTTATTCATTTCTTTAATTTTATTTTTGAGTTTAATTTTAGTCGTAATAATTTTTTCATCATATTCTTCCGATTGAGCAATTTCGGTTTTAAATTTAACTGGATCCGATATGAGATCTTCAATTTCTAAATTATATTCCTTAAGTATTTTTTCTTTCGTTTCTAACAACTCAATTAATTCTGTTAGATTTTCAACAGTTTCATCTTCATAATTCAAAGTTTGAATCTTTTTTATCAATTTCGTTATATTAGCTCTTACTGTGCTTCTTTTTTCTATGATTTTTGCAATCTTATCCATATTCAAATATTATAAAAGACCTTACCTTTAATTAAGGTATCCGTAATAGTAAGAACAGCTAATCCGAAGAAAAATTCTTATTTCCATTCAGCATCCAAACGCTGAAAGAATCCGTTGAGCCATTTTTTTTTAAGCACAGCAGGTGTCCATTCCAATCAAAAAAAATTCAGTTCCAGTTCACAGCCGATATGCACCATATTACATCCGTGGTTGAGTGGTAGAAGGTGCATGAAGAAAAACATCAATCTTCTAAAATCTACATTATTTATTTCTACATATATACAATTTTATTCAAAGAATTATTAAAGATGAGAGCTTACATACGCTCAAACTTTCCTGTTGCCTGCCACGAGAGTACTAGACAAAACATAGTAAATATTAAACTTACATTGACATGCAGTGCCATCTAGGGGAGAAAATTAACACAAATTTCCAAACAACTACTTAGCGTGGGATCCAAATATTCTCTTATCCAATTATTTACTTTTATTGAATATCAAATATGGCTTCTTACCTTGCATGTTCCCACGTGGATCTTTTTTGTTGCTGGTTATTTGGTACATCAAGTTGCTATATTATTCTTAATGAATATGAAAACGGAAGTCATACTAAAACACTCAAAATGAATATTATTATATTTTCCTTGGTTAGATACTTTACATTTCATTACGGACATTAAAAGATATACAATTTCTACGCTAACTATTTACAAACATTGAATATTGATTAATGGAAGCTTTTATCTCTGACTGAGACGCCTATCATGCTTCGCGATCAAAACAGTTCTAATCGTCGTTACATAAAGTCCCGGATGAGCTGGGAAATTGTCTGGTGATGCTGCTGTTACGTCACCTGATCGCGTTCTTTCGAATTCGGCGACAACTTAGGGAAACTCGAGAAGATAGAGGAAAATCCGAAATTGAATTCAGGCAAAACTACGAATTTCTGAAGTCTTCTGATATCTTCACCATTGTAGCAAACAATGGAATCACTTCTCCATTCCCTAACGTTGAAAAAGCTCTGTGGATTTACAAGTGCTTGTTGATAACTAGTGCGACTTCGAGAAAGGAGTTTCTCCAAGATTTGATGAATGCATACAGATCGACAAAATCCCAAGAGATACTCAACAGACTTGCATTAATGGCAGTTGGAAATGATAGTGTGTAGGACATAAATTTTTTCCGATGTTTTACAGAAATTTGTTTCCAAGAAATTACGCAAGGAAATGTTTAACTTTTAACTGTCGTTAACTTCGTACGAAAAAAATTTAATTTTGTGTTAAACTATTTTGTTTATATAAAAAAAAGGCTAAAAAGATAGATGTACAAAAATATTCATAGATATAAAACACTTTCGTGTAAAGATTGAAAGCTTCCAGATGTTTTCGGGCATTCAAGAAAAAATAATTAGGAAGCGCTGTTTCCTCTGAATAACTTGTCTCGAAACATATCTTTACATTAAAATGAGTTTATCTCCGCACGTATCAGATTTGAAACTTAACTAATTACCTAGAGGAGAGGTGGAAGGAAAACTTTTTCTTGTACATTCGAGTGAAATATTTTATTCCGGTGTGGGTTTATCTCAAGCGAGTGAAAAATGTGACTTGAGAAACTGGTTTACGTCCTCAGAATTTACTTAACCATCTATGCAATTTTTATTATGAAGAGAAATGTTTGTTCGAGTAATTTCTTTAAGATGTTTTAATAGTTTAAAACATTGTCTTGGTCCTAAAAGAATTTTATCATGCTCACCGACATTAAGATATGATAGTTATTACCAAAGTTTGTCATTTATTTTCTGGCTTTGCCTTATTTTTTAGTTCTTCCCTGTTTTCTCTTTTTCTTTTAAGTATCTTGGTTCGCCAGTTTTCTAACTCCACAATTTCGCTATTGTAGAATGGCAACATCTTTCTGAGCACCTTTTCGGAAAACTACTGTTTGCTCAGGATGCAAATGACTTCTCGTCTCCTGAAAAAAAATGATATTCGCTTCTAAAATTCGAGTAGAGAAGTATGCAATTACCATTTCAGAGACAAATTTTCAAAGGTTTTTCTTCCCAATCATTACTTGAGATGCTAAGAATGAAACACCAAGAGGGCTAGCACCTATTTAACTTGTAAATAAAATTAAATTAAATTACCGAGAACGTGATACCACAAACCTAGAAGATATGTATGTTTTAAATAATATAAATGTTTAGTTCCCATCTTCATTTTGAATGAAAGATTTGAGGCAAAAGCCTCTTTGGACTTATATACTTTGAACTTATATAATTCCTTCTTTATTGCTGTATCTATTATTGTTCTTTCAAACACTGCAAGGACCATATGCTCAACGACTTATTAACGGTTTAAGAATTTTTTTTTTGTTTTTTTGTTTTTTATGATCGTGTCGGGCAGAAATCTCTTTTAAAATGTTTCTTTTTAGATTCAAATGTATGCAAAGATACTCGCTAATTTTTGGTGAATTCTATCTCTCTTTATGCATGTTGAAAAAAATTTCGCTCCTTCTTCATAAACTTTGAAAGATAATCTACACCAGACGAGACAAGAGGGTGTTAAGAAGAATGAAAAATCTGTTTCAGCGAAAGAACATTGACAAATAATGTATCTCAAATCAAGCCAATAGATTAAATATATTTTTCCAAACTATAATTACCAACATTTACTACAGCGGAGTGTAGAGAAATGCTGATGCATTTTCAGTTAATTGTAACTCCCACTTAAAAATCTCGATTCTAAGAAACAAACGTTAGTTAGCACTAGTCTGAAACAGAAGATGAAGCAGGACTATGAAGATCACATAATAATTGTGTTCAGGAAATTAAGTTTAAAATTAACCCTTTGGTGGAAGAGAGGTGCATTTTACCATGAACTATAGAACCCGTGGTTATCTTCAAACTTCCCTTAAAATGACAGATATGATGGGATGGAAGTTTCAAGGATCTCATTAATGAATAATTAACGGAAATTTGAATAAAACTTATTGTTTTCACATTTAGCTTTCTTTTTCTTCAATTAGAGCAGCTCCCGCACGAGTAGGTGCTGTTTCGGTGGAAATATAGAAGTTAATTAAATTTAAATTATCTATTTATAAACATGCGTATAAATAAAAAGATTAATTTATTCCCACACGAGTAGGCGCTGTTTGGGTGAAAATGTAGAAGTTCATTAAATTTAATTTATCTATTAATTGACACATATAAAATAAAATAAAATAAATAAATCAAACTAACAAAAAAAATTAAAAAGCGAGCATAGATTGCCAAACAAGTTAACTTTAAACCTACCCTAGCAATAAAAGCATAAAACTTTTCAATAGATGATTGCTCAGTTGCTTCATATCCTAATATTGAAAATGGACAAATATAACTAAAAATAAATAATCCAACAGAGCTAGATAATTATAAGAAGAATGCAGACCAAAAAACAAACAGAAATCAAGCACTCGGGGCTCCACGCGCCAGAGGAAAGATTCTGTAGTAGTGCCGGAACTGAACCAGAAATCGAGGTAACCGACTGGTCTCGTCATCAGGGAGCCTAACCAAATCAGTTACCTCAAGGGGAACTTTCTGAATAGGATGCAGGTATAACCAAAAGACATCCGAAGGCCCCGAGATCCCCATTGAAACAATTAGTCAAAAGAAAATGAAAAGGCACAGACAACTTACAGTAAGGGTTCAACGCACCATACATGCAAGTACACATACAATCCTAATGAAAAGCCAAAGATGCATACATACCCTAATTCTGTAGGTGACAGTTATGGCGAAACAGCAGCCAATTTTACCCTAGGAGTTACGTCACTGTAGCAAAACCACAGTGCCACACCCCATTCAACTTTAAACAAATGTAAACAGAAACTCTATCCTAAACGTCTTTAAAAAATCCCTGAGTCTAAATGCCATTTTTTAAAAACTTTAATTTTTTAGGGAAATTGTTCTTTCTAATAGTAAGTTTACTAATAGTAAGAACAATTTCCCTAAAAATTTCGGCAATTTAAAAGTTTAAAAAAATGGCATCTAGACTCAGGGATTTTTTAAAGACGTTTAGGATAGGGTTTCTGTTTACATTTGTTTAAACTTCAATGGGGTGTGGCTCTGTGGTTTTGCTACAGTGGCATCACTACTAGGGTAAAATTGGCTGCTGCTTCGCCTTAACCGTCACCAACGGAATTAGGGTATGTATGCATCTTTGACTTTTCATTAGGATTGTATGTGTACTTTCATGTATTGAGCCCTTGTTGTAAGTTGTCTGTGTCTTTTCATTTTCTTTAGACTAATCGTTTCAATGGGGATCTCGGGGCCTTGGGATGTCTTTTGGTTATACCTGCATCCTATTCAGAAACTTCCCCTCGAGGTAACTGATTTGGTTAGGCTTCCTGATGACGAGACCAGTCGGTTACCTCGATTTCTGGTTCAGTTCTGGCACTATTACAGAATCTCACCTCTGGTGCGTGGAGCCCTGAGTGCTTGATTTCTGATTGTTTTTTGTCTGCATTCTTCTTATAATTATCCAGATCTGTTGGATTGATTATTTTTAGTTATATTTTTTAACACATAAAGTATAATTAAAAATATACGTATTTTTTACAGATCCTCCCCTCTTAAATTTACATAGCACTCCGACGAGTTGAGTTACTGCAGCGCTGGTGGGCGATACGGAAATTTTACCATAAAAAATATACAAAAGTGGGTGGAAGGTATTAAAAGGATGACAACCCCTGATGAAAAGGACTAAGATACGTATTTGATACGGCAATTCAGGGGGTAATTAAAAGTAATTTAGCTCCTTCTCTTTTTGTGTGTATATACGTATGCATGCGTTAACATGTGGAAAGAAAAGCCATAAGTGGATAAATATGTATATATATATATATATATATATATATATATATATATATATATATATATATATATATATATATATGTGTGTGTGTGTGTGTGTGTGTGTATGTATTTTAAGGGCTTCAAGATAGTTAGTGGAAAAGTTTGATGAAAAATAATTTTTGATAATAGTTTTTTGATAATTGGCCATTAATAGCAAAGTAGCAGTCATTCGGTTACAGTTAAGACACCAATAAAATTTTATAAGGAAGGAGAAAGATGAAACATTAGAGTTTACTATTGCTGTTGAGAAACGATGACACATAACCTGGCAGAAAATGGAGGTATATTAAGACATAAGTGCATCGTGAGTAAATTAAAACAGGATAACTGACGTTGCTATAACACTACCTTGAATAAAAGTCTCCCATTCATTCCTAATAATGTCAAATGGATGTAAATTCCTCTTCACTAAAAGGAGGATTTGCAGTTATTTCAAAATTTCATAGTCGAAATCGCAGTTATTTATCACAAAACTTCATATGCATATCTGATCAGACACTAACGATCACTTCAAAAGGGTCTGCTACATTTTATAAAATCTTATGGTTGTTCAGTAATATGACATTTCGCCCGGCAAATTTTAATGCAAAGGGAATTTTTAAGAGAGAAAATGAGTGCTCCGTGAAGCCAGGACTTTTTGGTGATTAATCAAAGCACTTTTCGTAAATACACGGAAAATATTCGTACTTCATGTTTTAAAAAGATGGAGAGTGCATTTAAAGTAATTAAATATTTTAGAGTGATTTATCTACGACGATTTCCAGTGACGTTCTGTGTCAAAAGCAGTATTCTTTTGGGAAGAACAATGTTTAAGAGAGCTTAAATTCCAAAAAAATAATTTCTTAAGTTCTAAAAACGATAGAGTCAATGTATAAGAGGATTTTTTTAGCACGAAGCTTATGTAAAGAAAATTGACAAATAATCAGAAAATTTTATTAGAAACATTATAACTGTAAAACTGGTAACGAGAGAGGACTAGAAATATAAAACATAATAAAGTTATCTGAATTAATTTGGAATTAAACATAATTGTATATCACTGCCAAAGAAATCTGCAAAACAACTCCACCTACCAACGGAATAATTTAACAAAATAATATAGCGTGATTACTGAGTGTATTAGCCCAAAAAGGACTCTAGTTTCGTCTCACACATCGAAAGATTTATGCACAAAAAATATTCGGATCTTTTGTCATCTCTCTTTCAAAGAATTAGAACTATAGGTTTGGAACTATAAGTTTAGAACTATAGATTTGTAACTCGAATTCCGAAGAGAAAAGAAAGCTTATGTTATTGAAATTTAAAAAGGCTAATTCCTTCGCTTCCTTGTCTTTTAATATATTTTCCTTAAATATAGTATTTTATCTTCTTCCAGGAGGATTCAAAGTATTAAGCATTTACCAGAATGTTAACAACTTTGAAGTTCATAAAGTACATTGTGTATGTTCATTGTAAAAACGAGGAAAAGTATTAAAATTTATTAAAAATATCTATAAAAGTTTGAAAAAATGTTTGAAATCTATAAACGTTTAAAAATGTGTTGAAAAATGTAAGAAAAAAGTTTAAAGAGATGTTCAAAAAGATGAAAATTTTTAAAAACGTGTTAAAGAAATGTTGGAAAACGGCTGGCTGAAACGTTAAAACATGTATTTTTCTATTTTTTAAACACCAGCTGAGAATTTAAACTAATACACACAAACAAACACACACACACACACACACACACACACACACACATATATATATATATATACTGTATTTGGTACTTACGTATTATATCTGAAACTTTGTGGTTTGGCGAAAAAACGGCAATAAAGCGCCAATTATGCGCCCCATCCTTGTTGATAGTATTGTTTTCGTCATTCATTGCTTTGCACCAGGGGTCCCCAACATTTTTGCACCTAAGAGCACATTCTAGAATACCGGCCGGACGGCGGGCACCATTTATTTTTTCAAGGGGAATTTATAGTTGGACATAGTTAATAATACATACATACACATAATATACAAAAAATTATAATTCCAAAAATATAATTAAACATAAAAAAATTATTGTTAATATTCTTGTGTAAAATAAATGATTACTAAATAATGCATACAAAATCTACAAAATATAAAAAATTCTTTATAAAAAACGCCATTTCTACTTTTGTGTGTTTAATCATTAAAAACTTTTTCATAGAATTTTATTGAAAACTGAAATATTTTTATCGTGGTAGCACAGCGGTGGGCACACGTAAAACGATCGGCGGGCATAGGGTTGGGGACCCCTGCTTTGCGTTACCTGACCTTCCCGTTCTAAGTTTCGTTTTGAAGATTTTCTTAAATTTTTTAGGTTATGAAAGTTATTTGACTAAGATCTTTTATAAAAGAAGTTTGACGAGAAATATGACACTGTAATACCTCAACTTCGATAAAAGAAAACTTTTATAAAAGTCGGGCTCTTCGTCAAAGTTTTATAAAAGATTTCGGTGTCCAGATGTTATAAACAACATTTCGAGCAATAGCATGGTTTAAAAAATACAAATGTGTGGAAAATGCGGGATATAAAGAACAAGATTTCGATTCGAAAAAATTTTAGCTCTAATTAAAAATTGCGCACTAATGACAAAGCAGAAATACACGAAAAATATTCAAAATGAGTATGTTAAAAAAATACGCAAATCTTTTGAAGAAAAAGTCTTAGGATGCTGAAATTTTGCATGGTGGTTACTCCTAAGCTCTACATGCCCACTAAGAAATAATTTTAAAAAGCACAAATTTTAAGGGGTTTAAAAGGGGATTAACCCCCACCCCCTCTGAAAAAAACCCATTGTACCTCTGAAACCATAGGACATATGAAGCTGAAATTTCGTATGGTGATTCCCCTTAAGCCCTAGGTTCCCACTAAAAATCTTTTTGAAAAATACAAATTTAAAGGGGGTTAAAAGGGGCTTAACCCCCCCCCCCCCACTAAAAAATCCCACTGTATCTCTGGAACCAGGGTGTCTAGGAAGCTGAAATTTTTTTTGGTACTTCCCCTTAAGCCCTATGTACACGCCAATAAATCTTTTTTAAGAGCTCGAATTTTAAGGGATTTAGCCTCCTGAGATAGAAATAACTTTTATAAAATATCTTTGTCAAAGAACTTTGATAGTGTAATATAGGCCAAAAGGAAGAAGATGCAGTGTCTTTTTTCCAGATCCGGGGAATTTTGCCCAGTCAGCGTATATGCCCGAACTTTCACAACATGCGTGTCTATTTTAATCGACCCGTAGTCCATGAAATATTAAAGATTGCGGCAAAACAGTCAGAATTCACAAGGAAAACTGGTTCTACGGTTCCCGGTTGCCATTCTTAACGTCTTTAAGATTCATATAAAGCTGGTCGCAGAAGTTAACCTCCATACAATGGTGCAAACAGCAAATGGACATGAGAGATAAAACGACGTTTGACTGGTTCACTTTTATGCTTGAAGTTTGTGTTCATGTTTTAAATTCACGCACTATTATGAAACTTGGCGGACACTAAAAAATTGTGGAAGTAGATGAGAGTCTTTTCACTAAAAGAAAAAGTGACGCTGGCCAATTTTACAGTGGATTTTCGGAGGCGTGTGCCGTGAGAGGTTTTTTTGGTATAAGTGCTTAACTGCAACGCTTATGTCGACTATTCGCGATCATGTCGAGGAGAGCAGCACAATATATACAGACTGCTGGAAAGCCTATAAATCGCAGGAACTGGAGAAGGCTGGCTTTAGGCACTTTACTGTGAACCACAGATACAACTTCGACCTGATGACCGGTGCGCATACCCAAACAATAGAAAGACTTTGGGGATCTGCCAAGTGGCGAAAAAAGCAACATAGGGTGACTGCCCACCACCATCTAGATTCTTACTTCTCCGAATTCCGGTAGCGTGAACACGTAGCGTGAGCAGACAAATTTTCCAGTATTTTATCTGCCATTGCAGAATTGCGACCTCCAAAAAGTGTTATGCATGTTTAATGACAGTTTTTATTCATATTTATATTTCATATTTTTTTTTCTTTTTACAACCTCATTTAGAATATTTTTGTGTACACTCTTAGTCAAAAAAAAAGACGCACCAAGAAGGAGTTATCCGAATGGGACGAAAATCGGTTGATGTGATGAACTTGTACAGAAAATCAAATGATTACAATTTGAGAAAAATTGGATGATTTATTAAAGAGAAAGAGCTTCACAAAGTGAAAAAATTCAAAAACACGTTGGTCCACCTCTGGCCCTTATGCAAACAGTTATTCGGATTGGCATTGATTGATAGAGGTGGCGGATGTCCTCCAGCTGGCTATCATGCCAAATTCTGTCCAATTGCCGCTTCAGATCATCAGAATCACGAGCTGGTTGGAGGGACCTGGAGATAATGCTTCAAACGTGCTCAGTGGGGGAGAGATCCGGCGACCTTGCTGGCCAAGGTAGCGTTGGGAAAGTACGAAGACAAGCAGTAGGAACTCTCGCCGTGTGCGGGCCGACATTATCTTGCTGAGGTCCAATGTGCCCGACACCACGGCAAACGGGCTTGTCGGTGTACAGAGGTCAATGGTAGTCGGCTCAAGGGGCACTGTGAGCTCAGCCCCCTTTCTCTGAGCCGCCTATGAAGGGTGCTGGCGGTTACCGCAGCACCAGTTGCACGTAGGAACGATGATAATGATGAATCTGGGGCTGTGAGTGCCGCTCTGACGACTGCTTGGTCTTCACGTTCTGTCGTGTCTCTAGGCCGACCGCTTCCTTCTTGATGCTGTGGAATGGGCCATGGTTCACCCGTTCCTGCCAACATCGTATAATAGTGGCATCGATCCTATCCAAATGTCGAGCGATTCATCGATTAGACGTCCTGTCTGAAATGCTGACATCTCCGCATATTTTTCGCACCCCTGTATGCGAGGCATAGTTAATGTAACGTGGATTTTATCGTTACAGTTTTCTTGTTAATTGCACCTACTTTAAATACGAGTAATTATTAATTTAAAGGATGTAATCACCTTAATGTTTGTAATGTTATTATTAATCTTAGGATCTTTCGCTATAAGCATTTTAGCGTAATTCATGTATCTCCCCTCTTTTTACGTGGGAGGTCTAAAATGGTATATCTTTACTCCAGTAATAGCTATTGATAGCATCCGCTATTTTGTTCAGCCATGTATTTTTTTTCCAAGAACCCAAATTAAAAGTAGTTTCCTATATTTGAAACTGCAATTTACTCGTACAGATAATTGGATGTTTTATGGTTTGTGCCGACCTGTTAAAAAAAGGACCGGACGTTATTCATCCAGGGGTCGTAGTAATTGCTTTTTAATTGGCATAAGGTACAATAGCGCGGACACTTTCTATCTATTTCCCAGTCTTTAATCTCCAACATCTGTTGGCGACTCATCCTTCCCCGTGAGAAAATTCTTAAAAATTCTCCTCCTGGCCCAAAGCGAAGCTCGCCAATCATATTCGGCATTTTTTGGAGGTGAATCGCCGTTTTTCTTGTTACGAAGGTTTGTTCTTTACAGCGGATTACCGATGAAGTCCGATGCTACTTTCCGTGGACCCTAGGCCTTCAACGTAGTTGGCGATACTTTTGTTTAAATGAAGTTAACCCTTTGCGGCGCACTACCCTTTAAAGTTGGAATTTGAAGGAAAAAATTTGTAGGCTGCCCATGTAGGCCAAAAGTAGTGTGCAGGTAAAATTTTGTAAAGATTGCACTTACCGTTTTTATTTTGTGGGTGTTCCATAAGATGGAACACTGAACCACCAGACCTCTGAAAAGTGCGTCTAAGCGAGCATCGCAGTGAAGCGCGTAATTCAGTAGACGCTTTTGTATATGATTGAAAAAATGCTGTATTATACCTGTGTAGCAGATTTTGCGTGACCTAGGGTGCACCACGAGGAGGCCTGCTACTCTACACACCATACCCCCCCCCCAAAAAAAAAGAAAATATTTTAAAAGAAAAAATAAAAAAATATTTAAAAATATATCTTGGTTATATGATTATTTATGATCAGATGAATATTTACAGTTCCTAAATATGTACAAGCCCTATGTGCAAAAATATTTACAATTCTTCTATTTTTGGTTTCATGATATTTTTCGAAGCACGTCACACCCTGTTTGTAAAAACACAAACCAACATCGCATGTTTTGCATGTGAAGCTTGTTTTGTGCGGCTTCGCTTTCGTACTACAGTACGCACATCGTCTGCGCGCACCCTTCACCGGCATATGTTCAATGTTGCCGTATCTTTTATCATCGGAGACCTTAATTTAAAACTGGGAGAATTTTCGGGGCTTGAAGGAAGTCGTCTCTTCAGTGTAGTTGATTCTGATTGCTTCATGGCACAGAGGGAAAATATTAAATTCAGACGAAATTCTTTGGTTGTTTTAATTTCGCCTCCAGTCAGCATTTTATGTAGTATGTAACTGTTAATTACAGCTACATCTAAAAAATGGAAGAATATGCGATGCCACCACTTTTTGCTCTTTCGATCTACTTCGTAAATAGATTTTAGCTGATCGAATTTATCGACGAATCCCATATTTGCGTTGAAAGTCGAAATTGCTTTTGGGCAATTTACCTTCACTATTTTGCCGTCTTTTTCTTTCCGTTCAACTTGGATTCGATCAACGGCATCAGGAAGGGAAGACAGGACCGTCACACATCGTTTATCCTTCCATTTGAGGCAAATTAGGCCGTCACTACTCACGGCCCAGTCAAACTCGCCTCTTTTTAACTCATTGTCCTGGGCAAGCAGAGTCTTCGGTAAATTTTTTCGGCTGATCATGGCGGTTCCGCAGGCATATATATGTTTTGTTTCCAAATAGCGAAACAGTTCATAGGTAGTGAAGTAATTATCCATGAAAACCCGGTGATTTTTTACCATGAAGGCATTCTGTTAGGTTTTTCACCACATTCTCGCCCAGGTTTTTTTCCACAACTTCCTTCTTCCCCGAATAAATCTCGAATTGACATGCGAACCCGCTCTCATCGCACCTCATCCATACTTTAACATTGACCGGAATGTTCACAACTTTTTGAGCTCAGATTAAGTAGAGCAGTCGACTGTAATAGCTTATTATAGCCCTTTGTGTATATCCTAGAATTGAATCAAAGTTCCTGACTATAAGTAAAATAACTTGATTTTTCATAACCAAGTCTACATTCTTTGTTGAACTACCACTAGAAAGTTGACAGGTGAATTTTGGGTATTTGCGGTCATCTTATCTTCACAACGACTCTACGATCCGGTCTTGTGGCATAGATTGCCGAGTGGTGTCTTCTAGAAACTTCGCTACATGTTATTACTTTCGTTCTCCAGCCTTTTTTAGCGTCGCAGAGATGTACAGTTCCTTCCATTGTACTGTGTAAGTGCTAAGAACTTTCTTAGTCCCAAGAACTGTTCCCGAGGTCGTTCTTACTACCTTCCTTTCTAAAAAGTACTATTTTACAGAACTTACAATAACCTGGTACTCTTCCCTCTGCTCATACATCATTATTCCACGGACTTCTAGATTTCTTCAGTAGAGATAATTAATCTCTTCAGTAACTTAGTATCATCTGTATAGATAAAAGTGAGAACTTTCGTTAGTAACTAGATTTCTTCAGTAAGTATAATCATCAGTATAGTTACTGTCTACCTGAGTACACGGAATGAAATTCGCAAAGAAAATGTGACCTGAAATCGAAATTTCTCCTCTTTAATATCCTGCCAGTTGCGCAGTTAAGATGCTCTGCAGCATCACATGCTCATTCATTGGTCACCAAACTTTAAATATATGCATTTTCCGTCGGAACCTGTATGCATATCAATTTGTGTCCAATTTGCATGACCCCTTCTTGGCGCGTCGCTTTTTTTGTCGAAGAGTGTATTTCTATATTGTCTTTAATATGAAATTTTTAATTAGATCTAAAATTATCTATATCAAATTCTTGTTTTTCAGCTGCCGATTTATTTTAACTTTTGCATGTGTTTTCCACATACTTTTTAAACATGCTGCTGCTCAAAATGTTGATGCATGTTTAATAACTCCTTTCTATATTTCATACTAGCTGAATACACGTTGTTCGCCTCAGATTACATGAGTGCCATGAATTATGTCATTTGGTTCATTTAATTTTAATTAACTTTAGCAGTAAGGTGGGTTCATTTCTCAGAAGGAGTTCATAGCATAATTTAACGACAGTGATCCGACTTTAAATACGAATTTTGGAGATTTCATTTTTATTTTGGAGATCTAAAAGCACTTTACAACCTCCTTAAAAGGTGCTTTTTAAAAAATTTTCTTGGTAAGCACCTAGAGTCTAAGAAGAATCGCCGTGCAAAATTTCAATTTCTTAGGCCTTATTGTTCCCGAGATATAGATGGCTTTTTTTGGGGGGGTGGGTGGCTAAAACCCTTAAAATTTGAACTAAAACAAAGTATTTATTGGTGGGCATCGAGGGCTTAAGGGATACCAACGAACAAAATTTCAGCTTCCCAGGCCTTATGGTTCGAGAGATACAGTGGGTTTATTTCTTTTTTTTGGGGGGGGGAGGGCTAAACCCCTTAAAATTTGAACTAAAAAAATTATTGGTGTGCACCTAGGACTTAAAGGAAACCAGCCAACAAAATTTCAGCTTCCAAGGCCTTATGGTTCCAGAGATACAGTGGGTTTATTTCTTCATTTTTTTTGAGGGGGGGGCTAAACCCCTTAAATTTTGAACTTAAAAAAAAGATTTATTGTTGTGCACCTAGGGCTTAAGGGAAACCAACCAATAAAACTCTAGCTTCCCAGGCCTTATGGTTTCAGAGATACAGTGGGTTCATTTCTTATTTTTTTTTTTGGGGGGGGGGCTAAACCCCTTAAGATTTGAGCTTAAAAAAAAGATTTATTGGTGTGCAGCTAGGGCTTAAAGGGAACCACCATACGAAATTTCGACTTCCCGGACCCTTTTGTTCAAGAGATACATTGGATGTATTTTAAAGGGGGAGGGGGTTTAAGCCCCTTTTAACACCCTTAAAATTTGTAATTTTTTAAAAATATTTCTTAGTGGGCACGTCGGACTTACGAGTAACCACCATGCAAAATTTTAGAATCCTAAGACTTAAGCTTCTAAAGTTTTTCGTTTGTTTTAATATACTCATTTTGAATATTTTTCGTACATTTCTGTTTTGTAATTAGTACACATTTTTTAATTAAAGTTAAAATTATTTATAATCGAAATCTTGTTCTTCATCTGGCACGTTTTCCACACATTTGTAATTTTTAAACATGCTATTGCTGGAAATGTTGTTTATAACTTCCGGTTAGAGTATAGGTTGCCACTGTGAAATTCGGTGTTGGCGGGCGGATATTGCGCCAAGGGTAAAAAGCTGCCAAGTTTCAGCTATAATACGTAAGTACCTCGTATTTTTTAGACCTTAAGTCGAACCTAAAATTTATAAGGGGGATTTTTAGAACAGACTATTTTGTATTTTGTTAGGTATAAAAATATATTTTCAATTTCTTGCTTCATAAAGATAAAATATGTATATAATTAAAAATATATATAATAAATATAATAAATAATATATATAATATAAATAATAAAATATATAATATGAACAATAATATATAATAAAATATTAATTTTATTTTAATGTTACTTTCGGATCATAAGACGTACCCTAATTTTAAGTCGATATTTTTAAGTAAAAAGGTGTGTCTTAAGTTCCTAAAAATACGGTATATATATATATATATATATATATATATATATATATATGTATATACGATCTTATACGTGTAGAGGATCGTATATTTCAAAGTCTGTTGCATTTACTTGCAAACGCAACGGGCGTACTTTGCTGTTTTTTCATCCTTTCATCTTCACTTCCATGACTTAAGAGAAGTCTTGGTTAAGAGCCTGCAGGGAAATATGAAGAGATGACGTCTGACTAAGATCGTTCCTTCGAAGTTTCGCCTGGAATTGGTTTTTCTTTCTTCGAACAAAAGAGTGCTTAGTATCGAAAACTTTCAAGATCTCTCTCGAGTTCAGCTTTTAAGAAATCAGCCTGTGGGCAGAAATTTCACAGAAGCCAGTGGGTTATGATAGTGGAAGTATTTCGTTGATCTATCATGTTTTTTTTTTATTCAAAGGTATGCAGGCTATCGTTCGAAGTTCTACTCCAGATTATTTCTGCTGAAATGAAAATGGGAATTGTTGTGGGGATTTTTAAAAGGATTACGTTATTAAAAGTATATATGTATATATACACACTAAAAAACAAACACACACACATGAACATATATATATATATATATATATATATATATATATTATATATATATATATTAATATTATATATATATATATTAATATTATATATCTATATACATGAAACAATAAACTTTCATTATCATTAAATAAAACTTCTAATTCAAAATTCTTAAATCTTGTCGCAGTATCGTCCTTCAACCTAAATTTGACCTAGGAATAACCGAAATAAGCTAGTAGATTTCTCCCTAAAACCCATGCGCGGCCAACAGCTTATATAACCATTATATAAGGCCGAAGTTCTACGATATTCGAAATCATCACCCCATATGACGTGTTAAAGTCAGGTGTCATATTTTGACCAATCGGAAGATCAATTTAATCGTACGCGGGCGAGAGATTTAGTTTCGTTCGCTCTTTTGTGTGTTTGCCACGGTGCTGTTAGGATGTAAAACTTGGGCCCCTTTGTCCTGTAGATCAGTGCTCCGCAACCGCTGTGCCGTGGTACACTAGTGTGCCGCGAGGTGATTTTGACTGTGCCGCGGTGATTTTATCGAACATGATAATAAAAAAATTAACATCCGCATTAAATAGAAAATTTTTCTGAAATATTCCTCTAACTTTTTGTTAATATGTAATTTTTCTGGGTCGAAATTATACACAAAATAAAAAAATGTTGTTAGCCATACATTGTATGTATGCTCGAGCGTCATATTTCTGGATTTCAGTTAAGAAAGAATATCCACAAATTTCTGACAAGGCCAGTGCAATTTTGCTCCCATTTTCTACGACATACTTTTGCGAACAGTTTTTTGACAATGGTTCTAATTGAAAATGACAAACGATCATATTTAAAGGGCCTTGACCATGAACTGTAGCTCTTTCTATTATAGAGCCAAATATAAAACGTGCAAATTTAAAACGCACATTTATCAAAACAATCTCAAATATCTCATTAATAAATTAGTTATGTTCTAATTAACTTTGATTTATTAGGCTTAAGTAAAGACCAAAAAAAATTTTAATATAAAAATTTAAAGAGAAATTTTTTTTACTTGTAAACTATAATTTTGTATTTTTGTTCTTGTGTTGGTGTACAGTTCAAAATGATTTATATAAAACTTAATGATTATAATTATCTTGATACATAGAGCTATTTTGTTGTGTTTTTTATCTAATAAATAGATATACGTATTTATTGTAATTTATATATTTGCAAGCTTTTTCTTGTGGTGTGCCGCGGAATTATCGAAAAAAACGTTGTTGTGCCGTGGAAGATAAAAGGTTGCGGAGCTCTGCTGTAGATGATGATCCCGACAGAAGCCGGAATAGGCCTTATTGTACGGATTAATGACCAGAAAGGATGGTGTGTAACTTAGTGTAAAAAAACCGTATGATGTTCCCCGGAAATTCCTGAAAAATAAATGTAAATCGAGATGAAACCGCATCTTCCTTTCTGGTGTCGGATCTAGTTGACTATACATTGTGACTGCCTCCACTCGTCGACCAATTCCATTGTCTAATGCTCCGTACGGCTACCTAAGTTCATCTTCCGTTGAAAATTATTATTATTATATATATATATATATATATATATATATATATATATATATATATATATATATATATATATATATGCATATATATATACATATATATATATAAATATATATATATATATTTAGAGAGATAGAGAGGGGGAGGGAGATATGTTAAGGGCATTCGGATCACCACAACCAGATGGCGCAACCTGACGGTAAAAAAGACTTTCATATTAACCGTAACTGTTAAGGGAGGCGCGCGTATATACGTAAGACGATGTTTGGAGCAAGCGACCAAGTCGCAACTACGGGTTGCTCCTGAAATACCGTTATAACGCGGCAGTAACGCATTTATTGTGCGATGTCTTCAATGTAATATATTCAACGACGAATATGTTTCATCTGTGTCACTCCTCTTTGTAATCGTTTTCAATTAAATGTTTGTGTCTTGTTACCTTTAGTTTATCCCACTAACTTAACACTTCCAGCCCTCCTCTACATTTGGCGGCTCGACCTCCTGGAGACCCTAGACTACTCGAATGCAAACTGAAAACTTTGTTGTGTTCTTCAACTTGCGAAATTGTAACTGAAATGGGAAACTTGAAACTCGAAGTTACGACGAACGGATCATGAACACGAAACTCCTGGACTGCTGCGAACTGAAAACTTTGGAGTATTTTTCAACCTGAGAAACTGAACTGGGAAACTGGGAATCTTGAAACCCTAGGGAGGCCATCGGTTAAAACCTCCAAGATCATTTCACTTCTTAAATTTAACCTTTTTCCGATTTCTAATTTTCTCCTGATATATTTTGCAATATCTTCATTGTTTTCATTGAATTTTAACCCCGCAAAATCACTGAAGGTAGTTAAGGTAGAAGTGAAGAAATTTTCTTTTAATACGGTTACCAATTCCGCAAAATTATTAATTTGATAACAATTTTGAATATAAACGTTAAGTACTTTTCCTTTTACAAATCGTGAAATTTTTTTAATTTCCATTCATCATCTTTGTTTTCCTCGATACATTTTTTATTAAAATAGGATAACCACGAGTCTATATCTATGGTGCCATTTTCAAAGAGCACAATGTTTATCTCATGTTCAACGTTCGGAATTCTAAAGGAATCATCTCGATCCACATTTACTTCGGCAGTGTTCATCTTGCTTCACTTAAATAATACTAGAAATTACAAAAAAAAATAATATAGTAACTGACCAGTTTTACACTAACTTTTGTACTATAAAATACTAAATAAGAACTTTTAAAGAGTAAAACACTCTGATGGTAATCTTAAAAAATAGCTTATAGGAGCCTCCACGATTCATTGTGCAGCGTTCGGCGTACACACAGTAATTCGTAATTATTATCTTGGAATGAATTTTTTTATGACTGTCTCTCACATATAAAAACTTGAATAACTTAATAGAGATTTGGAGTTAAATACGGGTGTCTCAGGACTGGTAATTTTCTTCTTTCAAGATGGCGCAGTCAGTGACGAACAATGGCGAGGTCAGGCGGGAAACGAAACTGGAGCTGAACATAAAGACCTCATCACTTGCTCCGATGCAGTCGCAATTTCTGTAGCATTTTCATGGTGTTCAATCACGTCCAGCTCTCTGAGGTGTCCCGAATGGTCATCTCTTGAAGACAAAGCATGTCGAGGCCGAAATATTGAAAATTGGATGCATGAAGAAAATAATTTATTTTACGAGAACAGCGACATGACACGTTATTCGGATCGAGCCAGCCCGCCGTCTGACGTAGTACACGAAAAATAGAATTAGGTCAAAGGGGTTGCCAGGAATTGGCGGAGAGTGTTAGTATTGGCAAAGGCGAAGCATCTCGCAAATGCGTCGGAAAGATTACCAGATGAGGAAGAAAGTTCAGAAAGGGCGATAAACGGTTATTAATAATATTATTACATACACACACACACACACACACATATATATATATATATATATATGTAACGTCCAGGACTTTTCCGCGAGACAATGGGACAATGGCGAGGGTAGCACAAACAAGAGGTGTTTGTTCGCTTTCGCCGTTTTGGTGCGAGCAGTTTCAACGCAACATGCAACCGGAACCCCCACGCTGTTTAAGCAATGGCTTATTCAGACGTTGTTAAACAAAGCTGTCTTGGACCGGGCTAGAAGTTGTCCAGGGGATGAGAGGCCCGGGAAAAGATTGCACCCTGGGTTTGAAAGAACCACCGCCAGCGGGGGGGGGGAGAAAAAGACTGGTTTTGGAGAGAGACCCGGATCGGGATTATTCGACGCACGACGGACGAGAGAGAAGGTGGCAGACTCTGATCGCCGTGGTTGTTGAGAGACGGAGAGTACACCTTACTACTACGCGAGTAGTTGGAACGCAATGTTAATTTAACTTTTTTTGTTTTCTTATATTAAATTGTTGTTGTTACGAAAGAAAGGGAGTCATTCCTAATATCGTTTTCTTCACACCCTCACTGCATGCGGAACCCTTGAGTAATATCGCCCCATTCACAGGAAGGGTGATTTTGACTGCTCCACGCTCGGAGTACGTCAGTTAAAGTAATAACCGCTCGGAAAGTTGTAATCCTGAGATTTTGCGTGCATGGGCTATCGCACGCAGGCGTTTACTATATATATATATATATATATATATATATATATATGTGGGCTCTGTCGATCGTGATGAATAAAAACACCTTCCTTCTAAAACAGATTTATTGAAAGATCAATACGTCGTAAGTAAGTAAAAGCACAACCAAACGTCAATGGCGTCTTCACGTCAAAGTTCGTCTCTCCGCCTCCCTACACACCCACCGTCATCTTACTTATATGTTGTTGTTCCACCTGTTGCCACTCTTCGCCTCAAACATCTTACACTCTGGAGTAACCTCTCGGAGTACGGGAACTCCTGCTGAGGGGCGTGGTTAAGAGCGATAATCAAATCCTACAACTCGGCTATCCTGGCAGCGGCTTGACCACAAGCCGGCCAAAAGTAGATGCAGCAACAGTCACAGGGCAATGGACGACGACATCACATACAAAGAAACAAAAAAAATAACAGTTAGTGCACATAAATGAAATCAAGTAGGTTGGGTAGGAGATGCCCATGGTTTTAAAAATTCAGCACATGAACTAGTCGTTATGGGACCTTCATGTTGTCCAATACGATGCACATCGTAGGTGTCATTGGGTTTCACCTTTGTCACTCTATAGGGACCTAAAAATTGACCTCTTAATTTACGACCAGGACAGGCTTGAGTTCTTTTAATGGCAAGGTAATCATCCACTTCATACCGAGCAGGCTTACGTCGGTGCTTGCTATAGGATTTCTTGTTTCCTTCCTGAACCCTCAAAATTTGCTGTTTTGCAGATTCTCTTAAGTCATTACGATTTTCTTGAAATTGAGCTAAAAATTCTTCAAGTAACTGTCTTAATTTAAGCAACTCAGGATTGCGCATTTCCACTCCAAATAACAGTTCAAAGGGCGTTGTACCAATACTTCTTTGGTATGTAGAATTCAAAACAGTTTGTAACTTATCGACGTGTTGGTACCATTTTGTTGGATCATGCAAGGATAATCTGGTCAATACTGGAATGATAGTCCTATTCAAACGCTCAATTTGTTCGTTTGCTCTAGGCAAACCCGTGGTTATTATAAAATGTTGGACTTTTTCGGTTTGGCAATACGACTGAAATTCGTCAGAAGTAAAAGCTGATCCCTTATCCGATACAATGCGATGGGGATTCCCAAAAATTTTCTTTTGAAGCTCCAGTTTAGAAATGACTTCTTTTGAAGTGGTAAACATAGTGTGTAATTCTGTTTCGGCATATGGGTCGTATAACTTAACAGGAGTTTCCGCTAACTTTGTTTTTAACAATTTAAATGAAGTTAACCGCTCAGGACCAAAAATAAAGTCACAATTCGTTTTTGTTAAATCACTCAGCGGTTTTGCTTTAAGCACATAATCCTTAATGAACTTGCGAAAATAACCCGTCAGTCCTAAAAAAAGATCTCATGTGTTTAACATTACGTGGTTGTGGGAAATTAACCACTGCTTTGGTTTTATTAGGTGATGGCATCACTGTATTATCTTTTATCGTATACCCTAAGTATTCGATAGCATGCATTAAAAATTTACATTTTTTCCAATTAATTTTCAAACCATATTCTTCACAGCGTTTGATTACTATTTTTAAATGTTCTAAAGCTTGGTAACACGTCTGCGATGGAACAATTAAATCATCAATATATATCAACACAATACTATCGGATATTAAGTCTTGGAAAATGTGATTTATGAAACGAACAAAAATTACTGGTGAGTTGCAAAAACCAAACGGCATTTTGAGAAATTCATAATGACCAGTTGGAGTCACAAAGGCCGTATATTTTACACTATCTCTATGAACAGGCACATGAAAAAACCCGTTTTTTAAATCAATAGTTGAGAAACACTTAGCCCCCGAAAGTTTATCAATCTGATCCTCGATGCATGGCATAGGAAATCGATCCTTAACAACTTTACTATTTAGTTTTCTGTAGTCTACACAAATCCTTATACTACCGTCTTTTTTTCTAATCGGAACTATGGCACTAGCGAATTCTGATGCACTTGGTTGAATAATGCCCTCTGCAAGCCATTCATTTGTTTGTCTTTTAACTTCATTATTTTCAGGTAAAGCCAAACGTCGTGGTGTTTGATAAACTGGAATATCATCTGTTAGTACGAACTTAGCTTCGGTACTGCACTTTTTAATGTTTTTAGGTTTGTAATCAGAGATTAAGCGTTGAATATCATCCTTTAAATGCATATCGCCTATTTCAAGAATGTCTGCATTAGATTCAATTTTTACCGGGAATACTTCAAGATTATTTTTATTACTTAATGGTTCGACCAGTATATCATTTTCTTTCATTAAAACTTCAGAAAACTTGAGTATTTCTCGTCCTAATAAAACTCGATGAGAGCAAACAGTATGGTCTCTGACTACATGAAATGTCAATTTATACTCATTACTTTGAATATTAACATTTGTAGAAAATGAACCAATAGTATATACTGAACTATTTCCCAATCCATTTAATGTCAAAATATTTTTCACAAGTTCAGGACTACCAATATGTTTATAACAATCTAAAGTAATTAAATTTACATCACTACCAGTATCAAAAATTGCCGTAATTTCATTTTCCATTATCATTATTTTAAGCATCAGATTTTTGGGTTTTAGACTATTCGCAGTCACAAATGTTGATAAATTACAGTCTTTTGAAACGTGTCCGAATTTCTGGCACCTAAAACACCTCATAGTTTTGTGAATACAAAATCGAGACAAGTGCCCCTTGCTTCCACAATTAAAGCAAACTTTATCATTACGGTCATAACTTATAATAGGGCGTTTCCGATCAACAAAATTTTCTGATCTCGGTTTTACTTTATCCAAACTGTATTTACTTTTTGTATTATCAAAATTACACTTAACTCTTGCAATATCATTCTTTATAGTTTCATAAATTTTAAGTTTTTCTTTGAATTCGTTAATTGTGTGACAACCATATAATATTGTTTTATTTTGAACGGTATCAGGAATGCCATTAATTACGTAATGCATTAGGGATTTGTCATCAACACTACCGCGACTACAAATAGATTTCATAATTAAAAAATATTGCTGGACTGTTTCATTATCTTTCATATTTCTTTTAGCCAATGTTTCATGGAGTTGTGCAGAACTGCAGACAGTGCCGAACTCGTTAATTAACAAATCTTTTAAATTATTCCATGAGTTAACCAGTTCACTCTGGACAAACAGAAGCGCGTTACCACCAAGAGATCTTTTGGCAAAAATAAACTTATGAATGTCAGATAAGTTAAATAACCCAGCAACACTTTCAAAATTTTCTACCCAATTAACAATATTTTCATGAGATTCAGCATTAAATTTAGGTACAACACTTTCGATATCACTAAAATTGATTGATAATCTCATATTGTTTCGACTATCAACATCATAAAATTTTAATTTTGCTGATTCATCCGAGTTAAAAACGCTATCAGAATGAACAGATTTACTGGCATGAGTATTTTCACACAGCGCTGAATAATCACCTTGTATTTCTTCAATTTCACTTTCCGATTCGGATTCTTCTGAATTTTGAATGCTTTCAGCCAAATAAGTAACATCACACAACAGATTTAAAATACATTCGCTGATTTCAGTTTGAGCACCTTGAGATGGAATATTCAAAATATCACAAATTATGATAAGTTCGTTCAAAGAAAATGTATCGTTAACTTTCTTTAATTTAGATTTAAATTCAGAATCATTCAACTTGAATTCAAAACCGGAAAAATTTCTAAGTCGCTCTCTATTTTTCCTGTCTCCCTCAACGTCGAATATAAATTTATGCAACAGTTTAGTTTTATTTGTTTTCGAATTCTTGAGTGCATTGCGTATATCCTCAATATCACCAAGCTTCATTTTCACATGCAAAATCAAGCAAACAGGACAAGAACAAGATTTACTCACCACTTTTTTTTTCAAATTATTCCTAGCGTCGTAATCCAAAACACAGTAAGCTCTATGCCACAATCCCACTTCTGACACCACTTGTGGGCTCTGTCGATCGTGATGAATAAAAACACCTTCCTTCTAAAACAGATTTATTGAAAGATCAATACGTCGTAAGTAAGTAAAAGCACAACCAAACGTCAATGGCGTCT
The DNA here is from genome assembly GCA_907164885.2 of Dolomedes plantarius. NCBI lineage: Eukaryota > Metazoa > Arthropoda > Arachnida > Araneae > Dolomedidae > Dolomedes > Dolomedes plantarius. The sequence continues at coordinate 162,591,282 of OU015496.1, read as the reverse complement.
TCACGTCAAACTTCGTCTCTCCGCCTCCCTACACACCCACCGTCATCTTACTTATATGTTGTCGTTCCACCTGTTGCCACTCTTCGCCTCAAACATCTTACACTCTGGAGTAACCTCTCGGAGTACGGGAACTCCTGCTGAGGGGCGTGGTTAAGAGCGATAATCAAATCCTACACATATATATATATATATATATATATATATATATATATATGTGTGTGTGTGTGTATCTGTACGTCAGAGGTAAACTATCATATGTTCAAAATTCCCATTTTTCAGAAGAGCTTTTCAGGAGAGCTTTGTGATGGTTTACTTGTCATCACGACTTACATATGCGATAGTTTATAAGTCCATATCTCACCCACCATGTTGTTTCAATCTATGACAGTTCTCGTAAAAGAAGCTCCATCCAAAAGGAGTTATTTAAATAGAAATATCGAAAATGAAGGAAATTCATTTATGATGGTTTACCTCTGACGTGTATATATATATATATATATATATATATATATATATTTCGTCACCTGATTGCAAGAACTAGGTAACTCGATTCTTCAAGTTCTTGAAGGTCTGAAATGTTTACTTCGTCCAGTGAGAAAATACTCGTCCTTCTGTTTATCTAATTATTACACTAGCCAACAGATAGGTTAGCAGCAAAATGAGTTGTCTTGTTATTGCATTCAATTCTTATGTAATTTATCTATAAATAGCCAGAATCTCAAAAAGAATTTTTTTTCGAGTTACCTAGTTCTTGCATTCAGGTGACGATACACACACGCACACACACACACACACACACACACACACACACACACATATATATATATATATATACATATATCCGTTTACTATAAAAGAATGATAGCAACTGCAGGAGTTTTGTTTATTAGTTATGACTCATACATAAACACTTCGAAGGTATTGACATCTGCTGGGCATACAGAGCAATCCAACAATATGCAAAATGTAAACAAAGTGGTATTGGAGTCTGTGAGACGCCACGCAACCAGTTCAGGGATAAACATACTAACGAATGCAATTTAAAAATTCTCGAAATTCAAACTACTAGCTGAGCAAAATGACTAAATACGTGTTCATCTATATAATGAGTATCTTACTATTATTTCATGATAATGCCAACTATCTCCTGAACATCTGCTATGTTATTTATGTTACAAATGTTCTTTAGAGCTAACGTTTCAAAGCTCAACTGATGAAATTTTTTCCTCCTAGTCTACGAGTAGTTGGTTTTTGGTTATACTCTGAAATGAAGGTGAAAGACTTTGATCCTCCTATGTCTTCAAAATAGATGGCCTTTAGCTTGCAATTGGCTTTTTAAACGAAATTATTGGCGGAGAGCAGAAACAACTTGATCCAGGTTTAATAGCTTCAAAGAAGAGAACGCGGGAAAGAAATGAGAACTCTTTTTTATTCCCTTCCGACTATCCAGACATTATTTGTTTCGCGACCGATTTTTCCAGCCGACGGCGTTTAATGAGTTCTTACCTTAAAAGATACATTTCATTTCCCACGTGAATAATCAGAAAAGTCTACCGTATCAAAACATCTCAGTGACTTTTGCGAAACAATCGATTTTTTTCTCTTCCGATTCTCTGAGGAAACATTGCAATTTGTAACAGCGGAAGGACAAGTTTTAACTTGTTTCTTTAGATCTACCAGTAATAGAGGGGAATACTGTTATTTTTAAATGGTATTACATATGTAATACCGTTAACTTAAATAATAAAATCTTTTATCCGTCAGCTAGTGAATAAAAACTTATTAGTTTTATTCACTTAAGATAATTTAGAGACCCCGATGTAGCCTAGTGGTAGCGCGTTTGACTTGGAACTGGGAGTGCTTGGTCCGTTTCCCGACGAACTCCATTAAATACCTTCATATCTAGGCCAAAAATGGGCACGTTAAATCTGTAGACCGAAAAGTTCTTCTGTGAGGGGAGAGTGGAAGATAATACAAGCCCCCGAGATGTCGAATTTGGGTATGTGTTCGGTCAAAATGGAGATGACACCAGGGGGGGGGAGGTGTTGGTCCACCTATACGGTGCTCCCATTGAAAGGAACTACAGATTATGCGCGAATGTCTTCATTGACGAGTGCCTGCACGGGCAAACAATTACAAACTAACGTACTGAAGGAAGAATGAAAGGAAATCAAAAATTACACCTTTTTTCTCAGTAAAAATGTTGTCTAGGCTGAATATGGGCACATTAAATCAGCAGACCGGAAATTTCTATGAGGTCAGAGAGAGTGGGAGAAGGTACGGACCTCCGAAATTTTGGCCATTGGGGAATACTCGCTCAAATGGGGGTGGCAGCAGGAAGTGGTGTAGGTTCACCTATACGGTGCCCCCATTGAAAGAATGATGCGGATTATGAGCGAATGTCTTCATTTGACAATCGCCCCGCATTAGCATACGACAACAACAAAATTTTGGGGAGATATTTTCAGTCAGTGTACTGTGACGTCACAAATGATCGCTTTTAATTTCGCTTCTTCTGGCAGCAGGTTTTTCGATACATATAATTTTATTTCATTCTTTTCCTATGTTTCTACTTTCAAGTGTTTCAGTTAAGACGTTTAATGTGGGATTACGTTCCTCCATAACGGTCCTCCGGAACTCAAAATTTCGGACGCTAAAACCGCCCGTCCGACCTCACGAGTTGTAATTTTGGCAGCGCGCCAAACTCAGTCTGTATCGCTTGGCAATAAACCCTTAAACAGATAAGTACCAAAATGCGTCAAAATTTTGACATACATACAAACATACATATATATATATATATATATATATATATATATATATATATATATATATATATATATATTATATATATGTATGTATGTATGTATGTCAAAATTATATATATATATATATATATAGGGGAAAGTAGGGTAAGATGACGAACTCGGTATTTCTCCGACGCAATCATAGATAGCAGCACCTGTCCAGACAATTCTTAAGACTCTAGTATTGGGTTATGAGGCCCACTACAAGTAATATAAGTTGAGATCGTTTTATGAGTAGTGGCGATTCAAATGTATTTCTTTAATCTGTGTTTGTAAAATTTGGACTTCACAGCGTAAAGAATTACCCGACTACGGTAAGTTATTTTTTCTCCTCCATTTTTCTCTCTCAAAATACAACTCGTAACGTTAAAATCATGTATGTTATAGTTTATTTACGATACGCTTGGATACTGATAAACAAGTTGAAATCGAAAATGGCATTGTGGGTTAAGATGACGAGGAGCCTACCTTAGAATTAATACTGTCCAGATTGCTGTGAACGGATTCAGAGCTACTGGCATTGAGCCTCTAGACAGCAATATTTTCCCAGACGAAGATTTTCAAGCTTCATACACCATAGATGTTGTTTAAATCAACCAATTAGATTTTCCTACCATTTGTCAGCAGCACATTTCATCGGCTTTTCCTCCTGAACCTACCATTTCATCAACCCTATCTCCAAAGCCATCAACTTCCTCAGCTCTTCCTCCACTTCCGATGGTCAGCAAGAAAACAACCAGGAAGCCAAGGAAGAAGCTGCCTTCTTACCACATTTCTGGATCTCCTGTAAAACGAGTTCTTGAAAAAAAGAAGAAAGAAAAACAATTGATGGAACTCAAACGACCGGAAAGATTGAAAAGGAAAGCTGAAACATTAGCGTCAAAGAAAGCTAAATGTTTACCGAAAACATCTAGAAAATGAAGGAAAACTAGAATGCGTCAACGGGATTACTGGTCATCTGATGAGTCATCACAAGAAGAAGTTCCATATGTGGAGGGCGACGACTATGATACTGAAACATTATTGGAAAAAGACTGCATTATTTGCGGGGAGGAGGGAAAGGATGAATTATGGTATCAGTGCTTCAGGTGCAAATTTTGGGCACATGCTCAATGTTTCGGCTGGGATGATAATGAAGCGAAAGACAGACCCTGGAAATGCGATTTTTGTATATGAACTTTATTACCTATGATTTTTCTTAATTTTTGTATCTAATTCTTTAAATTTTTGTTTCATTATGGGTAAAATCTGTCATTTTATTTTTAGTGTTATCTGTGCCTTTTTCACTAAGTACTTAAGTGAAAATGTTTTTCTGCATTTTTGAAAATAAACCTTTATATCTTGATTTATATTGTTATCGATTCGTCATCTTACCCACCGCCCTTAGTTATCTTACCCCACCTAATGGGTAAGATGACGAAAATTACTTTCTTGGGGGGAAAGGAATATTTTGCCAACTTCCAAGAGGAGATGAAATCGTTTCAATTTTTTTTATAAAACATAAAGGTTGAAAGAAGTCTTTCTGTAAATTTCAGGTTTTTAAACCACTTATTGAATTCAGGTTAGATTTTAACTTCGAGGTTATTACGTTTACCAATTTCCATAGCAACTTAAACTATAAATTTTTTTATAATATTTTTTACTCACAAATTTACAGAATAAAAAACATATGTAACAACGCTGGGGATTTTTTGGAGGCATGTAGCATTTTCGAGGAAAACTTACGTAAAAACGATTTCCCTAAAAATTTCGGCAATTTAAAAGTTTTAAAAAAATGGCATTTAGACTCAGGAATTTTTAAAGATGTTTAGAATAGTATTTATGTTTTCATTTGGTTAAGCTGTAATGGGGGGTGGCACTATAGTAATGTTACAATGACGTAACTTTTAGGATAGAATTGGCTGCTGTTTCGCCATAACCGTCACTTACGAAATTGGGGTGTGTATGTATCTTTTACTTTGCATTAGGATTATTTGTGTGCTTGCATGTACGGTGCTTTGAGCCCATACTGTAAGTTGTGTTTGTCTTTTCATTTTCATTTTGACTTATTGCTTCCTTGGGGGAGTCGGGGCTTTGGGATGTCTTTTGGGCTTACATGCATCCTATTCAGAAAGTTCCTCTTGAGGTAACGGATATGGTTAGGCTCCCTCATGACGAGACCTGTCGGTTACCTCTATGTCGTTTTATGGTTCAGTTCCGGCACTTATACAGAATCTTGCCGTTGGTGTGTGGATGCCCAGAGTGCTTGATTTCTGTTTGTTTTTTTGTCTATATTCGTATTATTTTTATCTATCTCTGTTGGATTATTTATATGTATATATATATATATATATATAGATAGATAGATAGATAGATAGATAGATATATATATATATAGATATATATATAGATATATATATATATATAGATATATAGATAGATAGATAGATAGATAGATATATATATAGATAAATAGATAGATAGATAGATATATATATAGATATATATATATATATATATAGATATATATATAGATAGATACATATATACATAACACATACATATGGGAATTGTGTTATCCCAGGACTCCAGCTTTGAGCTATATGTCGCCGTGTACGCTATGCGACGACAGCGCTATTAGGTTTTCGAGAGATGAACGGGGAGAAAAGTATTTGAGAGGACAGACTGAGATTGGGTCCCGACCTGGTAAGAGGTGCTGAAAGCAGCAGACGGCTGCGAAGGGAGAGACAGTCTCGAAGGGGGCATGACGTTAGCTCCGGACAAGCAGCAGACGGCGGCTTAGTCAATCCTATCTCGGCAGACGGCCAGATGCTTTAACCCATTTAGATTGTGGAGGCCTGGTGCGGCTTGACGTGTAATTTTATGTGTAACGTATCTCTAGATATGTAAATAGTTTATATGTGTCAATATATAGTTTGTGTGTTGAAGCAGTGACTCTGTCTTTAATTGAGTACAGTATTACTCTGAGTGTAAGAGAGTCTAGTTCCGCCGTGCAGTAAGCGGAAAGGTTTCTATAAGACTGAGAATAACAACCCCTAGACACCGACCACAGTTTCTAGTAAAAGTGGGGACTCGCACGAGAATGAGTTTCTACAAATAGTGGGCTCCCGGCCGGGATCGGATCAAAATTGTACAAAAGTGAAAGACCCGGATCGGATAAAGATTCTACTAAAAGTGTGAAGAAGGATAAGTGACGACCAAGTGCGGTGAGTGACACCCATGGAAGCGACGTTGTGGAGTTTAAAGTGTTTTGAACGCGAGTGACAAACTTGTGAAAGTGAAGTGCCATCGAACGGTATGAACCGTTAAGTGAGATAATTGTGACATTTGCGCAATTTAAGATTTCGAAACAGAGTTGAAATTGTGCCCCGGATTGAACGGATAAAACATAGAATCTGACGTAAGTGGAAAAAAAATTCTGAGATGGCGTATCTGGAGCATGCCAGAATGGTAGACCTGGTGACTCTAGTCTACGAGCTGGGCCTAGAGGTCCCGGATAAACCAGAGTTTGAGCAATTAATCGCCCTGGTTATAACATCGGATTGTGACGATGTTTACATGGAGAATCTGCTTATTTCGATTGTGGAAGAGAGGAAAGAGCGAGACAAAATGGCAGCCGAAGAGATGGAGTTTCAACGAAAGATGGCTGAGATTGAACGCGAATTGGAAAAAATAAGATTAGAACGACAGTTAGAGCCAAAAACAATCTCGAATAGTGTGTCTGTACTCAGTATGGACAAAGGTGCAGATAATTATTTGTGCAGCCAAGAGAGATATTTTCGTGTATCTGATGTTGTTTTCACGAGTGTGATTCAAGAAAGTGAGCCCGAAATTCGCCCAAGCCAGCAGCGGGAATATGTGAATCCCATAGCCTTATCTCGCTTTAGAGAGAACGGAGAATTGCTTTCTTCAAAGTTCAGTGAACTTTCGACACCCACTCCCAGCGAAAACGGCGATGCCCTTCTGAAATGTGACACCGAGTTAACCGTGTCCGAATTTACGAGCGAGAGAGAAAGTTCTTCAGTTACCCCCCCGAAAGTTGAGGGAGAAGAGAGCATTGAGACACAGAAGAGGCTTGCACAGTTTCGACCACTGTGTATGACAGAGGTCATCAAACTTGCGACACCGCCCCGAGTGTCCCAGGGAGCGGAAAAGATTCCTTTGGCGGGAAACGATAGTCCCTATGTTTTGAAAACTGAGAAGGAAGAAAAAAGTGATTCTTGTGAGCCACGATGTGACCGTAGCGCAATGGCAAAAAATTTGGAATTGCCACTAAATTTTAGTGGAAGAGTAATTCGTAAAGAATGGAAACGCCGTAGTGAAAAAACTACAGTATTAGAAATGCAAGGAACTTTGAGTGACGGATCTTCGGAAATGGTAGTGAAATTTTGCTCTGAGTCTGCAAAATGCGTCCCAGACTCGAAAGTGTTGAACCGATATACTCAACAGTATAAAATTTTCATCGTTATCATACTTCAAACTTCTTCAGATTTTGGTAACCCACCTGTAAAGGAGTGTTCAGCTTGTGATCGTGAAGTATGTGGGAAGAAAGTGCCATCAGTTGTGTTTGGTGATCAAATGTGTTTGGTATCAAGTGTTGGATGTCAAGTGTGTTTAGTGATAGTCAAGTCCAAGTGTACGCCAATTAAGTGTCGTAAAGGAAGATATGGCATTCAAGTGTTTTGTTTGGCTCTAATGGTAGCCCTAAGTGTCACCGATATACGAAAGACGAAGTGTTTTGTTTGTGAGTGCATGTTTAATAGTGCTATGATTCAAGTGACAAGGTACGCATTTAAACACAAACTTGGTGTGACAGAGTGTTTCATTGGTGTTTTGAACAAGTTAAGTGTTAGGGTTAGAGACTAATTGTGCATCGTAATTTAAACGTGGTGTACCTGTGTTTTTTGTATAAGTATTACAGTGAACTGTAGTCCACTGGCTCCGACTAGACTTTCAGAAAAGAGCCATGACCGACTGTAAACAACGCATTACTTTCTTTTTATTTCATTGTTTTGTTTCGTTTGTGCTATTATATGTGCTAAAACTGATGATGATAAGGCATAACGCTTCCGAGGACGTCAGCATAGTCAGGACAGCCGAGTTATGGGAATTGTGTTATCCCAGGGCTCCAGCTTTGAGCTATATGTCGCCGTGTACGCTATGCGACGACAGCGCTATTAGGTTTTCGAGAGATGAACGGGGAGAAAAGTATTTGAGAGGACAGACTGAGATTGGGTCCCGACCTGGTAAGAGGTGCTGAAAGCAGCAGACGGCTGCGAAGGGAGAGACAGTCTCGAAGGGGGCATGACGTTAGCTCCGGACAAGCAGCAGACGGCGGCTTAGTCAATCCTATCTCGGCAGACGGCCAGATGCTTTAACCCATTTAGATTGTGGAGGCCTGGTGCGGCTTGACGTGTAATTTTATGTGTAACGTATCTCTAGATATGTAAATAGTTTATATGTGTCAATATATAGTTTGTGTGTTGAAGCAGTGACTCTGTCTTTAATTGAGTACAGTATTACTCTGAGTGTAAGAGAGTCTAGTTCCGCCGTGCAGTAAGCGGAAAGGTTTCTATAAGACTGAGAATAACAACCCCTAGACACCGACCACAGTTTCTAGTAAAAGTGGGGACTCGCACGAGAATGAGTTTCTACATACATACATATATACTTACAAAAGAGGTAAGCAATGATAAGTAATCCTACGTTAATTACCCGCGGTAGTTTCGTTAGAAGCGACTACCTGAATTTTTTTTAGGAACTTGTTTAAGGGGTTTTAGGGATTACAGATCAACGGAAGGAGAATTTATTTCATTCATTCAATATAATAAAATGCAGGGGGGAAAACGAAATTGAAATAGCATAAAAAAATTCTGAGAAACAGTAAACAGAACTTAAAATGTACGTGTTAAAAATTTTCAATATCGGTGATAATCTGCGAGAAACGTCATCTAAAACGCGACCAGAACTGTTTAAGAACACTAAGATGTCTAACTGATTTTTTTCCGTTGGACGCTTTAGTTGTAAGTTGCGTAAATACCTTTCTTTGATGCAAATAACCATAAATGTGTTTGTGTATAAACCAGAAAAACATATATTTCAAGTGAGAATGATCATTCTAACCATCAAGAAAAACAATAATTAACTCAGGCTCGTGCTCGACGGTAAGCAAATATTCCCTTAAATAGAAATCGCTTTATAAGTAACCCGAATTGCAGTAGCCAATGGAATACGGGAGTCGAATTTAATATCGGCGCCAAAAATAATTTTCAGCCAATTTTTCTCCCTCTAGAAGACCATTTTTGTGGTGGTTCTTGATAAATGAATTCTGGAGCTGGATGCACTGCACGATCTCGTTCCGCATGCTAGGGACACTTTGATGGATGGTGTTTGACAACACGCGATCGTCTGCTGGCGTGCGAACTTGAAAAATGAGTGAATACCTTTCAACCGCAGACCGATGAGGGATCGTTCATTTTTCTCGTTTACGTGAAAGTGTTCGTCATTATCGGCTACGAATTGTGGGTGAAGCACATTTTTAATATTTTTTTATATAAATATTACCGGTTATGGGCTGCTAATTACCGTTAATATTTGCGGGAAAAAAGTGCGGTTCGAAATTTATAATTGCGTTTTTTAGGAGCAATGGAAGTTCCTTTTCGCCATGGTCATGAATGGCTTAAAATTGTATATGTTCAAATTGTGTATGCGCAGAATTTTACTGCTTCTAGCATTTCTTTCATTAATTTTTAAGAAATTCTAATCGTTTTCACTAAGGGGACATATATCTTTTAAAGGCCAAGAGACTCGAAAAAAATATCCATATTTTCAATCATCAGTAGTTACGAAAATAACTTATTCAGAACTATCAAAATTTTACTGTGAATTAAATACTCTTTCTTCATAAACATGGTTCTCAGTTTTTTTCTAGCTTGAAGAGAAATTTTTTAATTTTTTAAAATTTTAATCATTGTTTTTTCCATTGTTATGTCATTTCGCGCATCACATCACCAGAACAGTTGGCTAGAATACTATGAAATTTTATACACGGGCAATATAAACAAGTATCATTAAAATGGCCAACTGTTATTGTAGAAGCGGAATGTTATAATTCAACGGGATGTGTGGTCGTAAGACGACCAAGAACAAAACTCTTACAAAAACTTCAGAGGCAAAATAAATAAAGGCTTGTTCACTAAGAGGACGTAAAAAAAAGTTGTCTGTGTGGCCATTGATATTGTGTGGCCGTGCAGACAGTCCGTGGTGCTCCAGACGTCGTCGCACTGTTCGTGCGGATACTTGTCGTGCTGCAAATAAGCCTATTTCCTGACTAAGTCCCGACAAGGCCCTCTGAATGCCTTCTAATCTACGCTTGCATGTGTATCCTAATACAGATGCATGGAAAATTATAGAACATACTTAAATCTTTTAGCAGTTATAAAATCTTTTATTTATGTAAATGAGGTAATTTTTTAGGCTCATAGATTGCCTGATAAACAGTTAGATGTCATCTCACCTCATTAAGTACATTTTTGGTTCAAACAAAAATTTCTTTTCTGGTTAAATACAGCTGTCAAATGCGAGCGCTTATTAATCATTATTTTCATTTTGTTTACATGCCTAGGGAATTCAGATTGTATGCCAGTTGTCTTTGGCGGAAGATTTCTAATATGAACAGCGTTTTTAACTACTCATTAAAACGCTATTTTACAAGTAATGTCTAGGAAAAACATTCCGTAAAGAATGTTGTATATGAAGCAAACATTAATTCTGCAAAGTTCAGTGATGTAACATGTGTTGGTTGAATAAATACATTCATATTTGGGGTTCGTTCAAGTATTACGTAAGCACATTTTTAGTCTTTGTAGGCCCCTCTCTCCCTTTGTAAGCAAAAATAATCAAATATCCAACGACTCAACGCCCTCCCTCCCCACTTTTTGCTTACGTAAGATTTGGCAAATTTCTTGTAGCTGTTTCGTAGACCAAACGATTTTTTTTCAATTTTTAAATTTATGGTCTCACTAGCTGAAAACCCGCACTTCGCTACAGAGTATATTCAAATTAAATACAACGGTCAATGTATGCAATTAATGCCAATATATATATATATATATATATATATATATATATATATATATATATATATATATATATATATACAGAGGCTGTTCGCACATTTTTTAGACGACTTTGGTAAGCGGTAATAAAAAATTATTTGCTGCAAAAGAAATAATTGCAATTGTACTATGTTTTTAAAAGTCAAAATTATCTTCTGCGGCTTGAAAGTTTTGTTTTTATTCAAAATGGCGTTTTTAACAAAGCAGTGGTTCGAAGGCTACATTTATGCTCTTTCCGAAGAGAAATATGCATACTCCGTTATCCAAAAACGATGTGAGAGTCATGGTTTTGTGATATCTAAAGCGTCGATAGGTAATACCGTCAACAAGAAAGGAAAAAAACGTCAAATTGGAGACTCAAGTGGGACAAAAATTCCAAACAAGTATCCAAGGAAAAAACGGACATCTTCGACAGTTGCAAAGGTACATTGTTTAATGTTAAAAGAAAATCCCCCTAGTCAAAGGACAGTTGCAAAATCATTAAAATGCTCGGTGTCCACTGTAAACAAAATGATAAACGTTGATTTAAATCTTAAGAAAGCGAAAAAACGCAATGTGCATCGTCTTCTTCCAAATCATATCGCTGAACGCAGGACACGCTGCAGAATTCTATATGAGAAACACCTATCCAAAGAAAAATGGAAAACAATTGTCACAATAGATGAATCATGGGTGTATTTAAATGATTGCAACAAAAAAAGATCCATTTATTATCATAAAAGGGGAGAAAAAAATTTAAGTACATGGTTCAAAGAATCGAAAGAAAGTTTTTCTATGGGATTCATGATTGTTGCTGGTTTTTCTTATAATGGCAAGTTAAAAATAAAGAGAGTGGAAAAAAATGTCAAGATTAACTCCAAATACTATCAGAAACATATTTTATCGCCAATTTTTCTGAATGAAATACCATCGCTTTACCCACAGTGCCATCAATCTGTGAGACTCCATCAGGACAAAGCTAGCAGTCACACATCAAAATCCACTGCAAATTTCCTAAAAGAAATGGAACAAAAAACTGGTATCAAGGCCATAACCTTCACTGATATCCCTAATAAATCTCCCGATGTACCACCTATGGATTTTTGTGCTTTCGGACTTTTAAAATCCGCATTATACAAACGTCGTCCCAAAACCCTTACAGGACTCTGGAAAGCTTTTCAGGAGGAATGGGATAGAATACCTCTTCTGACTCTTCAAAAGGCATTATTATCCTGGAAATTGCGGTGTCGAAAGATAGCTCAGAATAAGGGATGTCAAATAGAACATTTAAAACACAAGAATTTTATGTAATTTAGTTTTGCGAATACAATATACATCGTCTAAAAAATGTGTGAACAGCCTCTGTATATATAGTTATAATAAATACGACGATCAATGTATACAATTGATGTAAAAAAAAACAATATATTTATAAAAAAATCGTAAGGGATATTTTTATAGACAAAATAATGTAGAAGAAAATATTCAAATTAAATGTAATAGGACATACTAATGAATACAGTACAGTTAATATAGTACAGTTTGAGGAACATAATATATTTTATTGTATTTTAATATTATTTTGGATAATGTCCAGTCGTCTGCCGCATTAAAAGGAAGAAAAATATTTTTTTGCCTATTTGATTGTTATGCACGTGACGATAAATTTATTTTAAAGTACGAGAAAAAGAAATCACGTAATCAGCATTTAATAAATTAAGTTCTAAAAATTAATCTTTAAAAATTCACCAAAAATCAGAAAATGTAGGTAAAGATTCGAAAAAGATTTCATTTTAAAGGAATTTTTGTGATCTTTCTCGTGATATAAATTTTATAACCATCAAATTATTATTTTGAATGAAAACTTTAAAAAAGTTCCAAAAACAGCTTAAACATTTAATTTAAAAAAATCTAAGAAGAATTTTTCAAAAATCTTTCTTAGTGCACCCCTACACTATAAGAAGAATCGCCATGCAAAATTTCAGCCCTTTAGTTCCAGCGGTTTGGTCTGTGCGTTGTATGTCAGTCAGTGAGTCAGTCAGTTACGGAACTGTTTTATATATATAGATTTCTAAGTAAAAGAGTATGGGTATTAAATCTTTAAGAGTACATACATTGAACAATAAATGAAAACAGTTAGAATTTTATGTCTTCTAGTGGTTTTTTATAATTCTTTGAAAGTACACAGAATAATTCAAAACTGAGTAAATTTTTAAGTACAGATGGCACGAGAGCTCATGTGGTCAGGGGCACATCGCAGCGCACTTTCTTGAGTGCATGTTTTCTGTCTTATGTAAGCATTGTTCCGACCCCTCTCCCCCTTTGTCAGTTAAAATAAGCATAGCTTGAATGCCCCCCCCCCCCGCCTTAAATGCTTACATAGTACTTGAACATCCCCTTATATTTCTGGGAGATTCCTTTTTTCAAAACACTCTTATTACGTGGATTTTAATCTATATGTATCAAACAGTTCCGTAACTGACTGACTGAGAGATAACGCACAGACCAAACCTCCGGACCTAAGGGGCTGAAAGTTTGCATGGCGATTCTTCTTATAGTGTAGGGGTGCACTAAGAAAGATTTTTGAAAAATTCTTCTTAGATTTTTTTAAATTAAATTTTAAGCTGTTTTGTAACATTTTTTTAAAGTTTGCTTTTAAAATAATAATTTGAGGGTTTTATAAAATTTATAGCACAAAAAAAGATTATAAAAAGTCCTTTAAAATGAAATATTTTTTAAATCTTTATTTTCCAAAGGGTACTGTCCACTTAATTATATATATTGTGCCTCCATTGATCGATCAGAACACCGTAAGATTACTCATAGACTCCTTACTCAGATCTGCTTGACTATTGATAAAAACGTATGTTTTTATTGCAAATTCAATATGCATTCCAATGACTTTCACTTTAAAAGAAAGATGGAGGCACAAGATTCAAATTATTTTAAAATTTCTTCTTCAAGGCTTTTAAGGTTTCCGAACACGTTTAAAACGTCAATTTTCATGAAAATCCTGAATTTTTAATTTTTTTATATTCTTTTTTCTTAAAGAATGTGAATTTTTGTTTCTAAATCAGCTTTTAAATTTTCTGTTCCATCATTAGAAATGAAATTAGAGCGATTTAAAGAAGAGCAGAAGCTGTCAATTTCGACACAAGAAATGTGAAAACTTTGTGTTTTCTGTAGAACTTATATTTTATAAGACATGAAAACGGATATTGTGATCACTCAAAATATAATCATGCTATGTCTGTGAAATTTTTCATGTATGCTTTTCATAAAACTAAGAATGTGACAAGAATACGATCGATAGATTTGGCTTTAGGTATATTATTTGTAGATTTACAGCTACATTTATAAAAAATCTCATGAGAAATTACTGAAATTTTGTATGCAATATAACCACCTGTATTTTATTAGATATCAAAATATCGATTGTCTATTAGTTTATTACACTCACAAGTACTTTACCTACTGTAGTGAAGAATCCATAATTTGAACATTTTGACTCCTTTCAACAGTATCGCCATTTTTTCCGGCAACGCATGTAATGAGTCGTAAAACGGCCATAATTTGTAAAAAGGGGAGGCCTGCACCTGCACCGAGTTCTGAGAAACGTCGCACCCCAAAATTCTTTTGGAAGGATGGAAGAGAATTCCACGAAGAGACAAGGGACATTCCATTTCCCGAAAATAAAATACCAAGTGGTCAACTGTGGGAACTGTGGAATCATCCTGCCCACGAATTAAACGTGAGAAACAGAAATAAATTTACGGGGTAGACCAACCTGGGGAGGAGCACAGGACTGAAAGGGGAAAAAAGAGCCCCGAGTAAGTTTTCGAGAGAGCGGCGACGAGACTTGAGGGAGAAGGGCGGAGATTCAAGGTTCAGGAGCGGTGAAAATATCCCGGACTGCTGAGCCATGACCTGGAAATGTCTGATGCGTCCCTGATAAAGCCCGTCAGCAACGGAAGCTCCTCCAAGATGCCGCAACTTGCCTGCTACCGCAACCCAAAGACGTCATCATCACCTGCTTCGAGAGCTTCTGCAACAACAATAACCCAGGTTGGTCAATACCCCCTAAAATAGTGCTCGCTTATCCAAACTGGCAGTTTATGCTATCCCGCTCGGACTGTATTGTTTCTCCCACAGGGAACAGATAAGAAATGGTCTCTTTTTATGTATTATATAAATTTAGCCAAGAATATGTTCATGTAACGTTAATTTTGTATAAATAAATTGTTTATTATTTATTTGTAATTTCATGTCGATTAGTTAGTATTTTGTTGGAGTTTATCTCTCCTTTTAGAAACACAACGCAATGGCGTATCTCTGGTACTCCTCATAATCACCTACATATATGATAAAAAAATTATTGTTATATACATAAATTCTTTTAACTAGAGCTAGAGACTTTTGGGAAAAAATTCTTCATTTTTGTAAAAAGTTGCATAGTTATGGTGTATTTTTTTTATCCATTTTCGCAATTTGGTGCTATATTCTTTCGAGGGCTTGAAGTAGCCTATAGGTACCGCGTCGGCTTTCGCTGCTGAGGGTGCTCAATCGAATCCCGACAAGCGACATTCAATACCTCTGGTCTAGGCCGGATATGAACACTTTAAATCCGTACACCGGAAAGTCCCTCTAAAAGGTCAGAAAGGGTGGGAGAGGGTACTATCCCCCCAGATGTCACCCCTTGGGGTGATCAGTCAAAATTGAGAATTCACCTTGCTACATTAGACAACGACCCCAGTGGTGCCTTTATAAACCCGGACGCCCACCTCTCAGCTCACTAGCTTATATGGGCATGGTCTGGAATACGATTCTGGGCAGGGGAGCATTAGACACAACAAAAACAACATATTCCTTTGAAAATTAAGACGCTAATTTTCGGAGTTTTGAAAGTACAATTTTTGAAAAAATCTGCTCCGCTCGTAGTCAGATACCTTCAAGTCACAATCGCAAATCTTTTTTTTTATTACCTGTACATATTAATTAATCTCTGTGTCTTATGATTATTCATTCCTACCTTTTCATTTGCTCTGTTCGTTAAAATTTGACGCCAAATTCCCATGCCAATTTAAAAAAAAATTAGGTATTTAAAATTAAGTAATTACGCTAACGAGATAAAATTCAGAAGATGATAAATATTACTCACTAAAATTTATAAAATTGAATGGATTTGCGCATTTATTTAAGCAAAACGCATGAGAAGAGAAAGAAGTCACGATTTCGAATCTCTTATTTTACTACCTGTACATAATAATTATTCTGTATGCTTATTCATTCCTAGCTTTTAATTCGTCCTGTTCGTTGAAAATTCTACATCAATTTCACACGAGGGAAAAAAAATCTGGGTATTTAAAATTAAGTAATTACATTAACGAGACAAAATTCATAAGATGATAAAAATTACTCACCAAAATTTATCAAATACAATGCATTTGCGCATTTATTTCCTCAAAAGGCATTGAAAACGAATGAAGTCATGATCTCGAATGTCTTATTTTACTACTTGTACATATTAATAAGTCTGTATGCTTATTCATTTCTAGCTTTTCATTCACTCTGCTCATTGAAAATGTGATATCAATTTCACAAGAAGAAAAAAAATCTGGGTATTTAAAATTAAGTAACAACACAAACGAGACAAAATTCATAAAATGATAAATATTACTCACCAAAATTCATCAAATAAAATGAATTTGCGAATTTATATCCTCAAAACGCATTAAAAGCGAAAGAAATTACGATCTCGAATCTCTTATTTTACTACCTGTATATATTAATTTTTGAGTTCCCGTTGAAAAGAGTGTAAGTGCCAAAAATTCCGAAGAGTATTTTTCAACTGCTACAAGGGTTTTTTCTAAGGCTAAAGGCTTGGAAAAGGAGATAAGTGCCTAGCTAGTTTGGTTTAGTTCTGGGCTAGGCACTTACCTCCTTTTCCAGCCTTTAGCCTTGGAAAAAACCCTTGTATCAGTTAAAAAATATTTTTTGGAAATTTTGGCACTTACCCTCTTTTTAACGGGAACGCCACAATTAGTCTCTATGCTTATTCATTCCTAGCTTATCAATCGCTTTCCTCGTTGAAATGGTGACGCCAATTTCACACGAAGAAAAAAAAATCTGGGTATTTAAAATTTAGCAATTACACTAACGAGACAAAATTCATAAAATGATAAATATTACTCAACAAAATTTACCAAATAAAATGCATTTGCGCATTTATTTTCGCAAAATGCATTAAAAAAGAAAGAAGTCACGATCTCGGATCTCTTATTTTACTACCTGTACATATTAATTAGTCTCTATGCTTATTCATTCCTAGCTTTTCATTCACCCTGTTCGTTGAAAATATGACGTCAATTTCACACTAAGGAAAAAAAATCTGGGTATTTAAAATTAAGTAATTACACTAACGAGACAAAATTCATGAAAGGATAAATATTACTCATCAAAATTTATCAAATAGAATACATTTGCCATTTATTTCCTCAAAACGCATTAAAAGCGAAAGAAGTCACGATCTCGAATCTTTTATTTTACTACCTGTTCATATTAATTAGTGTCTTTGTCTTATTCTTATTCATTCCTAGCTTTCTATTCGCTCTGCACGTTGAAATGGTGACGACAATTTCCCACGCCAATTTAAAAAAAAATCTGGGTGTTTAAAATTAATTAATTACACTAACGAGACAAAATTCATAAAATGATAAATACTACTCACCAAAATTTATCAAATAGAATGCATTTGTGCATTCATTTACGCAAAGTGCATTAAAAGCGAAATAAGTCACGATCTCGAATCTTTTATTTTACTACATTTACATATTGATTAGTCTCCATAATTATTCATTCCAAGCTTTTCATTCGCTCTGATAGTTGGAAATGTGTTGTCAATTTCACATGAAGAAAAAATCTGGATATTTAATATTAAGTAATTTAAAATTAAGTAAAGAAATCACGATCTCGAATCTCTTATTTTACTACCTGTACATATCAATTAGTCTCTATGCTTATTCATTCCTAGCTTTCCATTCGCTCTGCTCGTTGTAAATGTGACGTCAATTTCACACGAAGAAAAAAATCTGAGTATTTAATATTAAGTAATTTTACTAACGAGATAAAATGCATAAAATGATAAATAGTATTACTCACCAAAATTTTTCCAACAGAATATTCTCGCACATTTATTTCCGCAAAGCGCCTGAAAAAGGAAAGAAATAATTTATTTTTAAACTCTCCTGATTCCTCCAGAAGTAGTTTATTTTTATTCTGGAGGGAAACTGAAAATTGAAGCGGTAAAGAAAATTTCCGAAATTTTCAAATGCGATAAATTGCAAAGATTGCATTCTCGACGCATATACCTGAACCGGGAAAAAATAAATAAATCCTTGATTCTGGCATGTACGGTTTTCTCGTTAAAAAAACTTTTGTATAAAAACGTTTCTTAAAATTGAAAATTTTTACGAAAATATAATGAATTTTCTCCTTCGCCAAGCATGCACAGAACCCAAGGTCTGTTCACTTACTCAGGAACTGTAACTTCTAAACCACAAAAATTCTAATAAAGAAAATTCAAATGTTTTATTATTCAGTGAAAAATCTCGTTAGATTAAGAGCTCTTTTTACGGAATGTCATTCAAAAAAGACTTCTGTTGAAACTGTCGTGTATTAGAAGTTTTTTTTTTTAATGAAATTTTTTCACACACAGGTTCAACTCTACGCATTTTATGTTATGTTAGTTAGAAGTTTCTACTTTAATATCAGTTGTACAAACGTAATATAACATGAAAAGAAATTAAAAAACGAATCTTAACTATTCCATACAGTTTTATAAAAACCACAATTTCAAATGCTATAAATTGCAAACACTGCATTCTCGACGAACATTCCTCAACCATGAAAAAGAAAATCCGTTATTACGGCATGTAGAGTTTTCTCACAAAAAAAAGATTGCAAAAAGTTTTGTAAAAAGATTGAAAAAAATCTATAAAAAAAGGAACATTTTTAGGAAAATATAATGAATTTTCTCCTTCCCCCACGCATGCGCAAAACCCAAGATCTATGCACTTCCTAAGAAACTGTAACTTTTGAATCATAAAAATGCTAATAAAAAGAATTCGAACTGTTTATTATACAATAAAATGAAAAATCTCGCTACATTGAAAGTTTTTTTTATGGAATGTTAATCGAAAAAGAAGTCTACTGAAACTGCCGTGCAATGGAGAATTTTGTTAAACAAAAGTCACTCAAAGTATAAAACGATCACAAGAAGTCATGGAAAGTCAACATAATACAGGGTGTCCGAGCTAAAGGTATCCAAAAGTCACGACTTATTTTTACAGAACTGCCCATTAGTAGAATTAAAAAAATTATTTAAATTGAAAGAACATCTCACCAAATTTTAATATCAGTCATAGATTTCGATCAAAGTAGCAAAGATTTCGATGTGTGCGCCTTCTGTAGCACGACAAACGTCTAAATGGTAATCCAGTGCTCTTCAAGTATTTCGTAGCATATCAGGAGTTATTACAAGAATTGCTTGAATGATGCGTTTCTTCAACTCATCCACAGTTTCAATTTTTTGTTCATACACAACGGATATAATGAATACCCAAGTAAAAAAGTCTAATAACGCCTGATGTGCCACGAAACAATTGGAGAGAACTAGATTAACATTTAGACGTTTGTCGTGCTACAAAAGGTGCACACATCGAAATCTAGTATGATTGATATTAAACTTTGTGAGATGTTCTTTCTATTTAACTTTTTTTAGAATTATAATGGGTAGTTCCGTAAAAATAAGTCATGACTTTTGGATACCTTTAACCCGGACACCCTGTATAAAAATCGCAAAATAGTCAACATTCAATAAAATGTTCATAGGAAGTTCATAGGAAGTCAACATAATGTAAAATGCATAGGCATTCAATTCTATGCATTTTATATTTCGTTAATCTATGTACTTACGTTACTCTATACTATATGCTAGTTTCCAGAGGTAGCTTAGTGGTAACGCGTCGGACTTGGGACTTCAGAGTGCTCAGTTCGAATACCAACGATTGTCATTGAATGCATTCGTATCAACGCCGAAGTTATGTCCATAGATCGGAGAATCCTTCTATTATGAGAGGGTGGAGAAGGTACGAGCCCTCTAAATATCACCCACCCACCCCTGGGGCTGCTTGGTCCAAATGGAATTGGCACAAGGGGGGAATATTGGTTCATCTATGTGCCCCTATTGAAAACAACCAACGTTTCTCGTTGATTAAGTGTAAATGTTCTAATGGACAAGCGCCCCGCATTGGCAAACAATAACGTATTATGAAAGTTAGAAGTTTTACTTTAAATTCCGTTGTCAAAACGTAACCTAAAGTGAAATTAATTCTAAAAAATACTTAACCGCAGGATTGGCCTCTAGGGGTCTCCAGATCATACGCCTTTTGACTTTTGGTTATAGGTCACTTGAAGTCACATGTGTACAGAGGACGGCCGACGTCATTCGCGATGTTGAATGAAACTATTCAGCATCCTGTGACAGGAATTACACCTGTAAACTCCTGCGATGCTGCGCAGAGTGCGTGACACGTCTGACCACCATTCCCATTAATGACAGCCATCCCACTGAGCTTTTGTAATCCTAACTGCGTTGCAAACTGTGTTAAGTCGCTGTACAAACTACTGTCACAACTGAAACGCCACCTGCAGGGGACCAATGTAACTTCTGGCAATAAAATGTTTCGATATTCGAAAAAATCCCATGTCTTTCTGTGCATTTATGTAAAAACCGCATCCGTGCTACTCCCCCCCCCCACACATATATATATATTCTGTATATATACAAAGGTTGGGGCATAAGTCATGGCAACTATTTTTTCTTGTAGATATGTGAACGGATCACAAACGTATATGTGTCGTGTGGAAGTTCTGCAGGCATAGTGTGTATGCAGAACAACAGATGGTTCTGTGATAGCTGGTAGTAGCGCAGCGAGGGCTCTGAAATCAGTCAGTTGGTGAGTGTCGTGCGAGATGGAAGTAACCCGTGTTGAGCAGCGCGCTTACATCAAAATAGCCGTTCTCCGAGGGAGAAATGCGATGGAATGTCACAGTGAATTAGTGGAAGCCCTTGGGAATAATGCCCTACCATATCGTACAGTAACACGGTGGGTAGGAAAGTTTCAGCAAGGACATGTGTCAACCAGTGATGAGCAACGTTCGGGACGACCGGTGAGTGTGCGGACCGACTTTGCACGTGCCGTCATCGAGCTGCTCATGGATGAAGACAGACGATGAACGTTACTGGAGTTAGAGAGGGCAAGTGGCATTGAGAAACGCACCGTCCACAGGATATTGCGTAATGAGCTACAGCTACGCAAAATCGCTTCGCGGTGGGTACCTCATGCACTGACGGAAGTTAAAAGGTGGGTGCGCTATGCAATATGCTCAGACCACTTTGTACGCTGGCAACATGACGGCGATCAATTCTTGTCACGAATAATCGCCATCGATGAATTTTGGGCCAGGGCATACGAACCAGAACTGAAACGTCAGTTCGCGGAGTGGCGACATCCTGGATCACCAAGGCAGCAGAAGTTCCGTCAGAATCCTTCCCCAGTCAAATTGATGGTGATCGTCGCGTATGAAGTCAGGGGTGTCATTGTTTGCCACTTTGTTCTTCATGGCAGAACAGTAACCGCACAGTACTACAGTGACTTCCTGGTGCGACATTTACGACGTGGCGTTCGGGATAAACGTTCGGATCTTGTGGACAGTGCAATAAATCCTGCAGGACAATGCAAGACCACATAAAGCAGGGTGTGTACGGCAGCTACTCCGACGTTGGGGATGGGAAGAATTGGAGCATCCACCGTACTCTCCTGACCTTTTGCCCTGTGACTTTGATCTCATTCCCAAGATTAAGGAACCAATACGTGGTAGGCGGTTTGCAACACGAGAGGACATTGCTAATGCTGTGCGCCAACAGATGACCCGATTCACACATGGTGCGGTAAATGCTGAGGCTGATGGTATTCAGCGCCTCCCACATCGTTCGCAGCGTGTGGTGACACTAGCAGGGGACTACATTGAGGGTCTTTAGTCCCAGGTTTGTCATGTCAACTTTATGTGTACTGTGTTATCATTCTTTTGCACGGTGAAGGCCATATTGCCCTGTATACTACCGTAATAAATTAGTGTGTTACGATATTTCAGTGCTATTCATTGTCCACACATGTAGTTAAGACCTTGTCGTTTCGTCTGTATATGTCACATTTTCCAACCGGACTGGTATCTTCAAGAAAAAAATAGTTGCCATGACTTTTGCCTCAACCCTCGTATATATATGTGTGTGTGTGTAAGTAACAGCACCGGCGGCGGCGAGACAGGAAAGAAAAAGGTTGATATTGCCGGCCGTGGGTCGCAGAAAGGATAGTTCGTAGTTAGTCCACAAAATTGAGTCCCGCGCTGGAAGTCGTGGCGTAGTCGGCATCTCGAAAATCTTTGCAAAAAAACTGGCCCTTCAAGCCCCGGACCAACAGGAACACACTGCATTCAACACAAAGGTTTATTTCTAGGTTTATTTATTAAGGTAAATTTTACATGTTCGTTGAGCAACGACAATTCACGAAATCATACCAGTACACTGAGGCGGGTCCATTTATAACTTAATAGAAATATTGCCACGTGATGCTATAAAACTCTTGCAGTAATTGGCTGGTGCCCTGGAATCTGGGCTCTGACAGACTGGGAAACAACAGGGGTTGTATAAGGGGTAACAGGGGTTGTATAAGAGATGCCTGATTAAATTCCTTTGCTCTTGAAATCGAACTGCGCAATTAATATTCAACGCGTTACGCCCAAGCATTTTTGTATGAAGTTTGGAATTTTCGAAGGGTTTGGGGGTTTTATATGTTATATATAGAATATATATATATATATATATATATATATATATATATATATATATATATATATATATATATATATATATATAAACATATATACTTAGTAATTTTTTATTAAACTAACACTACTCAGAGCCATCTGTGGCACGATCTATCAGCCAGAGTTCCATTAAAATTGATATAGGGACTAAGGAAGACATGGGAAAGAGTTCTCGTGGGAGAAAAAAAAGTTCCGAAAATCGCTGATAGGGGAAGATATGGCGCAATTGCATTTTGAAAATCGCATTACGAATATTGAATTCGCATTATAAATATTTTTATCCGTTCAACTCGACCCACCCCACCCCACAAGATGAAATCCTGGGTGCGCCATTGATATATATATATGTGTGTGCGTGAACTTAGGTAACAAATATAAAACTACTAAAATTATTATCGCTACAAATGAAATAAAAGTCAACTCAAATTCGCGAAACAAGTTAAAATGTAACAGTAATGTAAAATCTCTCGCAGCCATTTATTTTACTTCAGCCGGAAGAGAGCAAATAATTTTCAGTCTCCCAGTCCTTTAGAGCTCGAAATATTCATGGAGCAAATAATGCGTCTTTATTTCTGAACTCATCCTGGCGGAAAACAGAACTTCCACTCCAGTGCGAAAAGGAAAAAAAAAAGCTGTCTTGCTCCTGTTGGGGGCCTACTCTAACAGCTTCAGAGAATAAATGTTTTGAACACATATCATTTGACATACCCAGAAGGAAAAGGGGTTTTTTTTAAGAAAGAGAAAAATATCGTCATTAAATACGTTCTTTATCATGTTAAGAATATTTTTTCTTTTTGTTGGTTCCATCTGGAAGGAGTAAAGAAAAACTGTTTTGAAAAGAGAAGTTGCCTCTAAACTAATGTAATAAAGCACGTGTGTTTATGATGAGTTTAGCTCGAAATTACGAATGCGTCATTTTCCCCCCTTAATGGCAACTACGGGGATATTTTTCAACTTAGCGAACATTATTAACAAAATTTTATCCCTGCAGAGTTGCGTAAATAGTTAGTATAATGTTGGAACAATATTTAATAACTTTTAATAAATTATAATATTTTTATAAGTTATTATAATAAATATTATAATAACTTATAATAAATTAACTAACAATGGTGCATATTATCGAAGCCATGTACCGAACATTTTTCGCCCTAAAGGGCAAATACAGAGGTATTTTTCAAACTAATAAATATTTTTATTAAGCTTTTTTCCGTGCATGATTAAGTAAGAATTTATTATGTTTAATATAATTATTTTTGATAAATAGTGTGCATAAATATAAATAAACGAATGAATATATATGTGTATATATTGTGAACGGATTGCAATGGACATATTTTTATATCTTTGTTCTATATTATTATTAATTTCATATGGTTATAATGGCTTAGCCAGTCAGAAAAGACGTTCTTATTACAGTGCTCTAGGTTCGCGGTGGTTCAAAAATGGACTCACTCCCCCTGCCTAAACTAAAACTACATTTTTCTATATTTTTTACAGAATATGTTCCTAATAGTAATGTTTCTTTAAATATAATGTTTTGTCCTCCCCCAAAAATATTTTGATTTAGTGCACCTGAAAGTGTTAATGACACCAACAGGAATATTTTTCAAGGTAAAAAATGAAATCAATAAGCTTTTATCAGTACAGAATTAAGTAAAATGTTAATAAAACGTTTAATAGCTAGTTAACAGGGGTGCATTTTAAGACATGTACCGAAATTAGGAATGCGTCGATTTTTAACCTTAATGACACCAACAGGGATATTTTTCAAGGTAACAAATATAATAAATAAGCTTTTATCCATACAGAATTAAGTAAAAAGTTATAATAACGTTTAATAGCTTGTTAACAGTTGTGCATTTTCAGACATGTACCGAAATTAGGAATGCGTCCATATTTGCCCTTAATGACACCAACAGGGATATTTTTCAAGTTAACAAATATAATAAATAAGCTTTTATCTGTACAGAATTAAGCAAAAAGTTATAATAATGTTTAATAGCTAGTTAACAGTGGTGCATTTTCACACATGTACCGAAATTAGGAATGCGTCCATTTTTGCCCGTAATGACACCAACAGGGATATTTTTCAAGGTAAAAAATATGATAAATAAGCTTTTATCTGTCCAGAATTAAGCAAAAAGTTATAATAATGTTTAATGAATGTGCCCTTTTTTGCCTTTAACCCATTAAGCACCGCTATAGGAACCGATTAATCTAAATATAATCTAACGTGCTATTTAAGTACATTATTTGTTTCAATTGATGTGAAGTTTAAAATTTTGAAAGATCTGCATTCGTATAGAATTTACGATAGGGTCCCAGAATGGGAGACTTGGCGCCTAATCGGCTTAACGCTTTTTTCTTCCGCGTATGAGCTTCCCAGCCGTATGTTACTCAAAATTCAAGCAAGTAAGCACTTAAAGCCTCCTGAAACGAGTATTCAGTATTATTTATGCAATTAAATATACATTTTTTAAACATCATTCTAATTTTTAATTATGTATAAAACTTTCCTCAAGTAGAACGTGATGCGCACTAAATAGGACGATCCCGTTAAATTTCTGCATGTCCATTTCATATAATGAAAATGCGTTGTTATTCTTTTGCAGAGAATATCTAAAAGTTTCTTCTATCTAAGATGTTCCATGATCTCCGATTCAAAGTACATTTGGAAAAGTTCAAACGGAGATTTCATCGCCAATTCAACCCGGGTGTCTTCAAGTGTTGACATCTCTTTGGATTCAATAGCCAACATTTGATTTGGTTTTTTTTCCAATTTATTAATTTCTTTTTGGGTTTCTTTTCCTTCAATTTATCTCCTTCCATACTTGTATCACAATCTGTAATTGTACAAGTATCATTTGCAATGGGTCTTTTTCTCTTCTTAATTTTTTTTTTCTCAAGATTTCTATCTTCCCGCTGTTTAACTTTTAGTTCAACTTGTCCAGAAACATCCAGTGGAATCATTTCATCTAAATCCTTTTCTGCCTAAATCATTTTCTTCATCAGTTGATGTCACGAATAGTTATTCGTAACGTGTAATTTGCAGGTTTAATTTCGTTTATAAAGTACAAACCCCTTATTTTAGTCAACAAATAAATTTGCAACTATTAGTTTACCCATTAAGGGGGTCCAAGACACAAAATTGTTCGATTTTTCGAAAAAAAATTTATTGCATTATAAATTTTTTGTTCTTTTATGCTTAAAAGGACGTTTAAATCATGTTTCTATCTTAATTAGAACAGGATAAATTATTATTATTATTTTTTTTTTTTTTTGCAACATTCTAATAGTAGCCAATCGTTGTTTAAACCTGTAAGTGCGGTTTACTGCATAATTGGTTTTTTTCCCCTTTCTCGTCTTTAAATTGTTGTAAGTCAAGAACCGTTAAAGATAAATGGTTGAAACAGGGAACATATTTTTTTCGACTATTTTACTTAAATTTTGATTCAGCAAATTTGAAAAAAATATTTACTTTTGAAAATATGATTTTTTAAAAAATAAGTTACATAATTTTTTTAGCAATTTTTTAATTTAAATATTTTTAATTTCTTTAAATATTAATATTTCAAAAAATGCTGAATTAAAATGAAAATTTATATATTTCTGTTTAATTAAATGAAAAAATTTTGAAATTCTATAATTAATATTTCGAGTTATAAAGATTTTAAATTACCCCACTTTTATTAAAAATTTTAAATTTTAAAATTTTTTAAAAACTTTTTGAGAAATTTTATGATGTCATTTTGTTTACAAATTATATGGTTGACCATCACAAAAAAATTCAAAATTTTCACTTAATAAATAAAATTTTTTTAAAAATGTGTCCCGGACCCCCTTATAGGGAGCAGCCTTTCTCAGAATCAGGTTACCAGCGCCTGTATGTATCTATATGGCAACCTTTGACATTAACCCAACCGGTTAGTTGCTAGCCATCGCGCCAATCTGGCGTGTGTCAAAAGGTTTGTCCAGTCTTGTTCGCACGGGTCATACACACTCGGCTTTGTCCCTCTCGGCTGAGGTCGCGATTTTTTTTTTCGCTCGCATCCCCTGGTTCAGCATTTCCATGCAGGCTAAAGCTTTAATGTCCAGTTATATGTGAGTATTTTTCTTTATCTCCTTCAAATATGACCATGCATTTTTACCATGTTTTTATTAACTCGATTTCTTGTTTGTTTCTTTGTTTGTTTGTGCGTGTGTTTGTCCAGTACAAATCTTGCAATCGATTTTTAAGTAACTTCCCGACTAGCTAGACATTTGAAACTTTTAGAATAGCTCAGAACACGATGACAATGCATTATTTTAATACTTTTAGCCATCTTTAAGCAGAATTGAATACATTTTCAGTAAATTTTGTTTTGTAGACTGGTGCAGCCATCTATCAACCGGGACGGGAACGAAAATTTCAACGCAAGTTAACTTCCAATTAACTTAATTTTCTTTCAAGTTGATGGGATAATTCATCAAAACAAATTTTAAAAAGTATTTATTAATACATAGAATTGTCAAGTTTATATGATTCAACAGAAAATTTAAAAACATGGTTTATAAAAAGTTCTCTTTATCTTGTAATTATTCTATATTTATGTGTTAAATTCAATAAAATTAACTGAAATGCTATTCTTATGAGTCAGGCCCTTCTTGGTATTAATTTCATGTGTTTTATTGTAGTGCAGGATATGTTTAATAGTTTTTTCAGGCCATTTCTTTTAGCTTATAGTTTTTAGTGGAACCATCGCCTCCTATGTATTAACAACGCCTTAACTTCTCGTAATACACTATACGTAATGCCATTTTCGTGTGCAATGTTACATTTATTATTGCTGTTAGCATTTTCTGTTTGTGGCACGTGGCGCCATTTGCACGTGCTACTGTGAGTGCTTAACATTTAGCATAGCTGTTATTCACCTATTGTTAATATTCTCTGTTCGTAACGTTCATTACTTATTTCTCGCCCCAATGTTAAAGTTTTAATTCCGTTTCATCAATTACAATTCATACATTACACTTTTAAAGGCTTCCGCTACACATCTATACTTATATATAAAGAGAGGGCGATTTTGTACGTGGAGGGTAATCTTCAGAAGCACTGTACCTATTTGAAAAATTCTTTCACTGTTTGAAAGGTACATTATTCCAGATGGACATAGGCTATATATTATGTATATCTGATGAGTAGAAATAAAGTTAGGGGCTTAATCCTAACAATCTCCATTGTTACCGCTACTGTCCTCTACCGCTTTTTGTGCTGAAGTCTTTAACGATCCTTAGCGTGGTGCTATCTATACTTATATATAAAGAGAGAGCGATTTTGTACGTGGAGGGTAATCTTCAGAACCACTGTACCTATTTGAAAAATTCTTTCACTGTTTGAAAGGTACATTATTCCAGATGGACATAGACTATATATTATGTATATCTGATCAGTAGAAATAAAGTTAGGGGCTTAATCCTAACAATATCCATTGTTTCCGCTACTGTCTTCTACTGCTTTTTGTTCCGAAGATTTCAACGATCCTTAGCATGGTGCTATCGCGGTGGGCTTCTGTTCTGACGCTAGCGGTTCAAACCTAGCCGTTCTCCGGCACGCCTTTTTCTTTTAAAAAATTTATTTTAATTATTAACTAACGTAAAATTAATTTAAGGTATTATTTAGGTTATTATTAAGGTAAAAAAAGATTTACAATTTATTGGCTATCAACTGGAAATTTATTGGTATAATATTTTGTTCAACCCGGACAAAGTCGGGACGAGCCGCTAGTTATTCATAACAGTTACCTGATCAGGATCGGATATAATGCTGCCTTCAACTGAGTATTCATCAGAATCCAAAGATTGCATATAATCTAAAGCTTCTTGAATTGTCAAAAACTTTTTCGCCATTTAAGATTTAAAAAAAAATAGTTATAAAATAATTCTCTTATCATGAAAATGTGTCTTGGTACCACCTGATCCTTTATTCTTCACAGAGATAGATATAAAGATAATGGATCAGTAGTAACAAACGCGCGCGTTCCATATGGCAGACAGGAAATGAAGTCTAGTCAGAAGGCGCCAAGTCTCCCTTTATGGGACCTTTCAATATAAGTGCTTAAAAGAGTGATAAAATATATCATTTGATTTCCGCTTGTACTGCAACATTCCCAGTGTTATTGCTATTCATTTTTCGAAAAAAAGCAAGTCATTCACATATAGTATATGTTTTTTTGCCTGAATTTTTTTACTAATGTAAGTCGATTTTGTCAATTTTGCACATATTTACACAACTGTAAAATAAAAAAATTTCAAAGTTGTCCTTTTGAAAAAAAAATTGACAGTATATTTTGTATTAATAAGTTACAAATGAAAAAAAAATGTGTATATATCTTAATATCACGTTGAGAAATAATCACAAGATAAATAAACTTTTTATACACCATGTTTATAAATTTTCTGTTTAATCATATAAACTTAACAATTCTATGCATTAATAAATACTTTTTAAAAATTTTTTGATGAATTATCCCATTAACTTGAAAGAAAATGAAGTTAATTGGAAGTTATCTTGCGTTTAACTTTTCATTCCCGTCCCGGTCTACAAAACAAAATTAACTGAAAATGGGTTCAATTCTGCTTCAAGAGTGCTAAAAGTATTAAAATACTGCATTGTCATCATGTTCTGAGCTATTCTGAAAGTTTCAAATGTCTAGCTAGTCGGGAAGTTAGTTAAATATCGATTGCAAGATTTGTAAGGGACAAGCACTCACACAAACAAACAAGAAAGCGAGTAAATAAAAATATGGTAAAAAATTATTATTGAAGGTTCCAAAATTGGAAACTTGGCGCTTAATGGGTTAATGACACCAATATTTTTCATGGTAACAAATGTAATCATTAAGCTTTTATCCGTGCAGAATTAAGTAGAACGTTATAATGTTTAATAGTTAACTAAATGTGATGCATTTTCAGACATGTACCGAAATTGCGAATGCGTCATTTTCCCCGATTAATGGCAACTATAAGGATATTTTTCACGTTAGAAAATGTTATTAACAATATTTTATAAAATGTTATAAAAAATAGAGCAATATTTTATTCAATATCAATTCAATAGCAATATCTTATCCCTGCAGATTTATGCAAAAAGTTATAATGTTTAATAGCTAGCTAACAGTGGTGCATTTTCAGACATGTACCGAAATTATGAATGCGACATTTTTCGCTCTTAATGGCTACTACAAGGATATTTTTTAAGCTAACAGATGTTATTATCACGCTTTTTTCCCTCCAGATTTAATTAAAAAGTTGTAATAATGTTTAATAGCTACCTAACAGTGGTGCATTTTCAGTCATGTACCGAAATTAAGAATGCGACATTTTTTTCCTTTAATGGCAACTACAGGGATATTTTTTAAGCTAAAAGTGGTTATTATCAAGATTTTTTACTCCAGATTTAAGTAAAAAGTTATAATAATGTTTAATATCTAGCTAACAGTAGTGCATTTTCAGCCATGTACCGAAATTACGAATGCATAATTTTTCCCTTTTAATGGCAATTATAAGGATATTTTTAGCAAGTGTTTTTAACTAACTTTTATCCCTTCAAATTTATGTAAAAAGTTATTACAATGTTTAACAGCTAACAATGATGAATTTTCAGCCATTTTCCAATGCGTATTGTTCAGGGACTTTGTGAAGAAAAAAAACCTGTAGATATTTTTCAATATTGATTATTTTGGAATATAAAATCTAAAAAATCATCATCTAAAAAAACAAAGTGCTTTATAGTGTGATACAACTTCTATTTCGGATTCGCATTTTCTGTTCTTAATGAATATCGAAAGGTTTTTTACCTGTCAGACGGTTCTTCAATAAAGCCCAGACTTATGCTTTTTATACAAGTTTTATTTATCTACAATAACAACAACAAGAAACATAGAATAGAACATCGTGTTTTTTCACCTGATCTCAGAATAAGTTTTAACCAATTCCATAAAAAGATCAATCGCTTGCCAGAGTGTACGCAGCGCCCTTTGGTTAGATTTCAGTTTCAACATACTGTCCTATTGATACTGCATGTTTTTTTTGCATGTACATAATAGTCTGAAACACATACGAAATTAAATGTTAAATGCAAAAGCAGTTACATTTTTTATTAGGAGAGTGGGTTATATTAATTTAATCGGAATACGAAAACATCATTGCCCGATAAATTTTGCCGGACATTGTACTTCTTTATAACTTGTAGAAACTTGTGGAAATCGCAAAACAGGAACACACGGCTTCTTTATGTACACAATTAAAAAAAAATGGATGGCAGCAAGTTTCCGTAACTGATTAATAATCCACCATCAGGACGAGAAGCATTAGGTGGGATTATTTGTCTCTATGGAGTATTTGTGGATCTACAAACTCTTCGATATAAATTGGGGAAACATCAAGAAACTCCAAAAGAATATCTTCGGAGGTGACGGGGAAAAGTAGACACATGACAGAGCATACGAAACACATTTCACATAAATACGTTAATTTTCTTCCAGTCTCTTCGCTGTTCTTCTATTCATTAAATTTTATTCCTCAATTTCTTAATTCTTTTTTCATTATTCCATCTTCTTGGTTCTGTATCCGAAAAATTTCTCCCAAAGTTAATGCTTTATTTGTCAGCTTCGTTAACAAGTGTGTCCCTCATGGGTCTGGTGGTCATCAAGTTTCTCCACCTTGCTTCCTCCTTCAAGCGTTTCCTTTTTCATATATCTGCTTCTTCCGACGCCTCCTGCGACATTCTTTTGGATTTTTCTGTTGTCTACCTTATATAGGAGCCGCTCACTTGCCAGATCGGTCAAGTCCATAAAACAATAAGTGGAGAAAAGGAAAAAAAAAACAATATACATTGTTTTTTCAAAATTCCTCTGAAGATATGAATTCAGATAAACATGGTATAGTATACTATTACAGATGCAGCTTTTATCTCACAATATAAAATGTATAAGATAATGTAGTAAAACATACTCTTTTCACAGAATTTGTCAAGGAAGGTCACATGAAAAGTATATATATATATATATATATATAGCTCTTTTATGTATTACTTAATCTGTCCAGAACTTATATAAGTTAATATTCAATAAAGGAGCGCGAGTTTGGGGTCACAGAGTATGTCAAGGAAGGTCACATGAAATAAGCTCCTGATGTACGGATATTTTTATCAGACTCTGCCGGAAAAAAGGTCAGACTTTTACGGCATTGGATATTTAACTTTTTCGGCAACGGTTTCTCCTCTCTCTCTCTCTCTCTCTCTCTCTCTCTCTCTTTATATATATATATATATATATATATATATATATATATATGTGTGTGTGTGTGTGTGTGTGTGTGTTTCCGATCTGGCAAGAGAAAAAACGTAATAACATCAAATTTAGTCTTCAGATTATTTTTTTACTACAACCGTAAGTTTGTAACTGACTCATTTATTTTACTTTATTTTGATGAAACAACACTACACGATTTACCGTTATCATCAAGTACTTGCTTCTGCGTTTGAATTGCATTATTGCAACGATTTACATTAGAGTATGGATTTAACTTGATTGGCATCTGAAAAATAGTTACATGTTATTCGATGGCCCAAAAAAAGATGTGTCATCGAGTGGTGATAATCCTTATTATTTGGGAAATTTATTATGAATGTAAAAAGTTAGGAGTCAATCAAGTTGACGCTAAACATTCAAAAATTTCAAAAAGTGGACTTCATGTATCAGAGGGTTTCATGTATTAGAGAGTTTCATGATCTTAGTATTTGTGAATAGTTTACAGAAAAATCACATTATCGGTCTGACTAATAATTATTTCGAAATTGGTACTACCCTTTTAATAAGCCGTGTTTCCCTATTATCGTACTCGTTTGAAGTTCAATATGCAAATCTAAGTTATTTTGACTCATTTAATTTACAATTATAGATTTCAGATGAAAGGAAAATCAATATTGTTAATGTTAATTAAAGGCAAACACAATATCCCCCCAAATATGTTATTGTCACGTTACATTATGTTATAAAAATATTTTATGTTTAAAAATCACGGAGCGTGTGAATGAAAACTACAGTAAAGTTATAGGTTTGTCAAGAAAATAAATCTGGAAACTACTCAGAATATTTGGAGTTTGTCAATTTTTTGTTTAAACTTTTTTGTGGCCTATTTATTTGTCCATTACTGTCTATTATATAAAGCGTCACGTCTATATGTGAGATCGTTTCTTCGAAAATTATTTCGACTTTGAAAATAATGCATTAAATTCTCTTATCGATTGAAAAAAAATAGCAGTTTTCTTCCTGTTCTGATAATGGAGAACATTTAGGACGACTAAACAACTAAACAAAAACTTTCCTTCTTTAAATCAATACCTTCTCCAATATGGTTCTTTTAATAGACTTTGAGACTATATTTCCTTGAACTTATATACTTCTCAAAAAGTTATTTTATTTTTTTGTTATAAAGATCCGAAAAGTTATTACAAAAAACATACAAGTAAATTCACTTGTGTTAGAAACTTTCATGTCTGATGACAAAACAGCGAAAAAAATCAGAACATTTGAAGATTTTATAAATGTTTATTTAAAAAGTTGTTAAAAAAGTTCTTTAATTTTTTCGTCCCATTCTCAAACAAACATTTCTACATCCAAGTTTCATTTATGTTTTGATTTGGAATGCAAATACAGTGCTGGCCACCCAAATTGCAACACCAAGAAAGACAAGAGATATCACAACAAAATTTATTTTGTAGATAACATGTTGACCAAGTATCAAATGATTAAATTTATAGACTTCTGTGAAGTGTGGTTCCTGCCAAAATCAGTAGCCACAGTAGCCTCCATTGTTGGAGATCACCGCTGCCACACGCCTCGGCATTGATTCAAAGAGACTTTGGATGAGTTCTTGGGGTACAGCAGACCAAGCAGCTTCCACACGTTGCCAAAGTTGATCTGCTGAGGCAGCTGGGGATGGAATCTGGGTCAATCGTAGAGCAACCATGGACCACATGTTTTCTATCGGCGAAAGATCCGGAGATCGAGGCGAACAGGGAAGCAATTCAATCTGGCGATTGACGAAGAACCGTTGGACAATGCATGCCACGTGTGGTTGCGCATTATCCTGTTGAAATATGGCTGTGGGCAAGCCCTGAAGGTAAGGAAGGACAACTGGCTCGAACACCTCGGAGATGTAGCGCTGGCTGTTTAAAGTACCGGCAATGCGTACTAGAGGTGTGCGAGAGTGATATCCAATACCGCCCCATACCATAATACCCGGCGCAGAACCAGTGTGGCGGTGCATAACGCAGCTGTTCAGCATCCTCTCTTCACGGTGTCTCCAGACTCGAATACGATCATCGTGGTGTTGCAGACAGAAGCGTGACTCGTCAGTAAAGACAATTTCATTCCATTCTGCCGTCCACACCCTTCTGTCATCGCACCATTGGCGGCGGAGACGTCTGTGGTTCTGCGTCAAGGGTAGACAAAGCAATGGACGTCTTGCGGACAGACCACTCTGCTGTAAACGGCGTCGAATGGTACGCGCAGACACTGGATGATGCGTTACAGACTGCATGTGCTTGCTATGGTTCGTGATGTGACTGGGCGATCCGTCACTGCCATGCGCACAATTTGCCTGTCATCACGTGAAGTGGTGCGCTGAGGTGGATGTGATCGAACATGCCGGTCCGTCGTACCCTCCTGCATCCAACGATCACATATCCGCATTCCAGTTGTTTGGTTTCGTCTAACACGACTATCGATTTCCCTGAAAGATAATCCACAATCTCGGTAGGCCACTATCCTTCCTCTGTCGAACTAGGATACTTGATCAAAAGATGATCGCTGTTTTCGACGAGGCATAATTGATCGTTTTTCTGAAAAAAACACAAGAAAAACACAATTGCCGAACTTGAAATCGTCGAAATCTCCAAGCCTTAAATAGCGCTTTGAAGTGGCGCCACAGGCGCGCGTGATGTGCGTCTGCGCTTAAATTCTAATGATTTGCATATCTCACCTCCGCTAATGCATGTTGCAAATTTCATGTTATTTGCATGTTTCCTTCAGGGTGTTGCATTTACAGTGGCCAGCAGTGTATATTATGTTGTAGTTTAATTTATTTTACTATTCTGATATCCCATTCATGGGTCTGTAAGTTCTAGCCATAAAAAAGAACTTAAAGTCATACAGACTACATATATATATATATATATATATATATATATATATAATCGGAAGATATGCATGTACAGAAAAACAAATTATTACAACTTGAAAAAAATGGATGATTTATTCAAGATATAGAGCTCCACAAAGTGAAAATGTCAATAAAGCATTGGTCCACCTCTAGCCGTTATGCAAGCAGTTATTCTGCTCGGCACTGATTGATAGAGGTGACGGATGTCCTCCTGCGGGATATCGTGCAAAATTCTGTCCAATTGGCGCGTTAGATCGTCAAAATACCGAGCTGGTTGGAGTGCCGTGCCCATAGTGCTCCAAACGTGCTCTTTGGGGGAGAGATCTGGTGACCTTGCTGGCCAAGGTAGCTTTGGGCAAGCACGAAGACAAGCAGTAGGAACTCTCGCCGTTTTCGGGCGGGCATTTTATTGCTGAAATGTAAGCCCAGGATGGCGTGATATGAAGGGCAACACAAAAGGCCGTAGAATATCGTCTACGTACCGCTGGGCTGTAACGGTGCCGTGGATGACAACCAAAAGGGTCCTGCTATAAAATGAAATGGCATCCCAGACCACCACTCCTGGTTGTCGGACCGTGTTGTGGAAGACAGTCAGGTTGGTGTCCCACCGCTGTCCGGGGCGTCTCCAGACACGTATTCGCTGGTCATCTGGGCTTAATTTGAAGCGGTACTCATCACTGAAGACAATTCTACTCCAGTCAGTGACATTCCAGGTGTAATGTGCCCGACACCACTGCAAACGGGCTTGTCAGTGTACAGAGGTCAATGGTAGTCGGCGCAAGGGGTGCCGTGAGCTCAGCCCCCTTTCTCTGAACCGCCTATGAATGGTCCTTGAGGTCACTGAAGCACCAGTTGCACGTACGATCGATGATAATGATGAATCTGGGGCTGTGAGTACCGCTCTGGTGATTGCTCGGTCCTCACGTTTTGTAGTTTGTCTAGCCCGACCGTTTCTTTCTTGATGCTGTGTTCGGCCATGGTTCACCTATTCCTGTCAACATCGTCTAATTGGTCGAAATGGGTGTTCAAAAACTGGACTGGTCTTCTCAGAGCCCCGATCTAAATCCCATTAAACACCTTTGGGACGAATTAGAACGCATATTACGTAGCCAGCCAAATCGACCATCCTCACTGCCAGCACTCACTTCAGCTGTGATGGACGCCTGGATGTCAATTCCTATGGACACCTATCAAAAACTGTTGAATGTCTCCCCAGACATGTGCAGGCTGTCATCGATGCAAAAGGAGGACCAACATCATATTAATATATGCCTCAGTACTCTCCGAGTTCGTACCACTGGGTGTCCGGATACGTTTGGCCAGATAGTGTATATTCAAAGATCTGAGTATGTCTACATTATAGAAAAAGTGTTTGGGAGGACATATCCAATATGCAAACGAATCGTTGAATGCTGCAATTTGGAAATTATGCCCAAAAATATATGGCTCTGGTCCTGACGTAGTGCAAGTAGTTGTAAATGAAGCTGTTGTTTTATTCAATAATGGGTAAATATGACGAATTAATAATTCCAATGCAGCAGTTGGGATACATAATTGGGAAAAATGCAAGAGCTTTTGATTCAGTGAGTGACAATCGTCAGATTTTAACAGCTGAGATCAGATGGGATGTGTACTCTAGAAGCAAGAAGAGTCAAGAAAAGAGCAATAATTGCTGAAATAGAAACTATTGAAGAACATGAAGCTGTTGTTTATGCAGCTGGGTAATTTTAAAGTAGCTAATTATTATAAAATAATGCTACAAGTTAAATTTTTATTTAAACGTGTTTTTCTCAAAACTCTGTTTTTCTGGTTGGCGCGCACTGTATATTAAAATCTTTTGAACATATCCTTTTGAAATTTTTAGATTAAGTATATGATGTTATTAGCTACACACTCCACCTAATTTTATAGCAAAATCATATTTGCAAGTTTTGCATACAATGTTTGAAATGAATTTTTATTGTGATATTTCCTTATATTTAAACTTATAGTAGTGTGTACAAAATATATCTTAATATATGGTAAAATAAATAGGTGTAGGTGCATATATAATGTATTTATATTCTCAAAATATCCAAATTTTAACTAAAAATAAATTTTTATGTTTGTAAGGCTGCGCGGAGTAATTCAATACAAATTTGAAATTTCTAAAGGGTGTATTGCATTTACTAACTGAAAATAAAATTGTTGGTCTTTGACAATAAAAATAAATGTATATACAAAATACAAACAAGTCAAATTAACTCTGAAAATTTGTCTTAAATTGGATGATATTTAAAGAAACTGTTGAGAATCGAAAACAGAGAAATATACGTTGGATTTTAGTACCTCAAAGGGGAGTACTCCCCGTACAAAACCTAAGTAACATGCATTCAACACATTTTTAGTTAACCGTCTGCGTACACCTCCTAAATATCACACACCTCCCCAGGAGATCATGCCCCCCCCCCACAGCTTGAGACATAATGTTTTAAACAATTGGGTGAAATTCATATTTTCTAAAACTTTTCAACACTTTCACATTGTGATGAAAAATTCGTTATTATTGTTATTTACCAATGCGAGGCACTTGCTAATGAAAGAATTCGCCTTTATAATTTTCAAGAAAACGGTAATAAAAGTGCTTATTTTTTCAGGAGAATTCCATTTATTTCTCGATCTGCCACACCTAGTTTTAAAAAAAACCATCCCCAATTACATTGTAAATAGTCTCTTGCTGCCATCTGGTATGTAAAACAAGAAATACAAAAATTTCAGGGTAAATGAAATGGATTGTTTTAATCTTTTTGGTGCTTTACTTTTAAACAATCCAGCCCGAAAATATCACTAGCACGAGAAATAAAAGGCGAAACCTCACCCCGGGATTTTGACGGGAACAAGAAGGAAGGGGTTAACAGCGAGAATCATTTGTTGTTTTCAATGGGGACACCGTGTAGGATAATCAACACCTCCCCCGGTGCCACTGAATTTTGACCGTGGACCCGTCAGGGGTGATATCTGGGGCTATTACCTTTTCCCACCCTCTCTGACCTCTCTAAAAGCTAGGGATTTAACGTTCCCATATCCGGCCTAGATACGAAGGTATTTTTAATGACGTTCGTCGGGAAGCACCCCCAGTCCCAAGCCCAACGATCTACGACTAAGCAACCTCGGACCCGTGATGAAAAGTTTAATATTAGAGATTATTAAGTAAAGAAAATTTACAACAGAATAGAGCTTTGTATAATGCGAACGCAAGACTATAATCTATATATAAAAAACAGTTCCGTAACTGACTGAATGACTAACTGATTGACATATAACGCACACACCAAACCTCTGGACCTAAAGGGCTGAAATTTTGCATGGCAATTCTTCTTATAGTATAGGGGTGCACTAAGAAAGAATTTTGAAAAATTCTTCTTAGATTTTTTTAAAATCATATTTTTAAGCTGTTTTTGTAACATTCTTTAAAGTTTGAATTTAAAATAATAATCTGAGGGTTATAAAATGTATATCCCGAGAGAAAGAGCATAAAAATTATTTAAAATGAAATCTTTTTCGAATCTTTGCTTCCATTTTCTGATTTTTGGTGAATTTTTAAAGATTAATTTTTAGAATTTAATTTATTAAATGCTGAACAAGTGGTTTCTTTTCTTGTTGTGATACTTTAAACTAATTTTGCGTCACGCGCATAACAACGAAATAAATTGACAAAAGAAATATTAAAATACGGTAAAAGATAAAATTTAACCACTAGACTAATTGGGATGGAAGTTTTTTAAGAATTTAATTCAAATTGGCATGTTTTATGGATATTAAACATACAAATTAATTGCATACATTGACCGTTTTATTTAATTTAAATATTTTCTCCTACATTATTTTGTCTATAAAAATATCCGTTACGAATTTTTTTATTAATATTTTTATTGTTTTTTTTGGCATTAATTGCATATATTGACCGTTTTATCTAATTTGAATGTACTCCGTAGCGAAGCACGGGTATTCAACTAGTTTACCATATACAGGAGCCATCACAGTGAGATGTACTCCATACTTCTCTGGTATACGTCTAGGGAAAAAAAGAAAAAAAAATAGCTATCCATTTTGCGAATTTAACTCTCAGTTATAGATATTAAACATAAAAACCTAAGAATATTTGGGTATGCATAGAAATCGTTTCACCTCCATAACTTTAGCATTCCTATAAATTCTTTAACATCTTCAGTTTCATCTGCATTTTAAAGGATTGTGTACAGTTTTATGAGTCGGAAAACACAATGATTTCAATATTTCGGATAATCTCGCTTGACGAGTTGAACCGCATTTATTTCTGCTCTCCACAAATAAAATGTCCTTAACGAAATGCGATGCTCATAAAAATGGAAGGCTTCATCCAATTTTTATGGTATAATATAAAGAAAAATTTATATTTCGGTCTCTACTCCCAGTTCTATTAAATGTCGCTTATTCCGATTCTGATTGAAGCCACTAACAGATGCATGCAAAACGGAGTATTTTTATCCGGGAGAATACTGGGAAACACGATTAAATGTGCTGCCAAAGATAGAACCTTAAGGCTTCTATGCGAAATAAATTTTTGCTGTTCTTTATTTATTTCGGAAAATTTTTCCCGCAGTGACTCAGAGAATGGGGCATTTCTGTCAAACAAAAATGCTAGATGAAATATGGTATTGCCGAATGTATTTTCAATATCATCTTGGGTGAGGAATAAAGGATTCTGTTGAGAATTTTCTAAAGACTTTAAAAAATAGAAGGATCTTTTAATAACTATTGAAGAGGATGGATAACAGATATATATATATATATATATATATATATATATATATATATATATATATATATATATATATATATACATATATATATATATATATATATATATATATATATATATATTTATATATATATATATATATATATATATATATATATATATATATATATATATATATATATATATATATATGAATATAAATTGATCCGAATTGGGCCATCTCTTGAAGAAACACAATCGAGGACGAAATTAAATGCAGTTCCTATTCACAAAGAACAATTGAAGTTTATTCCATAAAAACAGCGACATGTTACTCGCATCGAAGCCATCCCGCGTCTCTCGTTGCGCGCGAATATAGAATTAGATCAAAAAGGGGTTGCCAGGAATTGGCGGAGAGAGTTAGTATATGGAAAGGCGATGCATCTCACCAAGGTGTCAGAAGGTTACCACATTTAGAAAGTAAGTTCAGATATGGGCGATTAAATATTATTAATAATATTATCATATATATATATATATATATATATATATATATATTTATATATATATATATATATATATATATATATTTATATATATATATATATATATATATATATATATATATATATATATATATATATATATATACAGTAGAGCCCCGATTACCCGCGAGCGGATGATCAGCGGTGCGGATTATTCGCGAGTGCGAGTGCCGCGAAAAAATTTTTAATTACGAACCTCAAAAACACCAATTTTAATTTTTAATCCAAGCCAACTTACAAGGGAAATGCAATAGACCCTGTACGGAGGTGTACGATGTTTAAGAAAATAAGCACTATGGACTGTAAATAATATAACATAAATTTAATAGCGAGGCATTGTTTGCCATAGTAAACTCCGCTTGATGCAGGAGCTCCGTGCTAGACCGATACAAAGTTCGTTCTGATGCATTCTTGCCGCTAGACGGCGTACATAGACAAATGGGTGGAGACGTTATGACATACATTACGTAACAGACCCTACAGTGCGAACGTTGAAAAGTATGCTGTACATTCTCTGATCACTGACCTTGACGACCCGAGCGGGCGAGTCCACTCTGT
Organism: Dolomedes plantarius; assembly: GCA_907164885.2. NCBI lineage: Eukaryota > Metazoa > Arthropoda > Arachnida > Araneae > Dolomedidae > Dolomedes > Dolomedes plantarius. The sequence goes on along the minus strand of OU015496.1, from coordinate 162,550,364 downwards.
GAAGTTCATTAGCCTTACCCTCCCCCTCTACGTATTTTCTCGGCCTGCCAGTGTTCACAGTCGTCAATAAGCGTGCTTATTGATCAGACGTGTTTTATGTTTCTTGTCAGTGCTCAAGCTTAGTGTTTAGTTAGTTCCTCAAATTGCGTAATACATAATGGCTGAAAAACGAAAGAAGGTTGTGTTAACGATTGCACAAAAATTTGAAATAATTTCTAAAATCGAAAATGGCGCTTCAAGGAAGCAGATGTGTTTGGATTACGGGATTGGGAAAACGATCGTGCGAGACGTTTTAAAGCAAAAAGACAAACTGTTGTCTTTTGCATCAGTGTCTGAAAGTGCTTCTGGGATGAAAAAAACGAAAAACAATGAAAAAACCCACCTATAATGAGCTTGACTCGGCATTAACGGAGTGGTTAGCTCAGGTGCGAAGTGAGGGCACCCCCGTGTCTGGTCCTACAATTGCCGCTAAAGCGAAAATCTTTTTTGATTTGTTAGGCCTGGAAGGAAATTTTGATGCTTCGTCTGGTTGGTTACATCGTTTTAAGAAATGTCATGGAATTAGAGAGATTGGTTTACACGGAGTGAAGTTGAGTGGTGATCAACAAGCAGCTGAGGATTTTCAACGTGATTTTGAAGATTTTGTGTTGTCTGAGGATCTGTCATATGAACAAATGTATAACGCTGATGAATCAGGGCTTTTTTGGAAGTGTCTTCCGACTCGTACTTTAGCTTTTGAAAGGGAACATCAAGCGGTAGTTCACAAAAGTAGCAAGGAAATAATTACAATCTTGCCATGCAGCAACGCTGCGGGTAGTCGCAAACTTAGGCTTCTTGTAATCGGTAAATCTAAGAAACCGAGGTCTTTTAAGGGGCCAAAAGTAGAAAATTTACCAGTTGATTATTTCAACCAAGAAAAAAGTTTGGATGAACCAGCAGATTTTTCAAGAATTGTTTGAAAAGATTTTTGTACACTCAAGTACGTAAACATATTGACTCAAAAAAATTTTCCGAAGAAGGTTGTTTTGTTAATTGACAACGCGCCTTCACATTCAGCTGCAAGTGGGCTTCTAACGGGCAAATATTCGCAAAGTTTTTGCCCTCAAATGTTACTGCGCTGTTACAACCTATGGACCAGGTAGTCATTGCAACCATGAAGAGAACATACAGGACAAAGTTGTTACTGTCAAAAATCGAGGAAGGCTGTGATCTCAAAGGATTTTGGCGGAATTATACAATTTTGGATAGCATTTACGATATTGCGTCTGCATGAGATTACATCAAACCCTCAACCCTTGTTAAATCATGGAGAAAACTCTTTCAGAGTATCGAAACAAATGTCAACCAAAGCATTTGTGAAGAAGAGAATGAAGTCATGCCGACCGCTACACTTGTTGACCTAGTGACATCCGTTCCGGGAGGTGAGAATGTCGACGAAGAGAACATAGAAGAGTGGCTGGAATGCGGCGCAAGTGAGTCGGGGTTTGAACGACTGACTGACATAGAGATAACGAACAAATCAATGGGAGTGAACGAGAATAAAGATCAAAATGAAAGTGAAGACGAGGCGCCCACGCGGATGACACGCGATACTGCTTTGCAGCATGTAGACGGATTGCTTCAATATTTAGAAAAACAAGACGACGATGCACATCGGGCAGAAAAAATCATGTTAAGGAAAGTACAATTTAGAATAAAGAAAAGATGTTTTCAAAGCAAGAAGCAAAAACGAGTGACTGATTTTTTTAAAAAGGTCTAACTGAACACTTTTTGTACAGACAGTATGTATGTATTATTTTTTTGTTTACCGTTCTTTATTTTAGTGATTTAGACATAGAGCAAATGTGTCTGCTGTACTGTACATATGTATGTATTTTAAAAGTTTTATTATATTTTCGTACAATAAAACATAGTATTTATGTTGAAATATTTTTTTTGTGTTTGCACCTCATTTTTAGACATTTTCGACAGGATTCGAACCTATGCGGGGAAACCCCAATGGATTTCGAATCCTGTCGACTCTATGTAATATATCCATTACATCTCGTTCTTAAAATGCAACCTGAAAAGGAAAACTAGCTCATATTTACTTGGCTGGAGCTAGACTCAGCCTAAAAGGAATAAAATTTTGATGCAGTCTGACCGAATAGTTTATTGGAGCGAAAGTAACATCCGTCCATCTCAGTGTGTGTGTGTGTGTGTGTAATGTTCATAAAATTTATTTCGATCTCTTCTCCCTGTTTATTAAAGGTTGCTTATTCCGATTTTGTTAAAGCCACTGACAGCTGCATTCTAAACGCTATAATTTTGTCCTAGTGAATACCGGGAAACACGATTAAATGTGATGCCAAATATAGAACCTCAAGGCTTCCTTGCGAAATACATTTTTGCTGCTTCTATTTATTTCGGAAATTTTTTCCCGCAGAGCCTCAGAGAATGGAGCATTTCTGTCGAACTAAAGTGCTAGATGATATATATGGTGTTGCGTCACAGTTGTACTTAGATTGGCTCCCGCTAGGGGAGAATTTTGCTATTCTTTTTTTATGTAACGAGTGTGATCTCTGTGTTCGTCAAATAAAGATGTGTCTGTCTTCAGTATCATCGAATAATCATTTATTGTCTTCTGTGTAAATAAATAAGAACCCTACAGGTCTAGGTGATCATCTTAGATAGGCAGAGTAGCACCACCCATGAAAAGGAAGGGGAGTGAAAATCATGTTTACTTTATTGCTTTCTGTTCTGATATATGGTATTGCCGAGTATATGTTTAACATGATCTTAGGTAAGGGATAAAGGATTCTCTGAAGAATTTCTGAAGACTTTTGAAAATAGAGAAGTTTTTCATAACTACCGAAGAGGAAGGATAATAGGGATATATATATATATATATATATATATATATATATATATAACATTAAAAACCCAATACCATTTTAAATTCTAAAATTATTCTAAATTCCCTTGGGCGTACGAGCTACTTTTCGCTTTCAATTCTAAGTCCTAAAAGGCCTCCGGTGGAAAATATTAAATGGCTTCCTTTTTCAAACCTGCGCAGCGTCATTCGAGATTTCAAATAAGCTTTGCTCAGATTACATAAAACCCCTGTGACTTGTCGACAACAGAAAATCCCTAATCACTATCATGATCACATGACAAAGTTTATATAAGCCGTCTGATCAACAAACCTGTACGCTTTTCGGATTTTGTAACTGTCTTGGGAAGACGTATTCTCCGTCTAAATAAATGTAATGCCATAACTTGCCGCGTCGTCCTTTACTCGAGCCACGACTACATCATCATCCCTTGCCATGTGCTGGACACCAGTCTTTTCCTTGGGTTGTCCAGTACATTACATATATATATACAATATGCCCACTAAAGTCCCTTCCCACTCTCTTAACTTCGGAACGGCTGCTGCTATATTCATAAAAGTGGTGTCTAGCTATAGTAAAGTAGCTATGCGCTACTGAATGAAACCACCTACCGCGCCATCTGGTGGATAACTGCAGAGTTAGCATTCCTATCTCGAAAATGGAACGAGATAGGGAAAAAAAGTGATTTACAAAGTTGTAGAAAATCATCGATTTAGTACGAAAAGATACCTTGTGGACATTATTGCAAAGAATAGAACGGTTAAAACGCGCATTTGTTTTTTTCTTGATTTCCTACACTGTGACGGCAAGAAACTTGAACGAAAGGAGAAATGATTATATTTCGGGCAAAACACGACACCGCAATGTGCACAGTGGTATATCGCTTTTGATCCCCAATCAAATGGATCGCGGTTCAAACCTCGAGGGTTTTATCCTTGTACTGATTGTCTTTATAAACAGAGTAGACAATACGTAGATCGTGTAAAATAGTGTCGCATCAACTCAACGGAACTTACGCTTGGTGTTCGAAAATTTTTCAGTATGCAAATACTTAAGAAACGTCACGCCTGTTCACCTGAGACAGCTATAAAAGAGACACCTTCTTGGGGTTGTAGTATGTTGATGCTCGTGGTCATGGCTGAGTATTCCAAATCTGAGATCTCCAGTGAAGCAGTACCTCGTCAAGGAATTCGGGGTCCAAATAATTGGATATGGCAGTTTCGAAGAGTGGCCACCACGTTCGCCTGATTTAACTCCACTGGACTTTTTCCTGCGGGGATAACTGAAACAGCAGGTGTATGCGACCCCTCCACAAACATTGTAGGACCTTAAACGATGCATTACGGACGCTTGTGCCAACGTGTCACGCTCTATGCTCCAACGTGTGCAACGTGAGATTCAATTGAGGATCCAAATGTGTATTGTAGCTGACGGTGAGAAGTTTAAACATCTCAAATAAAGGTATATTGTTAAAATTAGCTGTTTTTTTCTTTCTCAGATCCTTTTGTCACGTCACAGTGTAGGAAATCACGAAAAAACCAATGCGCGTTTTAACCGTTGTAGTCTTCTCATTAATGTCCACAAGGTATCTTTTCGTACTAAATCGATCATATTCTACAACTTTGTAAATCACTTTTTTATCCTATCTCGTTCCGTTTTCGAGATAGGAATGCTAACACCGCAGTTTTCCACCAGGTGGCGTGGTAGGTGATTTCATTCAGTAGCTCATGGCTACTTTACTATACCTACATACCACTTTTATGAATATAGCAGCAGCCGTTCCGAAGTTAAGAGGGTGGGAAGGGACTTTAGTGGGCATACTGTATATATACACACTGATGGCCACTGTAAATGCAACACCCTGAAGGAAACACGCAAATAACATGAAATTTACAACATGCATTAGCGGAAGTGAGATATGCAAATGTTTAGAATTTCAGCGCAGACGCACATCACGCGCGCCTGTGACACCACTTCAAAGCGCTATTTAAGGCTTGGAGATTTTGACGATTTCAAGTTCGGCAATTGTGTTTTTCTTGTGGTTTTTTTTTAAAAAAACGATGAATTATGCCTCGTCGAAAACAGCGATCATCTTTTGATCAAGTATCCGAGTTCGACAGAGGAAGGATAGTGGCCTACCGAGATTGTGGATTATCTTTCAGGGAAATCGGTAGTCGTGTTGGACGAAACCAAACAACTGTAATGCGGATATGTGATCGTTGGATGCAGGAGGGTACGACGGACCGGCGTGTTCGATCGCATCCACCTCAGCGCACCACTTCACGTGATGACAGGCAAATTGTGCGCATGGCAGTGACGGATCGCTCAGTCACATCACGAACCATAGCATAGCACATGCAGTCTGTAACTCATCATCCAGTGTCTGCGCCTACCATTCGACGCCGTTTACAGCAGAGTGGTCTGTCCGCAAGACGTCCATTGCTTTGTCTACCCTTGACGCAGAACCACAGACGTCTCCGCCGCCAATGGTGCGATGACAGAAGGGTGTGGACGGCAGAATGGAATGAAATTGTCTTTACTGACGAGTCACGCTTCTGTCTGCAACACCACGATGGTCATATTCGAGTCTGGAGACACCGTGAAGAGAGGATGCTGAACAGCTGCGTTATGCACCGCCACACTGGTTCTGCGCCGGGTATTATGGTATGGGGCGGTATTGGATATCACTCTCGCACACCTCTAGTACGCATTGCCGGTACTTTAAACAGCCAGCGCTACATCTCCGAGGTGTTGGAGCCAGTTGTCCTTCCTTACCTTCAGGGCTTGCCCACAGCCATATTTCAACAGGATAATGCGCGACCACACGTGGCACGCATTGTCCAACGGTTCTTCGTCAATCGCCAGATTGAATTGCTTCCCTGGCCGCCTCGCTCTCCGGATCTTTCGCCGATAGAAAACATGTGGTCCATGGTTGCTGTACGATTAACCCAGATTCCATCCCCAGCTGCCACAGCAGATCAACTTTGGCAACGTGTGGAATTCCGATGCGTGTGGCAGCGGTGATCTCCAACAATGGTGGCTACTCTGGCTACTGATTTTGGCAGGAACCACACTTCACAGAAGTCTATAAATTTAATCATTTGATACTTGGTCAACATGTTATCTACAAAATAAATTTTGTTGTGATATCTCTTGTCTTTCTTGGTGTTGCAATTTGGGTGGCCAGCAGTGTATTTCGGAGAAAAAGGCAAAAGAACGGAGGAGTTAATACTCCGTTGGACCCCCTCTAGCACGAATGCACGATGCGATACGATCGGGCATTGAGTCATACAAGTTCTGTATGATGTCTTGAGACATTTCGTTCCATATTTTCTGTAACCTTGCCTCTAGTTCGTTTAAACTCGTGGGATGCCCAACTCGTCGTCCCAAATGATAACAGATATGCTCGATTGGAATCAAATATGGGGATCGGGCAGGCCAAGGAAGGGTAGTAACAGTGCGGAGACAGTCTTGTGACACCCTTGTCGTATGAGGCCGAGCATTGTCTTGTTGAAAAATGGCTCCTGGGAGCCGTTGCATGAGTGGAAACACATGTGGTTGCAGGATTTCATGAACATACCGCTGGGCTGTCATGGTGCCACGGAACAATACTAGGGGTGACCGTGTATTGTAGGCAATGGCACCCCATACCATCACACCAGCTGTGGGAGCGATGTGTCGCTGTACAGCAAAGGCAGGATTGAAGCGTTCATCACGGGCTCTCCACACACGAACACGATTGTCATCACTACCGAGATTGAATCTGGATTCGTCGCTAAAGACGACCTGGTTCCATTCCGCTGCAGTCCAGTTTCCTCGTGCGCGGCAAAACTCCAAACGGAGGCGTCGATGGGTGGGCGTCAAGGGCAGCACACGTAATGGGCGCCGCGATACCAACTGTCCTTCAGCCAGGCGCCTTCGTATGGTTCGAGAAGACACAGAGGCCCCTAGTGAAGGTGCTACCTGTGCCTGGATGGCAAAAGATGAAGCAGTTGGCTGTACGCGTGCATTTCTTACGATGTGGCGGTCTTCTCGACGACTGGTCTGTCGAGGGCGTCCTGAGCCTGGTCATCGTGTACATGACATCTCTCGGGTCCACTGGTCCCAACACCTCCTCACAACACAATCAGAGCGGCCTAATTGACGAGCTACTGGTCTAGCTGACCACCCAGCTTCCATCATCCCGACGATTCTCCCCCTCTCAAACTGCGACAACTGCTTATATTGTCTTCGAACACGGCGTAATGGCATCTCTATCTCAGCTCTTCCTTTGTAAATGATTCAGCACACTCAAACAAGCTTTGGTTACCTGTTTTATACTCCGCAGAGTACGATGTTCAACGCCCTCTACCGGCTATACGTAATGCACAATCACGCTGCATTTCTAATCATTTGCATATCTCCCCGACATGTACCTTCATTACAAGTTTCGTTACGATCCCGCAATTATTTCTTGGTGCGCTAATTTTTTTGTCCATGAGTGTATATATATATTATGTACACCTGCAAATACTTTACATCAATTGTTTTCTGTAAAATTTGATGTACATGAAGTATTTTTATTGATGTAAAGTTTTTTCATATAAAAAATTGTTATTAAAAAGGTAAAATTAAGAAAAAAATTTAATTGGGATTTTTTTTTTCTTTTAAATAAAAATTTTGGAGGGCCCCAATATTCGGGGGCCTCTAGGCTCGGGCCTATTGAGCCTAATGGAAAATCAGGGCCTGACAACACATGCGGCACTCCGTTTCGTTGATGAGCGCCACTTCCTTATTTCCACCGTTACCAAGAGTTCGTTTCGACCCCCTTTAACAAGAAATTCTCCGTTGGCACGAGTCTGGAAGATGGAAATTCTCATCAACCCACAAACAGGAAATTCAACTCGCTTTGGTCTGCGTCTAGTGACCCAACAAGTGAGTCCACGGACGATTTTACTTTTCAACCCACCGGAAATGTGTCTCCATACCTGGAGCTTTCGAATTCGGGCCGTTTTTTTTTTATCAGTGTAGCTGAATATCTGTTAATAATTCTGAGGAGGGTCCTTCTTTCATTTAATAATTCTCAGAGTCTGTAGATAAATAGTATATTAAGCCTCTAAAATATATTGTTCTGTTTTTCCTGCGTTAGTTAGGATTGAATAAAATCTGTTCAGAAACTGCACACAAAATAAAATTTATTATTCTGTAAATTTTTCAGGCGCATACACAAATTCAAACAGAAAACACTTAAAATTTGTCTTCAATACAATACACGCCTAACGCACTTTCAACGCATTCAATTCTCAGTAGAAAAGAACTAAGTTCCAGTGCCAACGTCAGGTATATTTTTAGACTTCCAAAGCGCCCCCTATCAGTCAGCCAGTTATATATCTCTAGAAGCTTCCAGAAAGGTCTAGACGGCAAGTTGGCGACCATTTGACGTCATATCGCCAAATGTGGTGAAATATCGCCAAATTTGGTGACCAAACTAGGTCACCAAATCCATCGTCAATTTCGCGATAACTGTCATATTTGGCTAGATTAACATAGACTCGTAAAATTCATAACAATATCTAGAACACAGTAACCTTTAACTCAATTTTGACCACATTTGTTTTACTCTTGGCGCCGTTTTTCTTTATTGAATTACACACACAAATTAAAAGTGAGAACTTTTGTTGAGCATAGATGATAAACAATAATAATAAAATAACATTAAAAATAAACAGAAGTAGATAAGCACACTTAGATATTTGTTCTCATTCTAGAACTTCCCTAATTCTTCCTAATACGCGAAATAAAATCTAATTTACTTCACGCCTGCTGTTATCCTGATGTCAGTAAATAGTCTTGGCGCTGAACGCGAGAATTTATTAATGGCTTATTTCAGACACGAAAATAAACATCTAATGGAATTAGAGCATTATACTCGGCTCGAAAACTTTCTCTACCCCTTTGAACATTTTTCTTCGTTTATTCTAAACATGTTCCGAAAACAGAAATAAAAGGGAACAAAATAAACGTCCGTAATCTGCTAAACGCTAAGCCCTAAATGCTTCCAAACAAAACACTAAACTTATCTACAAACACAAATACTAAATCCATTGGGCTGATAGCAACTTGAGTAATCAAATAAGTGCCTTAAAAAAATTTTCTTCTCTTTTGGCAGAAAATAAAAAATCCCATCATTTCTAGTAATGAGCATAATTTGAAAGCAAATCCATTTTTTTAAAGCTAGCCCCCGCGAAAAGTTACCAGCGTAAACAAACTGTCTACGTAACACAAACCAGATACTTTAAATCGCAGAAATGGGATTCTAATGTACAAACATATATTTTTCTTCTTTGTTGTTTTGCGGCGATATTTTTAAAACTTGATGTTATAATGGATAAGCAATAAAATCTAGAAATACTTATTTATTGTTTATTAAGGGTTTTAGCTGTAAGCCAGGTATATCCAATATGTTCTTTTAAGTATTAAATTTGATGACAGGGTCACACGTTTTTTCTGTAATACTAATGAAATTTATTGGAAAAATTTTAACATTATCACAAATTAATAAGAATTTTGAAAGGGTTCTAACTCAAAATTAATTCAAAACTTTTGGGATCAAATATATATACAGTGAAATTCCGTTATAACGGACTTCAAGGGACCAAAGGTTTTGTTCGCTATATCCAGTGGTTCGCTATATCTGAACCATTAAGAAAAATGTTAGCGTTCGCGAAATGTATAACTCGTTAGTTGCTATGTATATGCAATAATGATGCATTAAAAGAATGATAAAATCAATTAAAAATGATCATTAATGAATTAAATTGACTAAAATCGATTACATTAAACTGACACAATACTAATTAAATAAACTAAAAACGAAGAAAAATGGAAAAAAATTAATTTTACCTTTAATTGTTGCTCACTGTTTTGATACAGAAATAATCGGTAATCTTCTGATGACGTGATGCCGATTTCAAAAAAAAAACATTTTATGAATTTCTTTGTCCAACACATCAAATGACTCCAACACTCTTTCTTCCACTGTTTATGTAGACAAAAATTAATTAATTACACTCATCGCTGCTGTAGCATCCCAGATAGTGGGGAATTCGTCATTTATGTGCTCCTCTTCATCAGCATCAGAAGCAGAATCTTCGATTTCAGAATGATTCATTTTAATTTCTTCCACAATCTCTTCATCAGTCGGATTTTCACATATTATGACTTCATCATCACATGTTTCGGACAAATCCACGCCACAATCTGAAAATGATGAAATTTCGTGCTTTTCTATCCACATCCTGATAGGTAAATCTTTATCATCTTCTTTAACATTCGCCGTATCTTCAACATTCTTAAAAAGTTTAAAAATAAGAAAAAATTAAGTTGTTGACTGAAAAAAAGTTTCGTTATAGCCCATTCTTAAGATTTCAGAGGTTCGCTATAAAAGGATAAATTAGTATTAAATAAGACAAATATAATTAATATTAAATATAATCCATTTTAGTTATATATATACATATATATATATACTTACACATTCAGGCACATAATTTATTTTATTTTAAAAGCTACTTTATTTTAATAGAAAGTGTTCAGTTTTGATTTATATCCTAAATACCTCACTACGCCGTTCCGTGGTATTTCAAGATTTAGTAGAATGTAAGCTTATTTTAGTACTGCACGAGGATTAATTTTTAATTTTTTTATCTAAATATTATTTTGTTATTCTCAGTAAGAGAATCGAAATTAATCATCACTTGCTCTGAACACTCTTCTCCGTTTACTCAAAACATCTTCCGAAAGCATAAATAAAAGCGAACAAAATAAACGCCCGTAATCTGCTAAACGCTAAACCCTAAAAGCTGCCAAACGAAACACTAAACTATTATCTAAAAAACACAAATACTGAATCCATTGCGATGATAGTAAACTCTAGTAATCAAATCTGTGCGTTTTAGAGGAAACATTTTCTTCTCTTTTGGCGGAAAAAGAAAAAAAAAACCTAACATATTCAGTAATGAGTATAACACGAAAGCAAATCCATTTTTTTAATCAAGCCCCCACAAAAAGATACCAGCTTAAACAAACTGTCTATGTAACAAAAACCAGATATTTCAAATCGCAGAAATGGGATTCTAATGGAGAAACATATATTATCTCTCTTTATTGTTTTACGGAGATATTTTGAAAACTTCAAGTTATATTAGATAGGTAATAAAATAAGTCATTGTTTATTTATGGTTTTGGCTCTAAACCAACATAGTCAACATATTCTTTTAGATATTAAAGTTGATGATAGGGTAATAGCTACGAAATTTATTGGAAGAATTTTGACGTTTTTCATATATATATATATATATATATGCATATATATACTGGTGAAATAAATTAAGAGAATTTGCATATTTTATCGAATTTCGTGAAAAGAACTGAACTGAATGTAAAACTACTGCTTCTAAACAAAAATGCAAATCTTTTACGTCAAATATGTAAGCTTACACGTGTGTGTAGACGGAGCCAGTAGAGAAACATGCGTTATAAGCGCGCGTAAGTTCATACGCATTTGGTTCACTACCACTCCTCGGCGAATTTCATGGTGTTATTTTGCAGCAATCAGTTAATTACAAATTGTAACAGTAAAAACGAGTAACCACCAACATTTAGAGGATGGAATGAGGTGGCGAATTCTGGGGAGGCTAGAAGCAGGCCAATCTCAAGTTCAAATTTGTAGAGAGTTCAATTTAAATCCCAGCGTGGTGTGTAACTTATGGAAACAGTTCCAGGATACCGGATCCATCGGCCATGACGGATCCATGACGGCCAAAGAAGATCGCCATTTGTCGATTATAGCGGGGCGTAACAGGAGTGCTACAGCTTCTCAGCTCTCTCGTGACTTCTATGCAGCCACAGGAACCCGTGTATCAAGGGTGACTGTTTCCAAAAGACTTCATGAGAAAGGGTTGTTTGCAAGAAGACCTTCTGTTTGCGTCCCGCACACTTCTACAAACAGGAGAATCCGTTTATCATGGTGCAGAGAGCAAAGAGATTGGAGTATGGATCAATGGGCGACCGTTCTCTTTACTGATGAGTCCCGGTTTAGCCTAAACACCGATTCTCGCCATACGTTCATATGGAGAGAACCAGGGACCCGCTACCTACCCTTCAATGTCCGCGAAATCGACCATTATGGCAGGGGGGGGGGTTTAATGGTCTGGCCAGGCATCATGTTGGATGGCCGCACACCTCTCCATGTCTTTGAAAGAGGCACTGTGACTGGTGTGAGGTATAGGGATGAGGTCTTGGAGCCTTATGTTCGCCTTTTCAGGGGTGCAGTTGGCCCTGAGTTCATTTTAATGGACGATAACACGAGGCCACATAGAGCTCTTCTGGTCGACGAATTTCTAGAGAGTGAGGATATTCACCGGATGGATTAGCCAGCCAGATCTCCAGACCTTAACCATATAGAGCATCTCTGGGACGCTGTGGGTAGGGCAATTTCAACTCGCAACCACCCCTCCGAGAACCATCCAGGGAATTAAAACAGCGTTGCTGAACAACTGGGACCAATTGCCACAGGAGATGATAAACTGCCTTACTTCAAGTATGAAATCACGCTGCGAGACCTGTATATCTGTAAGAGGGGACCATACCCCCTATTAACCCATCTATTAACCCATTTTTTGTTTATTCTGCAACCGCTGTTTCATACCTTCCGACTCCAACGAGTGTTACGCACGATCATGCGTGTGTATTACAATTATTGAATGGTTATTTGTTTTGTATTGTATCAATGTATGTACATATAAAATTTTATTAAAATCGGTACAGTAGTTCTAGAGATAATCGATCAAGTTTGCAAATTCTCTTAATTTCTTACACCAGTGTATATATATATATATACATATATATATACACATATATATATATATATATATATATATATATATATATATATATATATATATATATATATATATATATATGTGTGTGTGTGTGATAATATTACTAAGTACCTATAATCGCCCATTCTGTACTTCATCTCTGCCATGGTAACCCGTCCTTCTTGTCTTGACGGAAACGCTTCGCCTTCCACATACTAACTTCCTCCGCCAATTCTGGCAACCTCTCTGACCTAATGCTAGTTTGGCGCTTTTATGCGAGATACGCGAGCTGGCTCCGAACTGATTAAGATGTGTTAATCTTTACGTCGAATAAACTTTATTCATTAATTATGATTTGGAATCTTTGTTACGGCCTCGATTGCAGTATTTTCACGAGATGTCCACTCCGGACATTTCAGAGAGCTCGAGAGGATTCGAATTTTAAAAATGCGACTGCAAAAGTGAACAAGTTAAAAAGTCTTCGTTCTACGATACTTTCGTTTTGAATTCCCGCCATTGTTCTACAAGACTTTTGGTTTGGAATCCCGCATGCGTTCCTGAATTAACCAGCTTGAAATCACCAAAGCTAAAACATTCCTCATCCAAAACCATGAAATTGCTACAGAAATCGACTACATCGAAGCAAGTAAAGATGCCATTGTTCCGGTTCGTTCCAGTTTCGTTTTCGCCTGACCTCACCATTTTTTCTTTCCGTTTTGGACTACGCCATCGTAAAGTCAAGAAAATAATTACGATTTTAGAGTGAACGCCGAACGCTGCTCTAAAATCAAAGAAGCTCATAAAAACAAATTTTCAAGTTACCATCAGAGTGCTTTACAAAAAAAAAAAAAATCTTATTTAGTATTGTAATTTACAGTACGAAAATTGGTGTTGTAAGCAGGTCAGTTATTATATTATTTTTGTAATTTCTAGTATTGTAAAAGTAAAAGTAAAATGAACACTGCCAAAATAAATGTCGAACATGAAAATAATTACGAAATATTTCAGGAGAAAATTAAAAAATTATCTGAAGTTAATTATGAAATTGATAAAGAAAATTACCACACGAAAAAACCCACTGAAATTGTACATTCATCAAAATTGAGATTTTACTATTCACCTGAGAAGTTCAAACTACACCATGAATAAGTCATCAATATGTAAATCATTCCGCTATCCTTAATCTTTCTTTTTAGCATTCCTGTCCTATCGCCATCCTAGTTAATTTTGAAGAAATCCCGTGAGTGTAAGTGAAACTCACATATATTTTTTAAACTTTTGAAGCTTACTACATTTTATATGAAACATACTATGTACTAGATAAATATTATTGATTTTTATACTGGGGTTTCCACTCACTGTCCTCCCTGTCTCTTCGCACTTGTCAAATGTTCCCTTTGAACAACTGCTTTTCCCTCTCATGTTTGAGAAACTTGCCTGCCCCTTTTCATTTTGTGCAGTTTGCTCAACTTGAGTTTCAGGTTGGAAGCACCTTCCCTTTGGTAAACGCTCACGAGGATGTACTCAGAACAGGTCACATACCTCAAATTTATGTTTGTCTTGTCTTGATTTTTTTTCCCACAACAGTTGAATGTCAGTGTCAATTGTTGGAATTTGTATTTTTGTTCGAATTTTTGCAACATCAGGTACCAGACATATGGTATTGATGTTGAAAGTTAATTTTGACAGCATTTGGTAAATTTATTCTACTAATTGCTGTAAAGAATAATTTTAATATTTTTGAGTACATGATCTAGAGAAAAAAAAATAAATAAAATATTGATAGTGTATTGCTCAAAGAAAAGTCAATTACTAATGTGCAACGGACAAAAAACAACAAAGAACACGAAATTATTTATTTTTCTAAAAAAGTGACTACAACCCAGGAGATCTCCAAAAGAACTAAACCCTACTACACGATAAAGACTGTGAATAAAAATAACTTTTGTGACTTTTACTACTATGTGAACTGTACCCGTCCATTACTCTGAAAACATTTCAGACTGTGATACACATGTCAGGTACTGAGACCTGCACAATATTTTTCTTGTATCTGTATTTGGAACATCTTTACATCAGTTTTTATTAGTGTCTTCATTTAAGTGTACGATTCCATTTTTATTTTTCTCCAGCTATTTGTTTTAAGATTATGCCATATTTACATGTTTAAGCCTTTTCAGTTGTATTTTAAAGTGTAAAAAATTTGTGAGTTCCGAGCCAGCTTCAACCTAATATTCTAACTACTAATGTTCATGTTCTCACTATCTGGAGTGTCTTGGAGTCGACGGCCGCGGCTCCAATCCATTTTAGATGGGGGGGATATTCTGTGATAATATTACTAACTACCTACAATCGCCCATTCTGTACTTCATCTCTGCCATGGTAACCCGTCCTTCTTGTCTTGGCGTAAACGCTTCGCCTTCCACATACTAACTTCCTCCGCCAATTCTGGCAACCTCTCTCACCTAATGCTATTTTGGCGCTTTTATGCGAGAGACGCGAGCTGACTCCGAACTGATTAAGATGTGTTAATCTTTACGTCGAATAAACTTTATTCATTAATTATGATTTGGAATCTTTGTTACGGCCTCGATTGCAGTATTTTCACGAGATGTCCACTCCGGACATTTCATATATATATATATATATATATATATATATATATATATATATATATATATATATATATATATATATATGAAATAAATTTAAAACCCTTTTTATTATTTAACACGCCCTTTCCAAATTCTTCATTCTAACGCAATAGAGCACAGTCCCCCTTTCTTATTTCTACCTAAATGCAAACCGAAGTAATTTATTAGTTTTTCCCCTAAGGCACGTGTGGCCAAATCTTATATAACAGTTATATAACGCGAACGGCGTGGAACATTCGAAAACCACCACCCCATATGACGCGACTTAATCACGTGTCCGTTTCTGACGAATTAGAAGTTTTGTAGACCCGTACTCGGGCGAGAGATTTTCGCGCCTCGTAGTCTTTGTATGTTTGCTCACAGCCAGAAAAGATGTGAGATTTCGTTTCTGTCAAATTTGTGAGGGCGGGGCAACCAGTCCCCGCTAGCACCGCGCGATGTGTCCATCAACTGTGTAAAACTATGCCTAAGTGTTAAGCATAATCAACTTTGTACGTTGTCTAGCGATGGTGTCAAATAATAAATCATCCTATATTTTGAGCAGATCTTCTCTTCCTTGCTGGCGTAGAACTTAACTTATTCTCTCTATTCGCTTGCCCTGGTCCGACGACTATTCCGCCATGACTACAACACTGTATGAAATATGTCGAATTTCCTATCATGATGTTCAACGCCACCGAAATCATTATATATATATATTGATACATACAAACATACACACGCACATTCTAAATTCATCAATGCGCCGTTCCATGGTATTCCTAGATTAGAAAGAATTTAAGTGCATGAGGAATAGATTTTATTTTCTTCAACATATTTTCCTGTTATTCACTGTTGAAGGTGCAAAATTACACTGCTGGCCACCCAAATTGCAACACCAAGAAAGACAAGAGATATCACAACAAAATTTATTTTGTAGATAACATGTTGACCAAGTATCAAATGATTAAATTTATAGACTTCTGTGAAGTGTGGTTCCTGCCAAAATCAGTAGCCAGAGTAGCCGCCATTGTTGGAGATCGCCGCTGCCACACGCCTCGGCATTGATTCAAAGAGACTTTGGATGAGTTCTTGGGGTACAGCAGACCAAGCAGCTTCCACACGTTGCCAAAGTTGATCTGCTGTGGCAGCTGGGGATGGAATCTGGGTCAATCGTAGAGCAACCATGGACCACATGTTTTCTATCGGCGAAATATCCGGAGAGTGAGGCTGCCAGGGAAGCAATTCAATCTGGCGATTGACGAAGAACCGTTGGACAATGCGTGCCACGTGTGGTCGCTCATTATACTGTTGAAATATGGCTGTGGGTAAGCCCTGAAGGTAAGGAAGGACTAAGGAAGGACAACTAGCTCCAACACCTCGGAGATGTAGCGCTGGCGGTTTAAAGACCACTCTGCTGTAAACGGCGTCGAATGGTACGCGCAGACACTGGATGATGCGTTACAGACTGCATGTGCTGTGCTATGGTTCGTGATGTGACTGAGCGATCCGTCACTGCCATGCGCACAATTTGCCTGTCATCACGTGAAGTGGTGCGCTGAGGTGGATGCGATCGAACACGCCGATCCGTCGTACCCTCCTGCATCCAACGATCACATATCCGCATTACAGTTGTTTGGTTTCGTCCAATACGACTACCGATTTCCCTGAAAGATAATCCACAATCTCGGTAGGCCACTATCCTTCCTCTGTCAAACTCGGATACTTGATCAAAAGATGATCGCTGTTTTCGACGAGGCATAATTGATCGTTTTTCTGAAAAAAACACAAGAAAAACACAATTGCCGAACTTGAAATCGTCGAAATCTCCAAGCCTTAAATAGCGCTTTGAAGTGGCGCCACAGGCGCGCGTGATGTGCGTCTGCGCTGAAATTCTAATCATTAGCATATCTCACCTCCGCTAATGCATGTTGTAAATTTCAAGCTATTTGCATGTTTCCTTCAGGGTGTTGCATTTACAGTGGCTAGCAGTGTACTCCTTTTTAAAAACAAACTCTTGTATAGCTATCAAAGAATATTATTCATAAAAACATTTTTGGCTCATTTTTTCTTTTTTATAAAATTTTGAACATTTTCCTTTTTTAATCACAGTTTACAACTACACAGACACGTTAACAATTTAATGGTGTAGAAGAAAAATAATTTTTTCTATTATGAAATAATCCTATTTCCCCCCAAGAGATGGCAGCACTGAAATGGGAAAATCCTCTGACTTTTGTCAGGGTGCTTAACATTTAATAATGAATCTAGTGAAGAATAATATTCTAAATATCTATAATTAGATTTTTTCTCATGCGTTTAGTTCGAAACTTCCATATTGTTTCTTTTCTTTTTATGCCTATTGCATTCTTTTAAACAAGGCGTTACAGCCTGCCGTTTCCACTGCATCTATATTAATAAAAGAATGTGTGTGTGTATGTGTGCGGTCTCCAAACGAATCTATCTCACTTACAGTCATGAACTTCGGCACACAGGTAGTGCAGACGATGAGTACGTACACCTGGAAGCCCGAATTTTAAATTTTATTACCGTTAAATTTTAATGAATAAAAAACCAACAATTTTTGAAGGGTGAATCCAGAAATGGAAGAGCCTCCCAGCGGTCTACCAAGAATTTCCGGTTGTACCGGCTGAAATTCGACCATATTTGAATATGTCGAAATCGATGTATTTTTTTTTCATGAAAGTACATAAATGTTACATATTTGGAAAGAGATTTTAAAACTGATAATTTTTTCTGCGTACACTTAATCTGTTACTTCAATAGTTTTAGAGTTATTTGGATTCTAATCTTGAGATCATCCGATCATATGATGTAAACAAAGCGTGATTCTTTCACAGCGTGATTCTCACTAAAAAAATGAATAACTGAAAAGAAATGTGTCATCGTGTGTCTAATTTTTTATTCTTTTCCTTTAATTTTTTAAACTTTTAATTCAAACTTTTTAATCATAAATAGATCATTTGCAGATGTACTGATTTTATTGAATTTTTTTGGCAATTAAAAGTGAAAAGAAATTTAAATTCAAGTGAACTGTGATTCGAGTGTCAAGTGATTCGATTTTAGTCAGAAGTTGAAAGTAAGAAGATTGATTCAGAGTGATGGCACCCTTACGGCATTTGATATTTGTATATGGCATTTGATATTATTAAACAGCGACCGTCATACGTTGATAAAATCTTTAAAGAAGAAGATGGGGTTTTCTTTTGCCTTCTAGATCCCTTTTTATTAAAAAATGAAGACTGGAAGGATGACATTGCCTATGGCCAGTTGTAAAGAAATCTGACATCGAACGATTTTGCACTTTGCACCAGGAAAAAAATGTTAGATCCCTTCGTTTGTTATAAGTATGATTTATATAATTTTATATGGCCTTCCCTAAATATTTAAAACTGTCGATAATTTTGCTGATCTTACTTCGCACTTGTTGAATTATGTGTAAATTGTACCGTGGTATCTGAATCTGGAAAATTAATTTAATTAGTTAAATTTTTAAATTGATACACTTTTTAAGTTATATCATGTTATCCTTGCTTCTGGAATGAAGGGTAAAGGAGCAAAATGTATCACATTACACAATGAATTAAAAAGAAAAAATTGCTTCGAATGACACCATTTCAGTTGATTGTTTACAGTGATGTATCTGTTTTACTGACATTATAGCTGGCATTAATGATGAAATTATTTAGTTAAAAATGCTTTGACCGTTTAAGTTATTTAAAGTTCTATGTATTTATACATTTAATTGTTCTGAATGTTTTGATAAATAAATGCTCTTTTTAAAAAAAGGGAAAGTACAAAAGATTTGTGAAAATTTCAATATTAATATTTCCATGGTTTATCAGAAATTTATAAAAATATTATAGAGATTATTTGTCAAGAATAAATTTTTATATCTTAAAAGAGGTTTTTTATTTGTTGTCTATGTATGCAATCATTGGGTGCCATAGGTGTATATTCCTCTTCATTAATTAAAAATAGCTTAATCTATATAAAGTTTTTGTCATGTACCTGAATTAGGTTTGTATATTCTCTAATTTAAAATTTTTGCAAATATAATTTAAATATATTTTATTGTAAATTTATTTTAATTAATTCAAGAGAAAATGTTGCTATAAAAGCAATATTTAAGTGTTGAGATGTAGTTTGCACAGAATGCTGTCTGATATATGAAATACATAATCTTGGCAAAATGTGCCAGTCTGAAGTATATATTTTTATTAATTAGGTTATATTCACATATGTATCTTCTTCATCCTTTGGGAAACTATACATGCCAACATCCGAGCCTTTTGAAAACCTGAATGCGCACCCATAAACTACACAACTCACTACCATAATGATAATTTAAATCAATAAGCGGTTTCACAAAGATATGTAAATGTTTAACTAGAGATTTGCTAACATGTGCAAGATGCAAAATGCCGAATGTTTGGTGCTTAAGTGTGATGTCAATTCATGACGTTCCCAGCAGAAAGCCTACTCTTCAAGCTCTATTGAGTTTTGTACGAGGCTATTCAGCTCTAGAGGTTATTTGTAGGTATAGAAACATGTATTTGATGTCAAGCATAATTTTCAACCGTTACAAGAAAATGTTGCAGGAATCAATAATAGTTTCATGATCAAAAAATATGTACCGGTGGTTATAATTAAACTTCCCCTATAAACGGCATCCTACAGCGCAAACGGGTGAACGGAATGCAACGAAATTTTGTATATGGGCTATACACGAGATGCGCTCACGGAATTTCGAAAAAAAAATTAGTTCCAAAATGTCCACCAGATGACGCTTTTATGGAAAAACGTTAAATTTAACAAAATTAACGACCCAAACGGAATACAGAAACAATTTGAATATTTATTGACTGGTTTTTGATCACCTTGTCATTGAACCACATTAAATAAAGTTAAGGAAATAAATAACAGTACGTCTTTGCTGTTTGAGAAAAAAAAGTAAAAAACAGTTGAGTTTGCAGAAACAGTGCAAAGTTTCAAGGCGATGGACAGTGTATTCAACAGCAGATCGCAACTGATACAATCAGCTGTACAGTTACGATCTGCTGTTGAACACACTGTCCATCCCTTAGAAACTTTGCAGGTGACTGACGGTGGTCACATTGAGCACCTTTCCTTACATCGTCCTGGACACGATTAACAACTGCTCCTCTTGAGACATTTCGTCATAATCTGTACCTGTTTCTGCAAACTCAACTGTTTTTTTTGTTTGTTTGGTTTTGCAAACAGCAAAGGCGTACTGTTATTCATTTCCTTACCTTTACGTAATGGGGTTCGATGACAAGATGATCAGAAACTAGTCAATAAATGTTAATATTGTTTCTGTATTCCGTTTTGGTCCTATTTTATGTTAAATTTCATGTTTTTCGCGAAAAGGCGCCCTCTGGTGGACATTTTGGAACTAAGCTTTTTTTTCTCGAAATTCCGTGAGCGCATCTGGTGTATAGCCCATATACAAAATTTCGTTGTATTCCGTTCACCCGTTTGCGCTGTAGGATGCCGTTTATAGGGGAAGCTTAATTATAACCACCCGGTATAAAATCAGACATGAGGTTTGAAAGGAGTGGTGTTTCTCATGATAATGCTATTTCAAACATTGGTGTAATATAATACAGTTGGTTCTCTGTTTAACGACTTTCAAGGGACCGTGAAAAATCGTCCTTAAGTAGAGATCGTCCTTAAACAGAATTTGTGAAAAAATAACATTTCCCTTCACACTTTACAGGTTTAGGACTGTCAATATATTTCTTAATATATTTCTTAATATATTGGCATGTTTAAAAATGTTATTTTTATTATCATCATTATTTTATTCACAAAAAGTTATTTTAAATTACATTGAAAAAAAAAAGTACAAACAATACAATAAATTACGATTTAAAAAATTCAAAAAGTGTTGATTGCTTCATTCGCCTTGTTTTCGTTATTCTCTTTTCCAGATTTTCTAAAATGTTAAATGAGTCACCTTCCATTTCGATGTAATATAGCGTCGGGGAACATCTAGAGCAGAAATTGCATCTGTATAAGACGGTGGCAGTGTCTCGTTTTCCGTGTCTTCAACTTCACCTTCTTCGTCTGACACTGTGTTTTCGTTTACAATATCTTAATAAATTTGTTCTGTATTTCTGAAATCTGTTGTTAAAACATATTTATCACAATTGTAGAAATTTTGACTTGAAACATCCTCATCTTCAACAAGACTTCTCCATTCTTCAGGGGTAATGTCATCTTCGTTGATTTCTACATCCGTACTTTGCAGTTCCATTACAAGGTATTTGTGAATTCCAGCAACTCGAAAGAAGTTTTTTATTGTGGATGAAGAAACTTCTTTCCATGCTGATGTTATCATGTGCATTGCTTCCAAGATTGTAAATTTTCTAATTTTTATACTGTCAGCCGAATTGTTTATTAATTTCCTAATTAAAGACTTTCTGTAGTATGCTTTCACACTGCGAATGATACCCAGGTCTAATGGCTACAACTTACTAGTGCAATTAGCTGGTAAGAAATGGATAGTCAAATTTTTAAGTCCAGGGATATTTGGAGTATGTGCAGTGCATCGGTCCATTAAAAGTAAAACTTTTCACTTTTCTCGATGCATTTTTGCATCAAATTTTCTAATCCAGTCAATAAAAATTTGTGATGTCATCCACGCTTTATTGTTATTGCGGTACTCACAAGGTTTCCTGGTGATATTCTTAAAACACCTTGGTTGCTTTAATTTGCCTATAACTAGTGGTGGAAATTTCTCAGATCCATCCGAATTAGTGCACAGTAAAACAGTCAATCGTTCCTTACTGTGTTTTCCACCAAAACACTTTTCGCCCATATACGTTAAGGTTTTATTAGACACCATATTGTAGAATAGGCCCGTCTCATCTGCATTGAATATGTTCTTCTCATCATATCCATCTAATTTCCCCTTCAGCACTATTTTCCATTCATCCACTATTTTTTCATCTACGGAGCCACTTTCGCCAGATATGCTTTTAAATACAAGCCCGCATCTTTCTTTGAACTTTGTTAGCCAACCAGCCGAAGCCTGAAAATTTTGCATTCCAAACTTTTCTGCCAGAATAATAGCATTTTCTTTAAATATCACTCCGGAAATTGGAATGTTAGATGCTCTTGCTTGATGAATCCATTGCAGGACTGCCTTCTCAAACTCTTCTGATCGGCCACATTGAATTTTCTGCCGTTTGGATTTGGATCTCAAACCAAATTTTTGTGCTTCTTCAAGAATTTTCTCTTTGCTTGCTAAAATGCCTTTGAGAGTAGACTCGGGTAGCTGAAATTGTCTTGCGAATTGGACTTTTGTTATTACAACACTTTCTTCCCAGTTTTCAATAATTTTCACTTTTTCGTGTAGCGTAAGATGCTTTCGCTTTGATGCCATTTTGCTCTGCTCACCTCGTATTCGTACTGGAATGAGCTCCTACACCCAACCATGAATTGAAGCGGTGAAAAGCAAAGTGGTGTAAGTCAGTAAGTAAAGTGGTGTAAGTCAAAAGCGTTTTACTGCAAAAACTACAAAAATTCCACTATAAATTGAACAAATTATTATTCATAATAATTACTATAATATTGCAAACAATTATTTGCATTTCCACTATAAATTGAACATGGAAATTACATATTTGCCCTCAAATAAAAAAAGTTGAAAATGTGATTTACACCACTTTGCCTTTCACTGCCTCAATTCTCTATACATGAACACGTGCTTCCCAGAATGAGTGAGAGAGGGGTGCTTTTGGACAGTTCGTAAATCACATGACAACATGGTAGGTACAATAGAGTGATTCCACACCCGCACTAAGAAATTCGATCCACCAGGGAAGAATGCTGGATCTTCCGAGAAACAGTAATCCCCCCCCCTTCCCCCGGTTTTTTCCACTGCAACAAGTCTATGATTGCAACAAACATAAAGGAAATTCCGGGTCTGTTTTTGAAACCAAACTCCCGCACAGAAAGTAACCCTCCAGTAGATAAAATGTTGAAGAAAAAGTTTATCATGTAAGAAAAAATCGTCGTTAAATAGAAACAAAATCGTCGTTAAAATATAATTTTTTTACGTCGGAGGGACCGGGACCGGGAAATATCGTCTTTAAATAGAGATCGTCGTTAAGTAGAGCGTCGTTAAACAGAGAACCAACTGTATATGGTAGGAGAGTCCCAAAACTTCATGCAGCATTAACCACACTGGTTCATCAGGAAATTTTTGATGTTAAAGCATGTTAGCAATGTATTACATATGCATTATTTTGTACGCCAAATATAGTTGCACATTAATTTTATACAAATTTGTTATATGACTTTCTTAAGTAGCATGATTTATTTTTTTCGATGGTATCTTTTTCTTAACTGACATATTTTGAGAACATAATAACTTTTTTTTAAATTTAGATAGACATAAAAAAATTAAATATTATAATTTTCATATTATTGATGTGTATAACATTTCACATGCTTTTTTATACCGTGATTAATTTTTCATGCAGAGTTTACAAGGCCACAAGACACTTTGTATCTTTCCTAATCAGCTTTTAGTGGTCAAATGATGAAAGGCTGATGATATCTAAATTCTGAGATGTGTATAACATTTCACCTGCTTTATTTTATATGTTATTTATACTGTGTTTAGTTTTTAAATTGATTTTGGTTAATAAAATTGAGATTTTTACTTTTCAGCTTTTAGTGGTTTGTTATAAATGTATGTATTTTATGTTTTACTTTTCAGCTTTTCGTGGTGCGTTTTAAATGTATGTATTTTATGTTTTACTTTTCAGGTTTTTTTGCTCCAATGATGAAAGGCTAAATCTAGCTGAATTCTGAGGATTTTAATTATAACTTTATATTTTAAATATTGGGTTTTCTTTTTATTCATGCGCATAACATTTCACATGCTTTTTTTTTCTATGTTATTTATACTGTGTTTAATTTTAAAATTAATTTTGGTTAACAATTATTGCACAATTTTACATTTTTACTTTACAGCTTTTAATGGTACAGTTTGCAAAAAGTTTTTGTGTATTACTGCCGAAAGAAATTGTTTTAAAGCTTTTTATGAATCTTAATGTAAATTGATAAGTAATTAACTGGTATTAACTATTAGTAATACACTTTTATTTAAAAAGTTAATTATTGAATTTTAAATGTTATTTTAAAATTTAATAATTAGTATTACCTTTATAAAGTTTATTAGTTTACCTAAATAAAGTTTTTTGTTTGAATGTTGTTGTGCGGGTTTGTCATTATTTATTGTGTTTAAGACCTCAGCATCCAATAAAATGGATGTGCTCCCCTGTTTTTGATTGCTTACTACGATTTTAAATATATTTTGGGGCTCAAATTTACAATTTTACAGGTTTACAAATCGGTAGACGCTGTGTGTGATAAATATCAAGCAGTCCGACTACCCAACTGAGTTTTTAAACTCATTGGAGTTATCTGGACTCCAATGAGTCCAGACTCCAATCGCTCTTTTCACACATTCTGGAGCTGAAAATTGGTGCACCTATAATGCTTCTAAGGAATCTTAATCCACCTATACTGTGCAATGGAACAAGACTTACTGTGAAGAATTTAATGCCAAATGTTATTCAAACCACCATCATGACTGGACAAGGTGCGGGATAAGAAGTATTAATTCCAAGAATCCCGATAATCCCATCTGATCATCCGTTTGATTTTAAAAGTCTTCAGTGCCCTGTACGCCTCAGTTTTGTGATGACCATCAACAAGGCACAAGGCCAAACTCTACAAGTTGTAGGACTCAATCTTCTAAATCCATGTTTCTTCCATTGTCAGTTGTATGTAGGTTGTTCCAGGGTTGGAAAAAAGAAAATTTATACATCTTGACTCCGAATGGGAAAACATTTAATGTTGTTTATCCAGAGACCCTCTTAGACTTTTGAAAGACACAAATAAGAGGAGCATTTCATTTATGGAGATTTTTATTATGGAGATATTTATAGCTACAGAATCTTGCATTTATGGTGCGTGGAGCCCTTAATTGCAGATTTCTATTTTTTTTTTAGTTTGACAGTGCCTTCTACCTATACTTCAATTTTTTTGCTACAGAATATTTGCATTTATGGAGATATTTTTTATGGAGACATTTATTATGGAGATATTAATTATGGAGATATTTATTGCTACAGAATCTTGCATTTATGGTGTGTGGAGCCCTTAATTGCAGATTTCTATTAATGTTTTCGTTTCTCAGGGCCTTCTACCTATATTTTAATATACTTTAATTTTTTTGTTGAATTATTTATATTTTACTTAAAATCAATTATAGTGATACTTTCATTAGTTTTTATTTATACTACGTTATTTATACTGTTATTTATTCTATGTTATTTACTGTGTTATATTACTGTGTTTAGTTTTTAAACGGATTTTGTTTAACAAAATTGAGATTTTTACTTTTCAGCTTTTAGTGGTCAAAAGATGAAAGGCTGATGCTACCTAAATTCTGAGATGTGTATAAACTTTCACATGCTTTATTTTATGTTATTTATACTGTGTTTAGTTTTTAAATTGATTTTTGTTAACAAAATTGAGATTTTTTACTTTTCAGCTTTTAGTGGTTTATTATAAATGTATATATTTTATGTTTTACTTTTCAGGTTTTTTGGATCCAATGATGAAAGGCTAAATGTAGTTGAATTCTGAGGAGTTTAATTATAAATTTATATTTTTTATATTGGGTTTTCTTTTTATTCATGCATATAACATTTCACATGCTTTTTTCTATGTTATTTATACTGTGTTTAGTTTTTAAATTGATTTTGGTTAACAATTATTCCACAATTTTACTTTACAGCTTTCAGTGGTACAGTTCGCAAAATGTTTTTGTGTATTACTGCCGAAAGAAATTATTAAAGTTTTTCATGAACCTTAATATAAATTGATAAGTAAGTAACTGCTATTAACTATTAGTAATACACTTTTAAAATTCAATAATTAACTTACTATTAACTTTATAAAGTTTATTAGTTTACCTAAATACAGTTTTTTGTTTAAATGTTTTTGTGCGGGTTTGTCATTATTTATCGTGTTTTGACCTCAACATCCAATAAAATGGATGTTCTCACCTGAAAAATTAAAAATTTAAATTCATTAATTTCTTGAAAAACAAGCTTTTTAATACCCATTTAATTTAATAAACTATAATTATAAAAAATATTTAAATTTTATTTAGCTCAAGTCTCAAGAGGTTAATGCTGTTCCGTTAGAATTCAATTCCAGGCTGGCACATGAAAATATATCTTTTTGTAATGCAGGTATGTTCATATAATACCAGGTGATGGTGGATATTAATACGAATAACAAATTTTTCTTTTTGTGGGGTGGGGGGAGACAGTAAATTAATAGTGCCCCTTATAAAAATTCTCAGTCTCACTCAAAGCCATCTGTCTTCAAAGCCATCTGTCTGGTGGACGGATGGCCTGAGCGTGGCTGGCAGAAGGCCGAGCATAGCCGGGCTACGACCGGCTAGTTATTAATAAAAACACTGTATTTGTGGGACGTACATATATTTTCTTATAAAAAAGGGTGCCTTAATATATACCTCTTTATCCTTGATTGAGAATTGCGTATTATTTTTTATACAAACATATATACTGTGCAAATTTTCTCCGCCTGCAAATTTGACTCTTATCTGAAACATTGGCAGTCATACAATCAAAACCTCCGAGTCACTTTAAAATGAAAGTAATTGTGTAAGTTTCAAATCTTCAATATATACCTATTTATTTCCTGTGAAAGGTAAATGCAGTCATTCAACTCATGCATTATATATATGCAATTTTTCCGTTATTATGCCCCAAAATTTCCCACTTCGTCAAAGAAACCACCGTGATCTCATTTTCCTTATCAGAAGACGTTCGAAAATCGAACCCGCTCTTTTTTCGGGAGCATACAGAGACTAAACTAAATTTTGAGAGCAAGCCTCTAACAGTGACATGCGATGGAGGTCTTTTTATTTTACCTCTGGTGAAACGAGGCTTTAATCAAGGAAGCAAAAAAATGGTCATCTAGAGCGAAAATAAAAGTGTTAGTATGGCGTAACAAATATATATATGTGTGTGTGTGTGTTAGTTTCGGCAGAAGTCCAAAGTCTGGCGAATTCGCTAAATGGCAGGCCACTTATAGCATTGGCCAAGTCGCTTGACCAAAGTGCAAAGTAATCGAAAATTTATAATTACTTCGGTCTATGGTCTTCCCATTCCTGACAATTAATGGCCAGTTCCTAAATTGTTGAAGAAAAAGTGGCCAAAGCTAGAAATTTTGGGAGTTCAACCATGCATTTACAGAATTTCATCATACCAGTCCAAACTCATATAATTACCACAGTGAAAATCACTTTTGTTTAGTCAAAGTAGCAAAATCACTTCATAACAAAAATGAAAGGACAATTTTGGGGGTTAATTCGTTAACTGGCCCTTGACTATCGGGCTCATCACTAATTGGCTGGCCAAAGCCCCAAGTACTCATAAATTCTCGATTTTTTCGGGTTTTGGTGGCATAAGACTTTAGCCGTAACTAACACACACGCACGGAAGCACGCACGCGCACACACACACACACACATGCATATATATATATATATATAGGGTAAGTATGGGACCCCTTTTTATTTTCATATATAGCTAGGAAAGTAAGTGAGTGATTATAGTACCAACTTGATATCAATTTAATACATATATTTTACTGCATACAACAATGACAGAAAATTGAAAATAACCTTACAATTCTCTTGTATGAAATTATAAACAGAAGTGTTCCATTTTTGGGGTCTGAAAAAAGTAGTCCTTATATAAGACCCCCATTTTACAACTCTAAATATGAATTAGAATTACTGAAAAGTTCATAAAAACAAAACTGTACACATTAGATAACAGTTACCTATATACACTAATAGGTGAAAAAGAAAAGGGACATTTTAAAAAATTAGTTGGTTTACACTACAGATTTTGTTTACTTTTTGTTTTTAGATTCAAACTTTTCCCATTGTTTACAAATAAAAAGTTCGTCAACTCCACAATCTTCATGGGCCCACCTGAAACACCTACATTGACGCCAATGCTCTCCCCGTCTGTCATCTGAAAATAAACAACCACAAAAGAGGCATTCAGGGTCGTTTTCATCAATGCTATCATCACTGCTGTCATGGAGAGAGTTTTTCATCGTCTTCAAAGGAGCTGAGATCATCATAGCTATAATTTGGCTTATTCGTTCTGTTTTTTAACTAGGGTTGCATTTTCATCCATCCTTAGTTTTCCCCTTTCTGTAGAGACCCCTTTTCCTTTTATTGTTTCCTTATACTTTTCTTTTTTATCTTGATCTCCTTTTCTTTGTTTATCCTTTGATTTCTTATCTTTTAGGTCTATTCCTTTTTTTTTGTAGGAAACAAAGTTTTTTTCGAATACGCTGCAGTTCTTTTATTAATGCTATGAATCAATTTATTTTTATAGAGCGATGATGTGATACTATCGACTTTACGGGCCTTACTTTCGAGGTGTTTTTCTCAGATAACTTAGGCAAGGGGTTTATTTCTTCAGGAGTCACTAAGAACTGGTTTGATTTTTTTGTTCGATCAATACCTTCCACATTGTCACTACTGTTACATGGTTGTGGATTTCGCCTGGGCGTCATTGCATCTGCAGCTTCAGAGGAAACAAGGCTGTGAGAGTGAAAGCTAAAATGCCTAATATGAGACCCTATCTCATATTAGGCATGCTATGGGGTCTCATATTCGGCACAACCATGTTGTTGACCACGCAAGCGAATTTTTTAGGTTAGGATTGACGTTAGCTTAAAAACAAACAGACGTGTTTACACTCCACATTTATAGCGACCTATCCAATACTAACAGTTTTAATAAGAGTCTTACCTTGAAGGTGAAAGCAGCAATAACATTGAATAACATTGAAATCACTGAACATTGTGTGAATCTAAATATAATAAAGAGAACGAAAAGGAGAGAGGTCAAATACAAAGTATATCGTGCAAAACCACTCAATATACAATTCAATTAGAAGTTACATGTGCAGGATATCGAAGACACTAAATGCAAATTACTTTATAGTGATCATTTTTAGTGGAATGAGAGCAATTAAATAGACTCTAAGCCGTATTATTTCATTAATTGAATATTCACGCAAACACTTGAAGTTTTACTTTTTAGCAGCACAAATAAAAGCAAGTCTGCCTTCAAATGATAATTTAAGCTACAAGAGCTTCATAATTACTAGACTAATCTCTTCCAAATACCCACAACAATTTCTGAATTAAGTACAATTTACAGTTAAGATCTTTATTTCCTCAGCATACTCAATTTCGAAACCCGATACGCTACCACAGGCTACCTCGGGCTCATATCCATTACACACACACACATATATATATATATATATATATATATATATATATATATATGTATAATATATGCATATATATATATATATAATATATATATACAGAGGCTGTTCGCACATTTTTTAGACGATTTTGGTAAGCGGTAATAAAAAATCGTTTGCTGCAAAAGAAATAATTGCAATTATACCATGTTTTTAAAAGTCAAAATTATCGTCTACGGCTTGAAAGTTTTGTTTTTATTCAAAATGGCGTTTTTAACAAAGCAGTGGTTCGAAGGCTACATTTATGCTCTTTCCGAAGAGAAATATGCATACTCTGTTATCCAAAAACGATGTGAGAGTCATGGTTTTGTGATATCTAAAGCGTCGATAGGTAATATCGTCAACAAGAAAGGAAAAAAAAACGTCAAATTGGAGCCTCAAGTGGGACAAAAATTCCAAACAAGTATCCAAGTAAAAAACGGACATCTTCGACTATTGCAAAGGTACGTTGTTTAATGTTAAAATAAAATCCCCCTAGTCAAAGGACAGTTGCACAATCATTAAAATGCTCGGTGTCCACTGTAAACAAAATGATAAACGTTGATTTAAATCTTAAGAAAGCGAAAAAACGCAATGTGCATCGTCTTCTTCCAAATCATATCGCTTAACGCAGGACACGCTGCGGAATTCTATATGAGAAACACTTATCCAAAGAAAAATAGAAAACAATTGTCACAATAGATGAATCATGGGTGTGAAGTCCCCCTCGGCGTCGGGTACAATGGGTACACGGTACTGGTGTTCAGCAGCCGGAAGCATAAATAAAAAATCAGTAAATTTAAAAACACTTTTATTCAACACAAAAATCACGGCGTAAATAACCTTAACGAATACACCGAGTGCATCGGCTGAACTACCTGTCATTCTTCTGGCACACTGCATTTATGCTGGAAACCTCCAGGTGGTTTTGCATATCAGGCAAATCTCAAAGTATGGACACGGGATGAGAATGAAGTCTATTACTCGAATTGACTATTACGTCATAAGTAGAATAACGGCGTCACTCGTCAACTGGTCGTAGTTGGTATTACGTCCATGATATGCAAAAATATTGTTGGTCATTGAAACATGGGCACCACAGTACTCCTCCTGCAGTGAGAAAGCGTGTGTTCAAAGAGCGAAACGAACGACTGGTTTCGAATGACGACCATAGCGAGTCACGACATCTGGGCTCTTAAGATAAGACTTGAGTGTAGAAGGCGTGACAACAGAAGACTTGTCTGAGGAGATCGTCTCAGGATCCAGGTAAGCTGGCTTAAGCCTATCCACGGAAACGGTAGTCTCTTTTCCGTCGACCAAAATCGTGAAGACCTTGTCAGTCCTTTTTATTACTTTAAATGGTCCAGAATAAGGTTGTTCCAGGGACCTACGTAGCCTGTCAACTCGCAAGAAAACGTAACTAGAAGAAAAAAGATCTTTATTAACAAAAATTGATTCTTTGTTATGTCTGGTACCCGGAACAGGACGTAAAGCTCGAACATGATGACGCAGTTGCTGCAGAAAAAATGGCATTGATGGAGACTGGTTTTTTGAATCAATAAAGAATTCTCCAGGTAACTTTAAAGGTGTACCATAAACTATTTCTGCCGGTGATGTTCCTAAGTCCTCTTTCACACTGGAACGGATACCTAAGAGCACCATAGGCAATGCGTCAAGCCAAGATTCTGAACTATGCGCCTTGAGACCACACTTAAGCTGTCGATGAAAACGCTCCACGGCACGATTACTTTGTGGATGATAAGAAGTAGTCCTTGTCTGAGTGGAACCTAAAAATTTCGCAAGAGACATGAAAAGGTTACTTTGGAAATTAGTTCCACGGTCAGAAGTAAGAATGTCAGGAACACCAAATCTGGAAATCCAGCCATTCAAAAATGCACGCGTCACAACTTCTGCTGATTGGTTTTCGATGGGGATAGCCTCCATCCATCGGGAAAAACGATCTACACACAACAGTAAGTAGGACATACCCATGACTTCTTTAAAAGGGCCGACGATGTCGATATGAACGTGGGAAAACCGCGCATTTGGTAATGGAAATGTGCCAATGAAAGATTTGGTATGACGGAAAATTTTAGATTTTTGGCACTCAAGACATCTCCTACACCACAAAGCACAGTCCTTATTGAGAGACTTCCAAACATAACGCTGCCCAACGAGTTTCTGAGTAGCTTTAACTCCGGGGTGCGATAAATTGTGCAACTTGTCAAAAACTTGTCGTCGAAATGACGGAGTGATGTAAGGCCGTACACGTCCAGTAGATACATCACAATAGACAGGTTTATTCGAGGGTGCGAGATACATAGGTCTGAGATCAAGACTAGTGTCAGAACGCATCAGTGACTGCAACTCCCCGTCTAAGAATTGATCCGCAGCAAGAGATTCATAATTAAAAGGAATAGATTTATCTATCTCGGAAATACGGGAAAACATATCTGCAACCACATTATCTCCACCTGCTATGTACCTGAAATCCGTTGTATACTGACCGATAAAGTCTAGATGCCTAACCTGCCGAGAAGAGTACTTATCATGTTTCTGTAAAAAGGCATATGTGAGAGGCTTGTGATCTGTGAAGATAGAAACAGAACGACCCTCCAACATATGTCTAAAATGTTTCACTGCTAAGTATGCAGCCAACAATTCTCGATCAAAAGTACTATACCTCCGTTCCGTTGGCGTGAGTTTCCTAGAAAAAAACCTAAAGGTTCTACAGCGGAATCTACGTGCTGATGAAGAACCGCACCAACAGCGATTTCTGAAGCATCGACTGATAAAGAAAGGCGTGCATCGGGAGCAGGAAAAGACAATGTAGTAGCGTTACATAGCAACTCCTTACAATGCTCAAAGGCAGATTTAGCCTGATCAGTCCAAACAATTGGAGATTTGTCGTTTTTGCTTTTGCCCTTTACATAGTCATGTAAGCAGGCCTGAGTTTCCGCGGCACCTTTTAAAAACCGATGATAGAAATTTAGGGTAGCAAGAAACCTGCGCAACTCTTGCGTATTATTTGGCACGGGGAAGTTGTTCAGTACCTGAACCTTCTCCGGAATTGGCGAAAGTCCGCTTGCACTAATTTGAAATCCTAAAAACTGTATAACTGATTTACCAAAAACACATTTCTGTGGGTTTACAACTATTCCGTGCTCACTTAACCGATGAAACACAAGTTCCAAGTCCTTGACATGACTTTTCTCATCATTCGAAGCAATAAGTAAATCGTCAATATATGCATAACAACAATCAACGTCCCGTATAACACTATCAATAAACCTTTGCATTGTCTGTCCTGCGTTTCGGAGTCCAAAGGTCATGTATACATACTCGAAAAGGCCAATTGGGGTGATAACGGCTGTTTTAGGAATATCTTTAGGCTCCACAGGTATTTGGTGATAGGCTTTCACAAGATCGATTTTTGAAAAAATTGTTTTACCTCTCAACCCGTTTACGAAATCGTGAATATGTGGGAGAGGGTAGCGATCAGGGACAGTAGCAGCATTCAGACGCCGAAAATCCCCACAAATTCGCCATGATCCGTCCTTTTTTGCTACAAAGTGGATGGGACTTGACCACGGGCTTTTCGAAGGTCGAATTATACCTTGTGACATTAAAGTTTGAAACTCGCGTTTTAAGAAATTGAGTTTCTCAGGGTTTAACCTTCTAGCTTTAGCAAAAACGGGAGCACCTGTGGTATCAATACAATGAGTTATAAAACTAGATTTTGGTTTGACATTTAAATTGTTTGTCAATAACTGAGGAAATTTAGAAAGAAGGTTATGGAACGGTGTCGAATCTGAAACGAAAGTTAAACGTTTCAACCCACATGGAAACAGCTAGCCCTTTATACATACTGAAGTAACATGATCTAAAAGTTTGCGATTCTTAATATCAACAAGTAAACTGTAGTGCTCTAAAAAATCAGATCCCAATATAGGATGGGGAACGTCTGCGACAATAAACGACCAGGGGAACCTGCGACGTAATCCAAAATCTAGTTGCAGGTGAACCGTACCATAAGTTGATATACGGGAACCATTTGCAGCATACAACACAAGATCCTGTTTAATTCTAGCCCTAGTGTATGTTCTTGGGTAGCAACTAATAGCGGCACCACTGTCTACCAAAAATCTGTGCTTAGAATTAAAGTCTAAGACAAAAAGTCGGCCATTTGACTTGCACTGGTCTGCTGCCGACAGAACAGACGTGCTTACTAGTTTTCCGCCCACGCACATGGATCAATGCATTTTTTGGGCATCTTTACCAAAACGGAAATGATACCAGCAAAAGCGTTTAGTCTGTCCGGAGGCCTTAGAAGTAGATCGTGCTTCACGAGATCGGCCGCGAAGAACCCCACTATTACTACGTGAACGACATAATCGAAGAATAAGCTTTTTAAGGTCAGCAATTTCAGATGTTAGCTGAATTAAATCCGAATCTTTGTTCGATATCGCAGACAATGGTACCGCATTATCAGAGACATCAAGAATTTTGTCAGCTATTAAAGCTAATTCAGGTAACGCGGCTTCGCATACAGATAAAATTTGCTGTACATTTGCGGGCAATCGTTGTGACCATAACATTCGCAACATTTCTTTATCCGTGGACTCTGAAGCTAAGTTTACCATTTCATTCAGTAGATGAGATGGCCGTTTACTACCTAACTGCAAATATTTAAGTAACAAGTTCAGTTTGGAACTTTCAGTTTGCGCGAAATGCTGCAACACCCTGTTTTTTTAATGTAACATAAGCGTTCTGAGCGGGAGGGTTTCTAATAATGTCCTTGACACAACTCAATACCTGGGTGTTCAAAGCCGCCACAACCGCATGAAACTTAGTGGAGTCCAAAGTTATGTTTGCTACTATAAACTGAGATTCGACTTGTAAAAACCAAAGCTCCGGATCACTATCCCAAAAAGGCGGTGCCTTGAACGCGACACGGGAAACCATAACTGGTTCTGCAGGGACTATAGCTTCAGCTTCACCCCACTCTTTCTCCATAATTCAATAAAACAAAATTATGCAAAAAGAATGTATAATCAAAGTGTATACAATAAAAGAATGATCAACTCATGGACGAGAGAATAACAACCATGCGCTATGCAAAACACTGTCAAGAAATCACCTTAAAGTTACTCACCCAACCGGCGATACAAGGCTTGCACCAAAAAAAATATACCACAATCCATAGAAACTGGCTACTTCATAATTCTATTTGTCGAATACGTTAGACTCAAAGTTAGTCAGTCCGTAAATTCGGGTCACCACTTTCTTGAAGTCCCCCTCGGCGTCGGGTACAATGGGTACACGGTACTGGTGTTCAGCAGCCGGAAGCATAAATAAAAAATCGGTAAATTTAAAAACACACTTTTATTCAACACAAAAATCACGGCGTAAATAACCTTAACGAACACACCGAGTGCATCGGCTGAACTACCTGTCATTCTTCTGGCACACTGCATTTATGCTGGAAACCTCCAGGTGGTTTTGCATATCAGGCAAATCTCAAAGTATGGACACGGGATGAGAATGAAGTCTATTACTCGAATTGACTATTACGTCATAAGTAGAATAACGGCGTCACTCGTCAACTGGTCGTAGTTGGTATTACGTCCATGATATGCAAAAATATTGTTGGTCATTGAAACATGGGCACCACAGATGTATTTAAATGATTGCAACAAAAAAAGAGCCATTTATTATCATAAAAGGGGAGAAAAAAAATTAAGTACATGGTTCAAAGAATTGAAAGAAAGTTTTTCTAAGGGATTCATGATTGTTGCTGGTTTTTCTTATAATGGCAAGTTAAAAATAAAGAGAGTGGAAAAAATATCAAGATTAATGTAGCAATGAAAGTTATTATATTAATCAATTAAATGATTGAGGATTATTATATTATTAATTATGTTAATTATATTTATGATGATTTAGTAATTTATTGGTTCATGATTGTGGTTAGTACATTGATGTGCTTCCCAAATAATGGAAATAACTCTGGTTATATTGACAAATTAATTTATTGAATATTAACACACATAAATAATACACTCCAATATTACTCAATATTTCCTCCGGCATTTACACATTATTCACAACTTCATTCCTACTAAATTAATTCTTTACGACACCTATATTTGACTCATTCACTTATTATAACAATATTTCGTACTTCATCTACACATATTACTTTCAACTTCATTCCTACTAAATTAATTTATATATATATATATGCATAACATTATATTAAATTGTTTGTACGAATTATCGGTTAATTCCTCAACATCTTACATTCAACACTACACTCATCGCGCTCTATATTAATTATTATGGCTACACACTGAGAAGCAATGATAACAATATAAAAAGGAAACGCAAAGTCGGTACCTCGGAAGATGACTGTGGAATCCCTCTGGGCAGCTCGCACTCGTAATGATGAATTTCGTCGTATTTATCATCGCATGGAACTAGGGCACTTTCTTGTCTGGAATACGGCTCCGTCGCTCATTGCAGACACTCGGCACAGGACACTGGGCGCTCGACATCTTCTATCTCCAAACTTTTAATGCACTCTCCTCATACGTCTATATGCCTTGACACCACTTCTACATCTCAACAAAACTTCTGACTGACTCTCACTTCTTAGGTTATATCTGCCTTCACACCATTTTTTATTTCATATATTTTCTTACTAATGTCTCCGCCTCTTATAATTTCCATTGGTCATATGGAAATTATCATGCCATCGCCATTCGTCCGTGGCTGCCTCTTCTCAATCCCCTTTTACCAATGCGCATCGAGGGCGGGATTTATAAATTCCCCCTTCAAATTTAACTTTTTCCCATGCTTCGGCTTCAAGCAGGGTGGGCTGTTTTATAGCCATCATAAATTTTCTTTTATTCTCTTCTTGCAACTCACTCTCTTCAACTTTTATCTTCTATTTATTGCTACAAACACAATACCTAAATTTCGTTTCGGTCTATGGCTTTCTTCCCTTCTCTTTTATTGCCCTGTGTCTTTCTTGCATTTAACAATTATTGTACTTTGTCCTGTACTTTCAATGCTCCTGCCCCTGGCCGTGACACTACTGTCATGTCCCTATGACAATTAACTCCAAATACTATCAGGAACATATTTTATCGCCAATTTTTCTGAATGAAATACCATCGCTTTACCCACAGTGCCATCAATCTGTGAGACTCCATCAGGACAAAGCTAGCAGTCACACATCAAAATCCACTGTAAATTTCCTAAAAGAAATGGAACAAAAAACTGGTATCAAGGCCATACCCTTCACTGATATCCCTACTAAATCTCCCGATGTATCACCTATGGATTTTTGTGCTTTCGGACTTTTAAAATCTGCATTATCCAAACGTCGTCCCAAAACCCTTACAGGACTCTGGAAAGCTGTTCAGGAGGAATGGGATAGAATACCTCTTCTGACACTTCAAAAGGCATTATTATCCTGGAAATTGCGATGTCGAAAGATAGTTCAGAATAAGGGTTTTCAAATAGAAAATTTAAAACACAAGAATTTTATGTAATTTAGTCTTGTGAATACAATATACATCGTCTAAAAAATGCGTGAACAGCCCCTATATATATATATATATATATCGTTTATAAGAACATCCAGGGGACTTTAAAAACTGGTTCATATAATCGATAGTTTTTATATCCGATTGAAAACTTGAATACTGGAAATACCAAATTGCTTGTCACTTAATTTCTATTTACACCTGGAACGTAACGTTCAAAAAATGGTTAAAAGTTTCAAGTTCAATCAAGGAAAAACATACTGATGAATTTCATATAAGTATGTATTTTTGAACTTTTTCAAATACACAGTTCTAAAAACGTTAAAAAGAAAAGTGAATAAAATTATGTAGCTATTATGAATGTACATACATAATGCAATATTTGGTTTTACATGTTTATTCATTTTCTGAAAAATAGTCAGTATTTTTTTTTTTGTAAATAAAAAAATTTCAGTTATTGGAGAAGTTCTTTGACAGCTTTTTTATTGCATCCTTCACAAAATCGTCAATGCAAGCTAAAAGTTTATTAAAAGTATTGATTGCTGAAAACATTTCCTTTAAACTCGGACAAGGAAACTCGTTCAAAAGATCTTCTGAACTGCCACTGTCATCAATATCATCATCTCTGCCAGAAATCTCTGCATTTACGCCTGCAACAATATCTACATCCGTTACATTCCCATGAGTTGCGAGAGCCAAATCTATGTCTTCATATTCCTGAAGTGAATCTTGTTCAATTGGCAAATCTCGAACCCAGTCTTGAAGCGTTTCATCTCTAGCGTCTTGAGTTTAAAAAATGGGAGGATTTTGAACCCTAAGAAAACCAGCAGGCAGGAAACAGTTCGATTTTTTTTGATTGAAGACTGAAGATTTCATGGTCTTCATAACCTTCTCTTAACGTATTCCAAACGGTTTTAAGCCAGTTATCAGAAACTCCTGTTGGCACGGCGGCCAGGTGATGGACGAATGGCTAGGGCACTGGCATTCGGTTCAGATTCTGTGGGTTCGAGTCCCACTGTTGGCGTGGCTGTTTGTAGCCGTTCGGAATCGGCTTTGAACTGTAGGTCCCAGTCTAATTCGCCCTCGTGTAGCAAAAAGATGGCCGTAGCGCTCTAAACCAAACCAAACCTGGTGGCACGGCCTTCGATTCTCCACTGACTCTCCCGAACACAATGGAATGCCTCTCCCGAAATCTCTGGATCCAGGAAGTTGAACAAACGAACTAATGTTTTTGAAGAGATTCGCAAATGCATTTGCTTTCGCTTGCAAAATCGGTCCGATTAGGGAAATGTTGACACTCCTTTGAATCTTAAACCAATGAAAAAGGGCTTCTTCTACGTCAGCCTGTGGACTTTTTGAAAGTTTCTTAATTTTAGTCCGTTTTTTTTTAGATAAAAAATGGATAAAATGGTTGAAGATCAACGTGCTGCTACTTTCCAATTAATATGTTGCTATAAGCGATTTATTTTTCCAGAAACAAATTAATTTTAAGTCACTAAAAGCGATATGTTCTTATTAACGGTGTAATTATAACCGGACTTTATATCCATCATTACACATGAGAATTGTCCTGGAACTAATAATTCCTTTCTTTTAAGCGATATGTTTTTATAACCGGTGTTCTTATAAGCAGTTCTTACTGTATATATATATATATATGTATGTATGTATGTGTGTGTGAGTGTGGAAGGGATATGGATATATATACATATATGTATGTGTGTATAATTGTACCTTTATACGATAACTTAAGCAATAACAAAGTGGTAACGTTTAAAATAATTAAGCCAAAAAAATACTATAATTTCTAGCCTAATTTCTTCGAAACCTCCACAACAATTACTGAATCAAATGCAATTTACAGAAAAGATTTCTGCTTTTTATCTCTTTCTGTCTAGCGATTTGTAAAACCTTTATCTTTCGGTTTTTCTTGTCCACTCGCCTCTCAGCAACGTTTTAAACTCTTATACTTATTGATGGAGAGAGGAAAAACTCTTTTTCACTGAACAATCTCTGTGTTTTATTGGGTCCTTCTCTTTTATGGGTCCAGAGTACGTTAGGAACGAGATAGAATTTTATTGGCTCCCGTGAAAAATGACGTCATTTCACCCGGCCGGGAAAATATTCTGGTCGTATATTTTTTTCGGAAAAGTTTACAGGGAAACATTCCAGAGGTCAAAACTATGATTAAATGGAACGAAAAAGTCGTAAATCACAGCAAATGGGACCGATACAGAAAATGACATATTACTTACACGAAACTCGTGGAAAAGCTAAGAAAAAATATGTTTTATAACTTCCAATAGAATTCAAATTATTATATATTTCCGATCTAAAATGCATAGTTCCTCCTAACGCCAAGGAGCAATAATAGCTGTGATTGGTTGTTTTGACAATTCCCATATAGGAAGAGATCGTGAAAGTCATTCTAAAAAGGGAATATATGCAAAATTTTCCATATAATCAAGTGTGTTCCATATAATTTCCATATAATCGAAGATTCTGCAGAGAAATGAGTGGGGAGAAAAAAAATTATGTTCTCAATTCTGCGCAAAGGTACACACCCGAAAAATATATTATAAAAAGTAAAGCAGAAAAGAGAGTTAAAAAAGAACAGTAGTAAACCAGGAATCGGGCAAACTGAATTATGATGTGGAATTGAGAGATTTAAGAAATATGATTAATTATTTCGAGATTGTCATGTTGTCATGTAAGTACCGTGTGTAACAAAATTATAAGACCACTGTGGATTTTGTGATTTTTACTATAAATAATATAATTTATTTAAATTAAATTAGGTTGATGTTAATAAATGAAATATAAAATATATGTATATTATTTCTAAGAGATATTTAAATATACTAATCATTTTATCAACAATTTCAAATTTTTCCAATCAAATATCTGTAACAAAATTATAAGACCACTAGTTAAAACAAACTTTTTTATTAAAACTAATATGATATTGATCCACCATTTTTCTGAATAATTTCAAATACTCGATTTTTCATTGAATTAATTAGGTTTTCGAGCAAATATTTGGGAACTTTGTCCCATTTATCCATGATAGATAGTTCCAATTCATAGACAGAATCTTACTGACGGTTATTTGCATACACTTGACGAGCCAAATGGCCCCACAAGTTTTCGGTGGGATTCAGGTCTGGACTAAGACTTGGCCAGTTTAAGACCTCGATTTTTTTTCTTTTTGAAACCAGTTTTTAGTTGATTTAGACACATGGCATGGCGCATTGTCTTGCTGAAATTTCCAGTTTGATCCTCCTAAAAAAGGGCCAAAAGGTATAAGGTGTTGGTAAACCAGTTGTTGATATCAAATGGAGTCCATTTTTCCAAGAACTCGCTGCAGATCACATTTCCCATCATATGCAAAAGGTCCCCACACCATCACAGAGCCACCACCCGTCTGTCTACTGAAGAAAACGTAATCATTCCGTTCGTAAATCATGCCAGTAGGAAATATTACCGTCCGGACCATCCAAATTAAATTTTACTTCGGCGGAAAAAATAATATTTTTCCAAGCAAAATCCCAGGTCATGACTTCCTTTGCCCACTTCAGCCTTCCTTCTTTAGCCTTCTTTATGATGCTTTAACAGTCTTGGTTTTCTTTTTAATTTCCGAAGAGCAACATTTGAATTTGATCTTAAAGTGCGCCAGACTGTCATATGTGAAATAGTTTTACTTGTCTGCTGTGGTATTTTACGAATAGACAAGTTCTTATTCGTTGCAAGCTTGAAAATTCGTCTATTATCGCGAGCTGATAATTTACTCTTTCTGCCAGATCTTTTATATTTTCCTTAAAAATCTCTTTTACTTAAAACGTTATGA
Organism: Dolomedes plantarius; assembly: GCA_907164885.2. NCBI lineage: Eukaryota > Metazoa > Arthropoda > Arachnida > Araneae > Dolomedidae > Dolomedes > Dolomedes plantarius. The sequence continues at coordinate 162,509,157 of OU015496.1, read as the reverse complement.
ATAGCAGTTTTAGAATGTTTAAGTATCTCACTTATTTCACGTTCCAATTTTCCAGAGCCCTTATAAAACCAAATTTTTCGAACTTCTAGTTCAGATAATTCTCTTCACGCGGCATTGTGAATTTCCTCATAAAACAAACAAATTAAATTCTATTTTCTTTTACAATATTATCGTTTGGACATTTTTGTGAAGTAAAGTTACAGTTTATCTACGATTTTGAAAGAAAAAATAGAATAGTTTTAAAAACGCAAACGAATTAAAATAAAATAATAAGTGATCTTATATTTATGTTACACCGAGATTTCAAAAAATCGTTTGCTGTGTGAAATTAACTCAATTTTTTTCTCTTTAAGCGATTTATTTGAGAAAATATAACTTTTTTCATTGGCTTGAAATTTTAAAATTATTCATTTTATGCAGTGGAATATAAAAATGAGTGATATTTTGGGTGGTCTTAAAATTTTGTTACACACTCTAGACACATTTATTTATGTGCAAATATTTATCCACACTTTTGATGAAGATATATATATATATATATATATATATATATATATATATATATATATATATATATATATATATATATATATATATATATATATATATATATATATATATATATGGGGGGAAAGTCCTCTGGCACACGCTGCTGACGCTTGTGTCTTTAAGCAAGTGCCACCTTTGATTGTGCTACAGACTCATAAGCCCGCGACGCCTTTGACTGTGCCCTTGTTGGAGAGAGACAGTCGCTTGGATGTATAAGATGTGTCTGCCCAGCATACGAAGGAGAGAGAGAGATTTGGTACTCAATTTTGTGATGACGCCATGGCCACGAGTTTGAATGTATAAGACGTGTCTTACCAGAATATGGCTGAGAGAAATTTTATTTTACTCTGCAAAGACGATCCAGTGACATATTTTAACAATTGTTCTAGTGTAAAGTATTTGTTTTGTGTTATTAGTTAGATGTGTTGTCTTGTTTAAATAATAATCGTGTTTGTCTTGTAGTATTCGTGTCATTTGAGTGAGTTGGAAGTTTCTGATGACCCCTAAAACCCCTGGACACCAACCTTTTCATATATATATATATATATATATATATGTATATATATATATAGATAGATAGATAGATAGATAGATAGATATATATATAATTTGACCGTCAAGATCATGGTTCTTGAAGTCACCAAGATTTCTTGCTACAAAATGTTGGCTTCCCCTTCGTAAATATCACGTATCCCAGAATACAATATTCCAGGGCATTCATTCCCTCGAATTCCCGCCTTTTCCTAGTGAATGGAAGTTGGCACTCTCCAGCGTTGCGCCAAAACTAGAACTAAATTTTGCCTGGGTCGTAAAAACCTACATTTGATGGTTTTCGGAAATATATATATATATATATATATATATATATATATATATATATATATATATATATATATATATATATATATATATATATATATATATATATATATATATATGTATGTATGTATGGTATGAATTAGTGTACACATAAATATCGTTGAATTCGTAAAGAAGTCGATATATAAATTTAAATCGATGTTTTCGTAAAATGGGGAGAAATCATCTGAAAAGTGTTGCCTGACGTGAGATTGGGGAAGCAATATGGAAGCTGATATAACAGACTGGATATGTAGGACTGTATACGTTTGTGTGTGTGTGTGTGTGTGTGTAAAGCACTCCTTCCTTTTCAAATAGAAACATTTAATCGAAGATACTTCAACTCCGATTTTACCTTCCTCAGACAAAGTTCCAAGGTATGTTTCCGTTTCAAAAAAAGGTTAGCTCGGCTCGTTTGTAAAGGAAATTAGAGTAAATCCTCTTACTTTCCCAAGCAAATAGGATCTGAAAGAATCTACGAATCTCTTTACAGGTGGTGGTCCATTTTATTTATTTTTAACCTCTTAAATCCGATGTGTAAGTGCTGTCTCTTTTAAATTTTATATTTAATAGCTACTTCTCAGGGTGAAAAGCAATTTTACGCGGCTGCACAAAAGTGTTTGATTCTATGCAATGAGCTAGTGACTATTACTGGTATATATATATATATATATATATATATATATATATATATATATATATGTAATATATCCATTACATCTCGTTCTTAAAATGTAACCTGAAAAGGAAAACTAGCCCAAATTTACATGGCTGGAGCTAGACTCAGCCTGAAAGGAATTAAAATTTTGAAGCAGTCGGGTCGAATCGTTTTATTTAGAGCGATAGTAACATACGTCCATTCATTTCAGATGCTCGGAGAGAAGTGTAATATCACCTTTCAACCTTACGCGCTAGAAGCGAGGTACATGTACTTGTTGTTTTGAAATGTCAGCGGAATTTGGGGCTGGCGATGCGAACCCACGCCTTTCTCGAGATGTATACAAGTGCAGAAATGCAAAGTTTGCTATTTTATGGGAAGTTCTGTTGCTATGGGTTTTTAAAGCGCTAAAGTAATGTTACTGGGGATTGGATTTAGGAAAGGGAATTTAAATGATAGAATGGAGGGCCTAATATTTAATTTATTACAAATCCCCCCCGAAAAAGGGAAAATCGTCACGTTGAAAGGTGACATTTTCACAAACGAAATACAAATGAACTCTTATATAATAAAGTGAGTACAATTACAATCAAATGTATTCAAAATTAACTACATTATACAATTTCATGTCTCTGAATGCAACATTGGTGGAAAGAAGTCACGACAAACAGCAAGGTGGGTGAGAATTAGAACACATCAAGGTTACAGAGTCAAGAGCTTTGTCCACAACCCATCATAAATTAACTTCACCAAACAAAACCAAAGTTAAATCTCTTGAATCTTTACTATAATACTAAACTCACTCTTATGATTTCGTTGCACCATTACACAAAATATATGAAATTAAAGGAATATACAATGAAATCTATAATGAACATTCAAAATATATGGAATTAACATAGTATGCAATAAGTTTATAATTATTATACAATGTACAATGAAATTCAAATAACTGAAATATTATTGGCTAATATAATCTAAATAACTTTTTTTAATTAAATCAAAGTCCTTCATTCAATAATGAGTAATTTAATAACGTATAATTCTTGGAGTCCTTAAGCTCAGTTTAAATTCAAGTCGTTATACATTGTTTATCAAATAAGTCCTTATTGTATGTGGTTTATATTCAGTGTTTACATTTTACACATGATTTCAAAACTTCCTCGTTTACATCAATCATCATTCATCGATCTCCACTTTTCATATTCCCAATCTCGAATACTTATATTGATTTTAAACTAATTCACAATATATAATTCAGAAGATATTTCAATAAGTTCAAGTTCAAAACAACATTACTTTAGACAATACTATTACAAAATTGATTTCTTATATTATTCTGAAAGTTTCACTTCAATTACAGCATAGATTTAGATACCTGTCAAGTTTTTTAACAATACATAAGATCATAAATTAAACAATTCAAAACAACTTGTTATAAATGATTAATTAAGTAAATGGGCATCATTTTCATGTTAGGTAATATTCAAAAACATTATGTGCTTTAACATCGTCACTAGTTTCAATTCAAAATATTCAAATTCTAAAATCATTGGTACCTATCATGACATAAGTGACAAACCTGGAGGTGAAATGGGCTATCCTCTGTGATGTCCAACGTGAAAGATTGTTAGTGATCACGAGGGTGCTGTGATGCAAAGACAGCAAGAGGCTCATCCCTCTGCGGGAGGAACTACCCCTTGTGCTGGCAAAAGGTTTCTCCGGTGTCAACAAAAATAACAACTCAGATCATCAACATACTTGGCAAAATTAGGGGTAACCTGTGACATGTCATGTTAGCCCTAACATTCACAAAATTTTTCTTTAACTTAGCACATCAACATTTTCTTTTTAATAAATATTCTTTTAAAATAATTCAGATGGTAATTTGTGGAAGGCAAACTAGCATCAAAAATTCTCTAAATACTAGCCGATGCGCGACCAGCATGGTCGCTTTTAGTTTTATATTTTCTTTTGCAAAACAACTCAACTGAAAGTAACATAATGTAAGGAATGTTACCATTACCTGTCATCATAAATATACGTTGTTAAGGGGTAGTGGGTGCTCAGACAAAAATTTTATGATCATTGCTAAGTTCACTATATAAGGCTGATCCTAAAGCATCGTGATTAAAAAATGTGAATTTCCATTACTTCAGAACAGAGTTAAAGATAAGACTGAGAAACCCAACACCACTGATTTTAAAAATTAAATCCCCCCCCTCTCTGTATGTAATATTTTTCAAAATTAAGATATCTACGCTTTATCAGTACATCAAATAAGAAATTGTTGGGGAAAATTTTTTTTCACTTAAATAATGCAGTAAAAATTCAGCAAGTACTAAAATATAGTGTGGATTACAACTATCATATTCATAAAACTTCTTGATATACACAGTTAAGAATTTCAAAAGTAGGAGATACTACAGTGACAGAATGAAAAGAACGGACTCTAGATAAACCTACATACAACTGTCCATGACTTAACACTGGATTTGATAGGTCTAAACATATTTTGTCAAAAGATCAGCGGTTGTAACAAATGTCGCCACTACACACACGCGGTTTTAGAGGACGGCCGCTAATGTTTACATCCGGTAGTTGCAGCCGTTGCCATTCGGAGTGAAGAAATATCGTCGATTTTTGTGCCGCATACCTACGCGTTTTATATATATAGATGATTAACTACGAAATATAGGTAGGTATCTAAATCCATCAAAGTTAGGTTATCTTCATCATGCGTCAACAGCAATCTTCTTTGGGTTATCAAAATATCGTAAGATTATCGGAGTCATAGTCAGGTAGTTATTTGAGTCACAGTTGGGTAGTCTTAATCATCACAGATAGGGTTTTTTTTTCCAACACTATTAATTAATTTTTACTTGGGATCTTGGTCGTTTTGGGGTTTACTGTTATAAAACAGGAATTTTACTTTTTCTCGTTGCTAATCGAAAATTATCTGCAGGGTTGAAAGGTCTTAATCTGGTACAGTGTACAATTTCCGATGTTTTCTTAGTGAGGGAATTGGGTCTGTTAATTTCAAAATTTACTCTAGAAATTTGTTTCAAAATTTTATATGGACCAGAATAAGGGGGAGTAAGTTTAGGAGTATTTGGGTAACGAAAAACTTCGTACATCACTATATCACCTACCTTAAATTTAGATTCCTTAAAATGAGTGTCATATCTTTCTTTATTTACTTCATGATTTCTTATAGTTCTCTGTTTAGCAATCTTCCTAGCTTCTTCAATTGGTGGGTACATGTCTTGATCATCAAGTAAATTTTTGTAGGGTGGTTTTCCATGCATTAAATAAGAAGGGGGAAATTTTGTTACGGTATGGGGTGTGTCGTTATATTCATTCGTTATTTCACGTAATAATTTTGTCCAGGAGACTTTACCAGGGTGTGAATTTAATTTGCATTTAAGCCTAGTAATCAGGGTCTGATTTACTCTTTCATTTTTTCCGTTTGTTTGTGGTCTATGCGAAGTAGTTAGAAATTGTGTAATATTATTGTTTCTCAAAAAATGTTTAAATTTGGAGGAAGTAAAAGCACTATTTCTATCACTTAAAATTTTCTTAGGTACTTGGTGTTGAAAAATTTGTGTTAAACAATTAATATAAGTATCTGTATTTTCATTTTTAGAAGCAAAGGTCCATATATACCTCGTGGCATGATCTATAACTATGTGTAAATATTTCTTTGTAGACTCATAATAATTTAAGCCACCAACAGTGTCTATGGCAAGAATTTCAAAGGGTTCACTGGTAGGGGGTAACATTTGTAAGAGACCAAATCTTTTTTGTCTAGACTTCTTATTTAATTGACATACTTCACAATGTTTCACATAGTTACTCACATCTTTAGTTATTCCAATCCAATAATATTGAGGGGATATGAGATTTAACATTGCCGAAACTCCTAAATGTCCATAATTAACATGGGCTTTTTCTAATAATTTTAAACGTAAAGAGAAGGGCACAACAATTTTCATTAAACCGTGTTTTTTTAATTGTCCATACATTATTTAGTTTTTTAAACTTCTTACCGTTTACATTATCTAAATTTTGATGATGCTCGATTTCTTGCAATGTCAACAATGGGTCACGTTCACGTAAAGTTACATGGTGAGAAATTGGGTTTCTAGTTAACATATCGGCTTCATAATTTGTAGAACCTTTTTTATATTTAATGTCAAAATCGTACATGGAAAGTTTAAGTGACCATCGGAATAATCGTCCAGTTGGGTGTTTAATACTTTTTAACCAGACAAGTGCAGCATGATCCGTATGAACGGTAAAATGAGTCCCATGTAAATAACAATAATATTTATCAACAGCATCAATAATTGACAAGCATTCCAGCTCGGAAATGGCATAATTTTGTTCATAGGTTCTAAGTTTTCGAGAATGATAGGCTATGGGATGCAAACTTCCATCAGGGTGTTGTTGTTTTAATATTGCGCTTACCGCTTGTTCAGACGCATCCACGAAAATATGACATGGGTAATTCGGATTGTAAATAGATAAAACAGGTTTAGAAATTAGAGCGTCTTTTAAATCCTGAAAAGCTTTCTGGCAATCATCTGTCCATTCAAATTTAGTCTCTTTCTTCAATAATTTATTCAATGGTACTCGTAATTTAGCATAGTTGGGAATGAATTTATTATAAACATTTACGCTACCTAAAAATCTTTGTAAGTCTTTAACATTCCTGGGAGGTTGAAGTTTCTTAATAATTTCTATATTAGCGTTACTCGGGTGATAAAATCCCTTTTCCACTTCATATCCCAAAAATTGTATTTTTGTTTGGGCAATTGGCATTTTGAAAATTTCAATTTTATGTTTTCTTTTTCACAAATCGAGAAAATAGTTTTTAAATGCTCTAAATGTTTGTAACGAGGAATTCGTTCCAGAAATAGTTAATTTGGTTGGGCTCATAGCGCAAGTTAAATTAATGATATCTCTAATTCTAAATAGTTGTCCCTTTAAATGAAATAGCGTAATTTCTATACCGTTCCCTCGTCGTGTGTGTTCTTGAGAATTTTAGCCGTTGCCCATTTCTCTTGAACCGTAAAACTCCAACTATAACGTGCTTAACAAGAGGCTAGTCAAAGGATTCCCTTGTTAAGTTTCACTAAAATGCACTTTTTATGGCTGATAATTGCAGGGTGTGTCATGTGGACATCCAACTAACTTTTGTCCACGCACGCCGTGTAAGTTAGCTCACTAAATTGGCCCCATAAAATCTGTTGTAAGTTAGAATTATATGGCGTTCTCTCCTTTTTCCTTTGTCCATGAGAGGTTTTTCCCACGTGTGCATTTGGCGACAGCTTGGCGTGAAGGCACTCTCCGGAATATGCCTTTTCTCCTCGTTCGACCAATCACGCAGAGCCGCGAATTTCGCCTAAGCCATTCACGGGCCTCCATTTTGGCAGAGCATTCGGAGTCTCTCCTCTTGGCGAGGCTTCGGCTTGGCCGGGTTCTTGTTTTGGCCATTAAGCGCTCGCGTAGTTTTTTTTACTGTATTTTTCCTCCGCGCTGAGGTAAGCTTCCGTACAGGTGTTCTGTAGAATTATTATTTGGCGCTTTTCTTGTTACGGCAACCCTCGAGTCCGCGTTTTTCCAGGCATGTCCAGTGATGAGAAGAAATATATCAGTTAGCCATATTTTTTTTGTGAGAGAGTGGGCAGATATAAATTTTTTGTTTTTAAGCACCCCGGTCAGTTTTGGCTCTGCCAATTCTGTCTCGGGGAGCTAGTTTTGCATTTGTCCAAATCTGTGGTATTGCTATAACTCAATATTCCTGAGCTCCATTGTTTGCTTGTAAGCATAGTGCATGTTACCCAAGACGTCACTGAAAATAAACATTTTTTTAAATTTTAAATGCTTTGGAAGATTAATTGCTTACCAGCTACTATTTTCATGCTAACGTTGACAGTGAATACCGGGTGATTGCGGTGAACAGGCAGTGTCATACGATCACGTAATCGACTCCTCTTTCCAGCCACCCGAATTAGGGGTCTCCTGCTACCGTTCTTGAAACTTGTGAAGAGCCGTAGTCTCTCGTCCCTTAAAGAACTTAATCTGTAGCATTATACATCTCCTGATCTCATGGGACGACACTTCAGGGGTCCTACAACTTGGATTTGATCCCTCATCAACGTTCAACAGTACGGATGTCATTAAGACTTATTTGGACTGTATCCGTCCCTTCATTTTCCCTTTGCTAAGGAGACTGTCTTCATCCCAAAAGCATCAATAGCAGATAATCTTCTAGTTATCTTCCAGACTTCCACTTAGACTGTTTCCGTCCCTTCATTTTCCCTTTGCTAAGGAGACTGTTTTCCTCCCATCAGCAGCAGTAGCCCATAATCTTCTACATCACAAATATTTATCAACATACAACTGTACAGAATGAGTCTCCTTCATAATGTTCTTCGAAAGTGTCTGAAAATATAAATATATCGTCAAAATAGTTGAGCGCAAATTTAATTTGGGATTTATTTAAAATTTGTCTGAGTGTTCTTTGGAATATGGCAGGAGCGTTTTTCCAGCCAAAAGGTAATCTTTTCCATTCATATAAGTTTGAGGTGAAAGCTAATTTTTCTGTATCTTTTTCATTTAGTTTAATATGCCAGTAGCCACTCGCGAGATCAAGGGTGGAGAAAATCTTAGCATTGGTTAGTTGATCTAAAACTGCGTCTATTCGGGGAATTGGTTCCGAGTCCGTTTTTGTAATACTATTTAGTTTTCGGTAATCGATACACATTCTGGATTTTGAGTTTTCATCTTTCTTGTAAGCCAAAGTAATTGGGGAAGCATAGGGTGAATGAGATGTTTTTATTAAACCTGCAGCTAAAAGCTCGTCTATCTGCTTCTTAATTTCGGCATTATCTTTTGGCGACGCCCTGTATGAACGAAGGGAAATTGGTAGTTCAGAATTCAAAATTACTTTTTGTGGTTCAAGACGTATACATCCAACATCATATTTATTTTTTGCGAAAATATTATTATACTCATTCAATATTCTGTTCAATTGAACACTTTTATCATCAGCAACATTAGTTTCATTTTCAATTTTATAAAAACGAGTATCACAATTTCTATAATATTTAGTATCAAGATTTATAGTATTATAAGAACAAGTATGTGGCACATTAGAATTATCATATGCTAAAAATATATAGCAATTATTAGTAACATTTTCCAAAGACAAAGTAGATGAAATATTATTTTTTCCTTCATAAACGCAAAAATTTTTAAAATCCAATTTAATTTTAAACAGATTAATAATTTCCGACGATAAAATTGCATACTTTAAATTTGTTTCAATAACATAAAAATTCACAAATCTATTCAACTTACCGATTCGGCACTTTGTAGAAATTATTTTATCAGTTTTTATTTTACCTGCGAGGGTACTGACCTGTGAATGGTCCGATGGAAGAATTTTCACATAATATTTAATTTTATCATATACAGTTCGAGAAATAATGTTAAAGGTGCTACCTGTATCTATCATGCTGATAATCAGTTCAGTACCGATTTCTAGGTCTACGATGAACATCCATCATTGTCGCTGTTCTGTCATGTTGCTGTTATAATTGTTTGCATGTTGTGGAGGCTGGAACCGAGTCCTAGGACGTTCCTCTTCTCGAAAATTCTGGGGCCATCTATGCCATGGTCGCGGTTGTTGGTGCCGGAATCTAGGTGACTCGTGTTGTGGGAATCTGTCATAGTCATCTCGCCGATCGAACGGTCTGCGAAAACCGGACTGTTGGTTATGCAAGTTTCTATTATGGTGTTCTTTCCTCTTATCTTCGTAGCTGTTGATCATTTTCCTCGCAAGGGAAATCCACCCAGTAGTTGTACCAACGTTACTTATTAAAAATAAATCCCTGTATCTTGTCGGCAATCCGTCTGTCAGACCTTGAATTATAATTTCTTCTTCAAGTTTTAATGCTTTACCGATATTCATTTTCTTTTTAAAATAATCATTTATATTTTGACTTCCAGAAAGGCTCAACCTGCTGAAATCTTCGAATGAAAGCTGTTTTTCTTCTGAGAAATAGTCACTGATTTTTATTTTAACTTCATCCCACTTTTGTGATTCTATTAGGTTTTCGATGTAAAATTCCAGAGCCTCGTCCGATAGAAAATCTGGAAATATTTGTAGTTTTTCATCTTTCGTCAATTCAATAGTCTTTTTCTCGAAGAATTTCAACCAGTTATTAATTTTGACCATTCCATTAGGATTAAATTTCGGGATATTACTGAATAGATTTGGCGAAGATATAGCACTGTTTTCCAATAATTGTTTATCGTAAACTCCAGAATTATCCACTTGTTTTTCTTCAGGTTGGTCAGAGTCACGATGATCAGCCAATTTTTTATTTAAATCATTCGATGTCATTTTCCTTTGCTCGTTTCGAAAAGCGAAATCAAAACTAGGTCATTTCATTTTCAAGTGTTACGCTGGTGAACTCCTATTGCGCTTCTCTCAAGGTCGGTATTTCACGCGCACACACATAGTCCTAGGCAATGGATTCGAAATCCGTTGGGGTTTCCCCGCACAGGTTCGAATCCTGTCGACTCTATGTAATATATCCATTACATCTCGTTCTTAAAACGCAACCTGAAAAGGAAAACTAGCTCAAATTTACATGGCTGGAGCTAGACTCGGCCTGAAAGGAATTAAAATTTTGAAGCAGTCGGGTCGAATCGTTTTATTTAGAGCGATAGTAACATACGTCCATTCATTTCAGATGCTCGGAGCGAAGTGTAATATCACCTTTCAACCTTACGCGCTAGAAGCGAGGTACATGTGCTTGTTGTTTTGAAATGCCAGTGGAATTTGGGGCTGGTGATGGGATCCCACGCCTTTCTCGAGATGTATATACGTGTAGAAATGCAACGTTTGCTATTTTATGGGAAGTTCTGTTGCTATGGGTTTTTAAAGCGCTAAAGTAATGTTACTGGGGATTGGATTTAGGAAAGGGAATTTAAATGATAGAATGGAGGGCCTAATATTTAATTTATTACAAATATATATATATATATATATATATATATATATATATACACTGAAGTGCCAAAATAACTGGAATAGACGATCCCATTCCGAATACGAAGCAACACACACTTTCACGTAGATGATATCATCCGCGAGCAACTAATATATAGCGACAGAGATCTGTGGAAGATTAAAGAACATATGCATGGCAGGATTTCGTGATTTATGTGAATTTCAACGGGGTGTGATAGATGATGCTAGTGGGTAGGTCATGACATTTGAGTTACGGCCAAAGTTTAGATTTTCAAGTTTTACAATGTCAAGAGCGTCTTTCGAATAGAAGAATTCCTGTAAAAGATGAAACCTACGGCTACAGTATGGCCGTCAAAAGACTCTGGATCATCGTGACCGGCGTTATTTGTCGAGAATCATTTCAAGCAAAAGGAGGGCACCATTTCTGCAAATATTATCGTATTTCATTTCTGACACCTGCGCTCAGATCAGCGTGAGGATTGTGCAACGTTCATTGCATGATAAGGTCTTTAATAGCCGATATTCAATCCGAGTGTCACTGATTCCCTCATGACACGGGGGGGGGGAATACCGCCCCTGGGCACTTGAAGACTGGAAACGGGTAGCCTGGTCTGACGAGTCTCGTTTCACAGTGGTCCGAAGCTAGTGGTCCTTCGTTATCGGTATGAGGTGTATTGAGCTGGCACGAATTAGAGCCCCTCATACGTTTTCAACTTCTAAAACCGGGAACCCTATGTTAACATATTTTCCGATGTGTTTCAGCCATTCTTGTCATGCATTCCCTCTCAAGGGTTTGATCGCCCTACAACAAGAGAATGCGCCACCACATCCATCCGCATCCACCAAATTATGGTTTCAGAAACACCCATCCGAATTTCAGAACAGGAAAGGGCCCCCTTATCCGCTAGATCTCCACGTTACTGAACATTTCTTGAACGTCATGCAACGTTCCATGCAAACTGAGATTCACCATCCAGGAATATTACAGAATTGGGTATTGTTGTTCAGAAAGCATGGTGATCATTGTGTACAGACTTCCCAAAAGAGGTCACGGAGTCCATACAAGGTCCTTTACCAGAGCAGGTTTTCGCCTTCGCCTATTCAATTTGTTTTCCTCCGTCTGTTCTGCGGCTATCGGCTTTGTGCATCCTGCTGTGCCGGCCCCGTGGGTCTGCCGTGGGGGCTGCTTGTTTGTGTGGAAGTGCGCGGAGAGGTTGCCTGCTGTGATCTAACCTCCCTGGCGGAAATTAACCCACTAGGGCCTCGTTGCTATGTCGGGTCCCGCTTGGTGTTTTGGTAGTCCATACAAAGTCACCTATCTTCAGTTAAATGATCCAGAATAGGAAAATCAGGTATTTGACATTTATCCCAGTTTTTCTGGCACTTCATTGTATGTATGTATATATATATATATATATATATATATATATATATATATATATATATATATATATATATATATATACACGGGGTGGGCAAAAAATCCTTTTAAACTTTAAAAATTCGTAAAAGCTGCAAAATAAGCAAAATAAAAAAAGGTTTGCAGGGTTAGGCTCGCTAGGTCACGGGATTTTTTTTTTAGATAGGAAGAAAAAATAACTCAAAAAATAGCCGACAGGTGGAACTGGTACGAGCGAATTCTGTGGAAATATGCAAATGAGACGGTTATATTAACGTGATAATCCACAACCAGTTCACCGTTGTTCCGCGATCCGCCGAGAGGTGTCATGTATACATCCGGACCTGCTGCACTCTGCCGTTGCTGGATTTGTGACTAGCCTGCAATGCCTTATCCCCTGTGGTGGGGGTCATGTGGAACACCTACTGCTGTAATAAACGATTTAGAAGCATTCTTTTCGTTATTTGCGTATATTTTCTTTGACTTGTGTAATTCAGCGCCACCTGTCGGCTGTTTTTTGAGTTATTTTTTTTCCTGTCTCAAAAAAAAATCCCGTGAGCTAGCGATGCTGACCCTGCAAACCTTTTTTTAATTTTAGTTTTTTTCCGATTTTTATGAATTTTTAAAGTTTATACGGACTTTTTGCCCACCCGGTATATATATATGTATATATATATATATATATATATATATATATATATATATATATATATATATAATTATTTATTTATTTATTTAATTATTTATTTATTTATTTATTCATTTATTTATTTAAACATGCACATATTCACACAAACAAATATTGAACCCAAATGAAATTTCTTCGAATGTAATATAAATAAATATTTCAATGCGTTAATGTTTATCATGATTCAAGAATGGGATGAATTTATTTTTTATTATTTCACTAACTAATTTCACTTACAGTAAAAACAATTTTTGTCAAGTCATATTTTCTGTTTATTTGGTCGTATTTTCTGTCGCTAAAAAAATTATTCCATTTTTCTCCGGCTTAGATCTATATATATCCCCGTTACCGAGTTAGCGACGTTTCCCTCGAAATTAAATATTTTTACCCGAAACAACAGACTCTGCTTTCAGACGAGAAATCGGAAATAAGAAAATATTTAATCTGAAATAAACTAGCCATCTTTCGTCCAAACTTAGTGAAAATCTCTTCGAAATAGGTATAATTAAAAGTATCTATACTCCAATAACCTTTGGTTCAGTTTCAACAAAACACGCTTTATAACTGCTTTATTATGTCTCTAATGAAATTAGATATACAGTCTTCT